>JBBHKE010000050.1:114326-244309 GCA_037447655.1 Zygnema cylindricum | reverse complement strand
ACAGAAAACCAGAGGAGAGAAATCATAAGGAGAGAGGAAAATAGTCCCTGAAATGTGCTGAACTCAAGAGCTTGATTGGTTTACATAACAAAAGAGAGAGAGAGAGAGAGAGAGAGAGAAAGAGAGAGAGAGAGAGAGAGAGAGAGAGAGAGAGAGAGAGAGAGAGAGAGAATCTCTACCAAACAGATGAAGTTCGTGACTAACCTCTTCTCTCATAACACGATGCTCTTCAGAATCTTCAGCTCGATACATAGAATCGATGACCTCCTGGAACAAAATGAGCTGTTCGCTGCACCCACCAACAATCAAAATAAAAAATGCCTCTAATGGGTTCGCTAATATACGCTGCCGAACGCTATTACATAATAATATTATAGAAATATTATTATACTTCTCCATTTACATTAAATATTCCTTTGATAACAGTGGCCAGTGTACTGCCCTACACCCAAAGTAAACTTTGATTACTACTTTTGCAAACACACTAAAATAAATATATATATTGGTAGTGTTGTGTATCGGTAAAAAAAATATCGCGAAAACACCGATACCGATAGTTATCGGTTATCGAACGGTCAGAGGTCCCAATATATCGGTCCGAGACCAACAAATTCCATATCGGCGATAACTTAAAAAAATATAGTATGCATACAATACTTTATAATATACTGTATTACATTATTGACATTATATAGCGCGATATGCCACGTGTAAGAATTTGTTACGTAAGCTGTTAAACTGAAATTTATTACGGATAGCGCGGCACATAAACGTTGACAAATTTAAAATAATAGTTTACAGTTTTAAAATTATAGTACCGAAAAGTAAAAAATAAAATACACTGTAAATTTGTAAAATAAAACTTTTTCGAAAACCAGACGAACAGACGAACAAAGCAGACGAACAAATCTGTCAGACTGCCGCCATTAACTGCCATTTATAAAAAAATAACAGTCAAAAGGACATTCTGGAAGGGGTACCCAAGTAAAACCCCCTTAAATTAGAAATAATGAAGGAAATATCGCGATTTTATACCGAAATCGGGGGGAAGGGGGTCCGCGGCGCGTCCGGGGAATAACACGTACAGTTGAGTGTACTGGCCGTACATTTATCTGTACGGTCCGTACATATATCGCCGATAGTTATCGATATCGGCGTTATCGCCGATAATAACCGATAAATATCGGGTATTTATCGGCGATAACACCGATAAGATATATCGTACCAATATATCAATTATCGGCTACCCGAAAAAAGGCCCATATCGGTTATCGGCAAATCCTTATTGGTGTACACATGACATACCCTGGAGTTACCAAGACAAGCATATATTATCACCTGTTCAAAAATCATCGTTCAAAAATCATCGTCAACAGTCAACAAACTTATATATTGTTGTGTTCCCTTCAATACACTAATTAATGCATCGTTATAAGCGTTAATGTTTTTTCGCCAGTAAATCAACTTTCCTCTGAAAAACTGCCAATAGGAAGGTAAAAATTTGAACTACCCCTTCCCATCGAACCTGTTGGATGTGCACGAATAAAAACGAGTTTTACACAAAAAATCTAATAACAATAAAAAGTGTAATCCCTGAAAAATGGGGCTAGTATAGTGAGGGACGCCTTCTTCACTAAGAAGAAGGAAAAGACCTGATATTCCAACAAGCCAACAATTAAGAGCAAATATGAACGATATATAAAATCCTAACGAGTCACGAATAACCAAGAAAATACAAACTTTAAATTACAATGTTCCCTTGACCCAAAATCATAATTACTCTTAATAGCACTATTTAGTTAAGTGGCCAATAATGATCCACGTGGCAAAATATAATACAGTGTGGTTAAATTTGATAGTGTTAATGCCCATAAATCACTAACAACTCCTCAGGGGTAAAGGAAAAAAGAAAAAACACAGTATTTCTATCTACACATATCCCTAATAAGTTACATGTATTCGTTAGATGCATAAACAGATAAATACCGATGTACACCTAGATAAACCTTAAAAAACTCGAATAGTCTAAAATACCCTTATTCACGGATAAAGGAAAAAAAAAAAGCAAACCCTTATTCACAGAAAAAGGAAAAAGAAAAAGCTTAGAGAACAGAAAAATTGATAAACTGACCTGTTCAAAGCTTTTACCAACTTATCATTCGAATACACATCAAGCTTTGGGAGATCATTAAAAGGATCCCCCTCCGTATCCAGAAAACAAGTCTCATTTTTCATTTTCCCTCTCCCTCTAGTTCCAGTGTCCGAGGTCCCCCCTTCATCGTAAGAAACTTGAGGGATAAGACCGCCTCCACAATCACCAGTTCCGTGCAGAGGACCTGCAAAAGAAAAAATCGAAGACCCTACAAACGGTCAAAAAGCAAAAGTCATTCTGCAATCCTCTCTCCCTCTCCCTCCCTCCTCTCCCTCCCTCCCACTCTCACTACATAAAACCGCCTTGACCATCTCTGCTCTCATGGATCTGTAAAAAGAACATAAATAAACAAACAAACAACACTTCTATCTGATCATAGTATCACTGTGAATAGAGCCTAAGGTAAGGACATAAATCTTGAAAGGCATCTTTCCATGGAAATACAAAGATATCTATCTGATCATAGTATCACTGTGAATAGAGCCTAAGGTAAGGACATAAATCTTGTAAGGCATCTTTCCATGGAAATACAAAGATATTTTAAGTGGCGTTCTTACCAGTTCTGTATTTCAATTAAAAAAAACTCCACACTAATTTTACTCATTCCCGACATTTCCACTCGCCTCCCACTACAAATAATACTGGAGGACAAAATCTCCCTTTTTAAGAAGCTCAATCGGCTTCTACCAGTCCTTGCGTCAATCGATCAACATTATTATACTCATAATAGATTCGCCCCTCAACATTATTTTACAACTCATAATAGATTCGCCCCTCAACATTATTTTACTCATAATAGATTTGCCCCTCTGACTACAAGACAAAATGAGTACACGACAAAGTGCCCCATTATCAGAACATTCTTCCAGTCCATACCTCGATCCACCATTAATAATTTACTCAACACATTCACTCCTGAATACAGGAAAAAGATGACTACAGATAAAAAGTGGCCCCAGGAAAAATGATACTTTCAAGAAGCTCACCTTCTCGCAGTCCTTGCCTCCTCACTCCATTTCCTTCCCCTTTCAGTTTATCCTCCTCCTCCACTTTTACTCGCCTACCAGAACGAGCCTTCTCCTTTGCCACGCCTCCTCCTCCTCCACTCCCTCCAGTCGCCATTCAGGAGTCCTGCAAAACCCAAAAAGAGAGGGAAAGGGAGAGAGACGGGAAAAGGGAGAGGGAGAGGAAAAGGGGGAGAAAAAGAGGGACAGCGAGACAGAGGGAGAGGGAGAGGGGGAGAAAGAGAGGGTGAGGGAGAGAAAGAGAGAGGGAGAGAGAGAGAGAGAGAGAAAGAGAGAGAGAGAGTGAGAGAGTGAGAGAAAGAAAGAGAGAGAGAGGGAGAGAGAGAAAGGGAGGGAGGGAGGGAGAGGGAGGGAGGGAGAGGGGGAGAGAGGGAGAGAGAGGGAGAGAGATGGGGCGAGAGGGGGAGAGAGGGAGAGAGAGGAAGGGAGAGGGAGGGAGAGGGAGGGAGGGGGAGGGAGAGGAGGGAGAGGGAGGGAGAGGGAGGGAGAGGGAGGGAGAGGGAGGGAGGGGGAGGGAGAGGGAGGGAGAGGGAGGGAGAGGGAGGGAGAGGGATGTTGGACTTAGTCCTCTGTTAGAAGCTTGTCTTGTTTTTCTAGTTTTTTCTGTTTTATCTAATAACGAAAACTAGCATTCCAGTTTTCTTTATTTAGTTAGCTTTCTTATTCTAGTTTACGTTATTAGTCAGTCTGTCCTTTTCTGTTCTTTTCGCTTACCTTAAAGCGTTCAGCTTAGCATCCAGTGACAGATCCGATCCTAAGCTATCCACCGCCTAATTAGAGATCTTCTTGCCCTTTCGGCATTTTGTGTCAGATGACCTTTCAGGTCACCTACGGTTTCTAGACCTTGAGAAGTCACCTCGTGAAATTCTCTGCTCTACTTAACGATCTCAATCTATTGTACTTTTTAACCTTTTTTAATCAAAAGCTATTTTGTCTTTTGCTCCCTCTTTTGTCCTTTTCATTTTTCTTCTCCTTCCAACTTTATCTGCTGCTATGTCATCTACTGCAATAAGGGAGGGAGAGGGAGGAGGGAGAGGGAGAGGGAGGGAGGGAGAGGGAGGAGGGAGAGGGAGAGGGAGGGAGGGAGGGAGGGAGAGGGAGAGGGAGAGGGAGAGGGAGAGGGAGAGGGAGAGGGAGAGGGAGAGGGAGAGGGAGAGGGAGAGGGAGAGGGAGAGGGAGAGGGAGAGGGAGAGGGAGAGGGAGAGGGAGAGGGAGAGGGAGAGGGAGAGGGAGAGGGCGAGGGAGAGGGAGAGGGAGAGGGAGAGCGAGAAAGAGGGAAAGAGAGAGGGAGAGAGGAAAAGAGAGAGAGGGCGAACGGGAAAGAGAGAGAGGGAGAGAGGGAGAGAGAGAGGAAGATAGGGAGAGAGGGAGAGAGGGAAAGAGAGAAAGAGGGAGAGAGAGAGAAAGAGGGAGAGAGAGTGAGAGAGAGAGAGACAGAGGGGGGGGAAGAGGCGGAGTAAGTCCGAATTTAAAGCCGTTATTGAATCAGCAAAAAGGGCTTATAACCCTTTCCAAAATTTTCATTCTGCCTTTTCCTCCTGATTCTCTCCCTTTCCCTCTCTCCCTTTCTCTCTCCCTTTCCCTCTCTCTCTTTCGCTCTCTCTCTTTCCCTCTCTCTCTTTTGTTCTCTCTTTCCCTCTCTCTCTCTACCTATTTCTCTCCTCTCTTATTTTCCCTCTTACTCTTTCCTCCCCTCAGTTTCCCTCTCTCTCTTCTTCTTCTCCCACTTGTCGCCTTTTCCCACTTATCCGTTGATAAACACTTTTTTAGTCACTCTTTCTCTCCCCCTTCTTCTCTCTCCCTCTCCCTGTTTCTCCCTATCCCTCCCCTCCTTTCTCCCTCTCTACTCCTGTCCCCCTCTCCCCCTCTCCCCCTCTCCCTCTCTCTCCTTCACTGTTCTTACCTGCCCCTCTCGACCTCAATCTCCTCTCTTCCGAACTTGTCTGTCTCCCTCTCTCCCTCTACTCCCTCCTTTCTTTTTCTCCCTCCACAAGAATTTCAAACAAAAGAAGCCCTAAAAATTCCCGCCAAAAGTTTGGGAAAAAATAAAATAAAGCTGCGGTAACTACATATTTTACGTACTTACTATGCGTATTTAATATCGTACTAGGAATACTTTATCCTATTTAGTATTTACACCGCCCATCGTTATTGCTTATTATCGTTAAAGATTTATTCATGTTAATGCGAAATTACAATTAGTAACACTATTTAGTAAAAAGCAGCGTGGCAGAATTTAGGTCACTTTACTAAATAGTGTTGTTAACATTATTTTGTGATTTTTGCCAGAAAAAGTCTTGACCTAATTAGTGATAGCGTTGATGTTTTATTTTTTTTTCGTCCGGTAAACTCGTTTTGCTTCTTGCACACGTGACAGCTCGACAATAAAAATGGAAAGGTAAGTTTCTTACCTTGAAGTCGGCACTCCTCCATTGAAAATCAGACAAGTGTGCACGGAAATTTGATGTAAGTGCAAAAAAAAAAGTCGACACTAATAGCGGTACACGGTATATCTACAAAAGGTTGAGGAAACATAGAGTATGCATGCATAAGTGCCCTGGAAAGGTAGCCAAGTGGCTGGAAAATGGTGAAGGAATATAAGTTCTTAAGCATTCTTGTAAAACGTGCAGGAAGAAGTTCGGCTTTGTTCAGTCCGGTCGGCTCAGTTTGCTTCGGAGCCTGAAAATGGTTCAAAAGTAGGTTTGGAAATGCCGAACCGAAACGAATCGTTGGATTCGGTCGAGGCGCTTTACTGTTGATATTGCCCTGTAGAAACGGTTGACGCTTGTCGACACCACGCAAAACGACAAACGACTTTGGTGACGCTTTGGTGACGTCATTTGAACGATGTGGTTCAAGAAATCGCTCGAGTTACTCCATGAGGACGTCATCTGAATAGAGCGATTGGAGAACTCGATCGAGTTCCTCCATGGTGGCGTCATCTGTGGTAGATGACGCCACCATGGCGTCATCTGTGGCAGATGACGTCACCATGGAGGGCGGTGGCGAAGGGATGGGCCATGTCTGTAGTGGCAACGCAGCAGGTGAAGAATCCTCTCTCTCTCTCTCTCCGCGTCTCCTTTCCCCCCTGTTTGGGCAAATCTTTTCCTTTCAGGTAAAATATGTACACCGCGCATCGTTATTAGTGTCACGGTCACTAATTTGGGTTCTTAAAATTTTGATTTTTTTCCAAAAATAGTATACGTGATTTTAATTTTTCCTTGACGTTAATTGAGGTTCCGTACAAATTAGCGTACAGAACGAAATTACATTAATATGTAAATAGTGTGGTGTACGGTCGATGTCAGACCGTACATAAATGTACCTTTTTAGTTGAAAATTTTACAAAAAATGACTTAAATCGGACGCGTTCGCATAGGAACGTGCGCTAAAAAAACGGGATTGGTCTGACATGTAAATAAGTCTGACATGTACGGATATTTAAATTTCACTACGGTGTACGATTTTTTATATTTTGTACGGATACATATAATAATGTATATAATCGTACAGAAAATTTTCCATTTTTGCTGTTCCAAATTAGCGTTAACACTGAAATTAGAATAAACCTTTTTTTTAAAAAAATTCAAATTCTTAATTAGCGTCAATGACGGTATATTTACTTACACACTATTTAAACTTTGACACTAATAACGATGCGCGGTGTAGTGTTGTGTATCGGGTCACAACTTATCGCGATCAAACCGTTACCGGTAGTTATCGGTTATCGAACGGTTATGGCTCCCGATATATCGCTACGGAACCAACATTTTTTTTTCGCCGATAAGTGTAAAAATATAATGTACTGTATTGTAATTTATACTATATTGTATTCTATTATGTAATTTATATAGTGCGGCAGGCCACGTATGACAATCCGTTCTGTACTTTCGTAACAAAACAGAACAATTGTCCGGTTTGAACCGTATAGCAGAGGTCGCAAAAGTCAACAAATTTCATACCCGAAACCGACCGTTTTCTTTTTTTCAAAATCTGAGTAACCGACGCCCGACCGAGTTTTGTCACGCTCCAAAATTGTTAACCGTTAACCGACCGTCGTTTACGAAAAAAAAAAAAAAACCGAATCTTGATTTTTCGCGACTAACCGTGCCCGCCCGTAACCGAAAAAGTACAAAATTAATCAATGTACGACGGAATAAGCCAATAATTACGATTTGTCGCGTTGCCTAAGATTTGCGAAATGAATAGTGTTACTAACCGTGTCAGATTTGCGACGCTTTGTCGCGTTCCTTAAGATTTGCGAAATGAATAGTGTACTACTGTGTCAGATTTGCGACGCTTTGTCGCGTTGCCTAAGATTTGCGAAATGAATACTGTACTACCGTGTCCGATTTGCGACGCTTTGTCGCGTTCCCTAAGATTTTCGAAATGAATAGTGTACTACCGTGTCAGATTTGCGACGCTTATCATGATGTCACGTACTTCCACAATGCCCAAAGTGTACAAAGTACAAGAATGTTGGATAATGTTGGATTATAGGGACAGTACAAAATTTTCTTTTTTTTTGGTTTTTTGGTTGACCGACCGTAACCGACCGTTTTTTTTTTCCTGGTGAATCAACCAACCGTAACCGCCCGACCCCCAAAATTTGGCAACCGAATCCGTTCCGGATCCGGCGCGGGCGGTCGGTTAATGGTCGGTCATAGTTTCGGTTGACCGTTTGCGACCTCTGCCGTATAGTTATCGCCGATAATTCTCGGTCCCGATAGTGTGGATCGATCTCCATAAGACGATTTTTGACTCTTGCTAGCGACGGTTTGTGGGACGTCGTGGGCAACGATCTCGCTTGCAACATCGTGAGACAATGTATGAAGTTGTGGGAAAAGAAAGGGAACCATAGAGGACCAAATTTAGGAAAAGACAACAATACGTCGGCAATACAAGGTTCTTCAGCGGCCATGGCCGCGGCCCTTCTCGGGAAAATCCCAATTGCGAGAGGGAGTAGTGATAATGTGAGTATGGTGGTAATGAATTTGAAAAGGAAGAGGGGACAAGGTTTGGAGAAGGGAGCGAAGGAGGAGGAATGTGAGGAAGTGAAGTAAGTTTGGAGTGTCGAATCGAGTTGTGTTTCTTTTAGAAAATGAGTATTGTTTTGTGAGGGAGTAAGTGGGATTGAGTAAGTAGGAGTGGGTTTGAATAAGATGTTTAATACTCATAAGTGTTGTGAGGTTTTGTATTTGGATTGGGTTTTGGAATTTGAGTTAGGATTTGTGGGAGGGTTTAAAACAAATAGTTTAGGCATTGAAGCTAGTGAACTTTTAATTGTTTATCCGCAATATGGCGAACAAGCTTTAGACTTAGTTAATCGACTAATTGAAGAAGGAACTAACTTAATCATTATTGACTATATTGCTGCTTTAGAACCAAAAGATGAATTAGAAGCTGATTTAGAAAAACAAACTATTGGATTTCGCGCTCGTCTTATGTCCAGTGAACCAAATTTGTAATTAAATTTCCACTAGCTTTTTCTCTGGAAACCCAGAAACTACTACTGGAGGGTTAGCTCTAGGCTACTTTGGTCGTTTACGTTTGCTTTTAAGAGAGCGAGAGAAAATTGAAAAAAATGATATTTGTATTGACATTCGTACTCAGGTACGAGTAAAAAAAAAACAAATTTGCTTCTCCTTATCAAGAAACTAACTTAGAAATTATTTCCGGTTTAGGAGTACAAAAAGAACGCGAAGTTATTGACTTAGCTTTAAATCAAAACGTTTTACAAAGAAACGGAAATTGATATTATTTTCGGGAAGAACGTTTGGCTAATGGCAGAGAAAATCTTATTGATTACTTGCTAAAAAATATTTTTACTTTGGGATTATTCATTCACCTTCCTCGGAAAACGATTCAAGCGAATTTGTTAAGAATTTGTCCAATTTTGACCGAAAAAATCTGTCTGCTTTGGTCCCGAAGGGACCGAGTGGAACCGAAGAAACTTAGAGAAGAGATGCAAGTGTGCGTAGAGAGAGATAAGCAAATAAATTGTTCATTTTGTAATTGACATCGAAGGGAGACGGACGAGGAGAGGAAGATAAGGAGAAAGAGACGGAGAGGGAGACATATGGAGCTTGGATAAGGGTAAAAGAGGGGTTTATGCGTGTCTTCTCGAACCTTTCGGAAAACTACAAAAGCAAGTTTTAAAAATCTTGTACGGAAAAAAATGTTGAATGCGATGTGTGGTCAAATTAGAAAGGGTGAGGTGGATGTAGATTTCCTATTCCTTCCAGCAAATTGAGCAAGATTTACAACGAATTAAAAATGAAGAAAGCGAATCTCTGCTCAGCAAGAAGTAAAAAAAATCTTATATGCAAGAGATTAAGAAGGAAAGCAAGGCTTGGCAACGCACTACTTTACCAGTAATAGCTCGGGTTGAGCGAAAGTGGTTTTTTCTTGACTTAAACGGACGTACCGTTGGTCGATTAGCTCCGGAAATAGCTAAGCTATTGCGTAGTTTTGGTAAACTGTGACAAAATTGTTTTTCAGGGTCAAAATAAGCTTGACAAAAAAAAAATTACAATCACTCACAATATCTTGGTGGTCTGCGGCAGCGCTCCACGAGGGTTACGATAAGTAAATATGCCCTGGAACTTGTTTTTCGGATTATTAAAGGTATGCTGCCTAATAACAAGTTGGCCCGGCGGCAATTAAAAAGACTTTTATTGTTTTCGCAGGAAGATCATAACTTACAAGCTCAAGCGAAAGACTTTGTTTTATTAGTGATAGCGTTGATGTTTTTTTTTTTTTTCTCGTCCGGTAAACTCGTTTTGCTTCTTCCACACGAGACAGCTCGACGGTAAAAATGGAAAGGTAAAGTTTCTTACCTTGAAGTTGGCATTCTTCCATTGGAAATCGGACAAGTGTGCACGGAAATTTGATGTAAATGCAAAAAAAAAGTCGACACTAATAGCGGTACACGGTATATGTACAAAAGGGTGAAGAAACATAGAGTATGCATGCATAAGTGCCCTGGAAAGGTAGCCAAGTGGCTGGAAAATGGTGAAGGATTTTACATTCTTACGCATTCTTGCAAAACATGCAAGAAGAGGTCCGGCTTTGTTCAGTCCGTTCGGCTCAGTTTGCTTCGGAACCAGAAAATGGATCAAAATTAGGTTTGGAAATGCCGAACCGAAACGAATCGTTGGATTCGGTCGAGCCGCTTTACTGTTGATATTGCCCTATAGAAACTGTTGACGCCTGTCGAAACCACGCAAAACGACAAACGACTTTGGTGACGCTTTGGTGACGTCATTTGAACGATGTGGTTGAAGAACTCGCTCGAGTTACTCCACGGTGACGTCATCTGAATAGAGCGATTGGAGAACTCGATCGAGTTCGTCCATGGTGGCGTCAGATGACGTCACCATGGAGGGCGGTGGCGAAGGGATGGACCATGTCTGTAAAATGGCAGTGGCAACGCAGCAGGTGAAGAATCCTCTCTATCTCTCTCCGCGTCTCCTTTCCCTCTTGTTTGGGCAAATCTTTTCCTTAGATATACAAATTTTAGTGTTGTGTATCGGGTCAAAACTTATCGCGATCAAACCGATACCGGTAGTTATCGGTTATCGAACGGTAATGGCTCTCGATATATCGCTACGGAACCAACATTTTTTTTTCGCCGATAAGTGTAAAAATATAATGTACTGTATTGTAATTTATACTATATTGTATTCTATTATGTACTTTATATAGTGTGGCATGCCACGTATGACAATCCGTTCTGTACTTTCGTACAAAACAGAACAATTGTCCGGTTTGAACCGTATACTTATCGCCGATAATTATCGGTCACGATAGTGTGGATCGATCTCCGTAAGACGATTAATTTATTCTTGCGAGCGACGGTTTGTGGGACGTCGTGAGCAACGATCTCGCTTACGACATCGTGACTTCGTGAGACAATGTATGAAGTTGTGGGAAAAGAAAGGGAACCATAGAGGACCAAATTTAGGAAAAGACAACAATACGTCGGCAATACAAGGTTCTTCAGCGGCCATGGCCGCGGCCCTTCTCGGGAAAATCCCAATTGCGAGAGGGAGTAGTGATAATGTGAGTATGGTGGTAATGAATTTGAAAAGGAAGAGGGGACAAGGTTTGGAGAAGGGAGCGAAGGAGGAGGAATGTGAGGAAGTGAAGTAAGTTTGGAGTGTCGAATCGAGTTGTGTTTCTTTTAGAAAATGAGTATTGTTTTGTGAGGGAGTAAGTGGGATTGAGTAAGTAGGAGTGGGTTTGAATAAGATGTTTAATACTCATAAGTGTTGTGAGGTTTTGTATTTGGATTGGGTTTTGGAATTTGAGTTAGGATTTGTGGGAGGGTTTAAAACAAATACTTCGGGATTTTAAAGACTGGTTTTTTTTGTTACTCATTGCCAAATTTTGGGCGTAGATATGAAGAGAAACATTTGCTTCAACATTTGGAGATTATGTCTCATTTACTTTTAGGTTACAAATTACTGTTTGATGACTTCATTTTACCTTCATTTTTTCTTCATTAATAAATCATTATTTAGTCGTTGCTTCTAAAGGACATCCTAGAGAAACAGCCTATGTACGTTTCCATGGTTGTATATCTTAGAAAGAAACGGTACATAGATTCGCAAGTCAATTAGTATCTTTATGGTGTCATTTTAACACAAGCGCAACATTATTTTATCGGGATTGCTAGTCGTGTTTTACTCTTATTCACGACGACAAAAACCAAAGATTTGATTTGTTTTTGCAGTCAAATTATACAAAAAAAAATGCATTTGTGCACTCGAGCATGATTTTAGCAAAACTTCTTGTATGTAATTTGTTACTTTTGTTTTTAAACGATGTATAAAACAAATATCAAACAAATATCAAATACATCCTTCTATTAATATTATTCTTTCATTATTGTTTTGGACTTGGTTGTTTGGTTGCCCATTCTTCAAAATGTATAGTTTATGGAAAAAAAATACAAATCGGAGTTTTAAGAGACACAAGGGATATAAACTAGTATGTAAAATGCTCATTAAGCAATACTTTGTCTTGAACTTTGTGTTATTTGGGTGGTTAACATTAACTCAAATGTTTTCGAATATATGCCGACCAGGATGTTATCGATGGCTTTTTATCGATGGCGGTCGAGATATTTGGTTGTTTGGGTGTGGCTTTGGACGGGTTTCTTAATGCTTGTGGTCGACGTTCGTTCGAGCGTCGAGGACCTTAGAGCCCTTGTGCGTCGGTCTTTGTTTCTTTTTATCATCAATGTTTACCAATGGCTTTACACCGAGTGCAAGCTACTATCCTTTTTCAATCGTCTATTGCAGTTATGGATCTTTCGCGTGTTCCAAAATTCCCTCCTCGTGCTCCCTTAGGATTTGGGGACTTACGAGGGTGCTTTTCTTAGATTTTTAGTTATGTTGGGATTTAGTTTAATCATTTTGGTTTTTGCGTTCTTTTGGGTCTTACCCCAAGGGTTTGTTGCTTTTTTGAGGTCTTAGTTTTACCTGTCGTTTCTTTGTGCGTTTGTTGTTTTTGCCTTGCTTTTCCGTTTTGTCTCCTTCCCTCAACATGAAATATTTTAAGTTTTTGGATTATTGCCTCTTTTTGTTCCAATGGACTCATATGGTTTACCATCATGGTTTGTTGATAAAGTGGGTAATCCTCAAGGGACCAGTTATTTTAACATGGTGCGAATATAAATTCGTAATGACGTAGTGCTAGTAAACCATACAAGATTGTTTGTCACACCTTGAATTGCATATCAACGTTGACAATTTTATACCCTTTGCGCTTGAGATCTTCAAGGCATTGTATTCCATTTTTTACAAATTTCGTTTGTGGTTGCTCTCATCAAACGTTTGAAGCTCAAGGAAATAGAAGCCCGCCTCCAATTCTCCTATTTGTTTTCTACTGGCAGTGCGCCTATGTCCCCCTTCAACGAGCCCAAGCTTTGGCCCTCACTCGACAAAGCACAGTGGTAGATGGCGGTCGAGATGTTTTCACGTTAGGTGTGCACACATATGATTATTTGGTCATTGGGGCAATTTAGCCTTAAGATGAGGGCCATGAGCGTGCTTTTTTTGTATTGTTTTTGACTTGATTGGTGGTGAAAAAATGTTTGTTTTTAGACATAGTTTGTACCCTTGTAAGTTAGTCATTGTAAGTTATAAATAAAAACTTTCTGTTTTGGTTTGATATTTGTTGTGTTTATCTTACCCAAATTTGAAATTATCATAAGGCGCGAACAATACCAACATTGAATCAATACCATATATAGACGACATGAGATCCTTTATTATTTCCAGTCCAGTGGTTAGACCAGTGTTGATATCATCCGGTTAAAGTAATCAAATATTATATATTTAAATATTACTATAAGACCGTTTTAACTGTCATGACTTTTGGGGGTCTTTTTAACCGGTAAATACAAAAGTATATGTACTAAATTTGATAATATTGAGGTGCACATGTTGTATAATTTTCATTGTTATTCCCTTCACATGTATACCAATGTTGTAAACATATTATAAATTTGTTGTTAAACGGTGTTTTGTCGATATGAATTTAAATTCCATTTTATCAACTTGACCATTATTGGAATTTTACATATTCAATGGTCGATGTTGAAATTAAACATCCATTGAGAGGCTGAAATTAAAATGTCATTGATTTCTCATAGCTAACTATGGAATCCAAATAAGCACGCATCACAATTATTGTTCGAATGCTATGTCAAAACAAAAGTCATTAGGTCATTCCTTCCAAGATTTAATTAGTTTTAAGGATTTGAGCTCGATATGAAATCCTGTCGAGAATAAAAAAAATACATTAGTAAGGTCATAATGACATACACTAAGCTGTACGCAAACTCATTTAGTGTTTTTGCACAATTTTGAAGCTAAACGGATGCAAACAGTTTCAAAGTATGGTTTAAACGCTGAAATAACAGCAAGTTCAGGGGGGTACCATTAACAACCAAGACTGATTGGATTGCGGACATTACGGAGAATGGCGAATTAGCGAGTCACGGTTTACCGCCAAAATCGACATTGCAAAAATCCAAATTTCCAATTTGGAATTATGCTTGTCAAATGTGTTTACCACTTTACCCCAGGTTTACGACTTGCGGCGGTTCCAAAAATCGCGAGGAACCGACGGCCGTCGATCACCGTCGATTTGACTAGCTACCATTCCTCGGAAGTTGCGAACCAGTAGTATCGCTGAATTCGAAGTCGCTGTGACTGTTTATGGAATTTGTGCTAACAACTAAATTCCCGCCGGCCAAATGAGAAGAAACGTACAGAAGCCGTTACAGAAGTTACGTTACGGGAATATAAACTGCGTTAACCACAACAGCTGACGCGAACAGCTTAGCGTGAAACGTAAATCTGGTCAGACGTGGATATCTCAGAGCCACACATATGAAGTATTTACAACAGCTAAGGATTTGGCATTAAGGTTTTTTATAGCGTGAAGCCGAGAAGGTACAAATATGTACGGAAACCAGAAAGTACGGTCACGTATCAATGGTTTTCACTTTACAGCAATATAAATTACATAGGCGAGAAACTATGTTTATCGGAGATGGAAAAAATGCATAGAAAGGGCACTTCTGAACTTCTTCGTTTTGTGTTTTTGTTTCTATTTTTCATTATCGGCTGATATTTAAAATACGTATCAGGTTATTTCCAGCTTCTTTGAAATTTATTTTTTAAAAAGAGAATTACCGCTCTTTAATAGAAAATAAAAAAGAGAAATGTACAAAAGAAATGATGCGGCATATTGGAGGTTAGAACAGAGTTGTTAGAGACTTATCTGTTTCAACAAATTAGAAAAATCATAAAAATAAAATGGGGAAGACGATGGACGTTTTGGAAAAGATTCATCTTAATTCGACAGGCACATGCGGAGAAAAAACACTAACAGATGTTTTAAGTAAATATAATTTGATTACAGATGAAATAAATGGAGAATATTCAAGTACAAACGAGAAAAAGCTGGCTGTTACTGATAAACCTACCGATAATGGAGAAAATTCTTGGTTTTTGGTAAACCGTAGGAAACATGACTGGAAAAAACTGCCTGAAAAGTCGGACAATCCAATCATGTTGCGACACCAAGCTCGTCTCACTAGAAATAGAGCAATTCAAATTGTAGCAAGGAGAGAAAGAGCAAGAAAGAGAGCGGAAGAGGGGGAAGGAGAGAGAGGAAGGCAAGGTGGTGGACATGAAGAAATGGACAAGGAAAACGGAAAAACTAACAAGTTGTTGCCATCGAAGAGTCCGTCGAAACTGGTCGAGAGAATTTTGATGACACTTGGAAAAGATTTTGACAATCTACGAAAGGATAAAGAACGTGAAGTTCAGAGTCAGTTCAATTTGCAGACCTGCAAAATGAGATGTGACTCAAACTTAATATGCGGGGAAGCATCTGTACACACATTTGATACATTGCAGAGGACAATTACTCTGGAGAAATCGCAAAGTGACGTATACAGTCTGGTAGAGAGATGGAATCTGTTTCAGTTTGAAAAGCATGTGGATAGTCAAGACCATGATATAAGAAATGGGAATCTATGTCAGACTGCTTAACTGACAGAAAGTGAGGATAAACTGACTTGCAGTGTGGTACATCAGATGAATGAGAATGCAGCCTACTAGTTATTTTCGTCTCTTATGAATTTGATATCATCTTCTTCAAGCATAAAAATCCTCTTGGTGAATATCAGAAAAAAGAGGGAGCTTGAACAATTTGTAGATAAGGAAAAGAGCATTAATCATCCATTCAGCAAGAGAATTCCTTTATGGTGGATCTGTTTTCCCCTGCAATTGAGAATCTTGCAGGGTAGAGATGGAAAACTGAAATTTGTAAACAGTCAGTCTCAGTTTTGGCCATGCCACCCCTTTTGTACCTTCAGACTCAAGATGGTTTACCATCGCCTTTTTTAATTCAATTTGCTGCTTTTTCTTATGTAATTTTTTACAGAGCGTGATACTTTCTTTTCATCTCATGTTGTCTGTTTCTAGCAACTCATGTACAGAAAGAAAGCCATCCATGTGAGACATCACAGCATTTAAAACCATTAAGCTTTTAAGTCATCTCAAGTGTCATCAGTGTGAAGTTTCAGTTTTTAACAAAGAGGAATTGAACTTATCCTCCTTAGAAATGCGTAAGCGCCTGTACAACCGGGACATTTGTAAAGACAGAACTTTGGGAGTCAAACTTCATGAGGCTGTCAAGATTTTGTGTATTTCATGTCTCTGTTTGTTTTCAAGTGAAGTGAAAAGCGCGCATAAACATATATATGTTGCGGTGAACAACATATTATGATTGCAAGTGTACAAATTTCTAATTATATCATACTTTATTGTATGCGCCAGAGTATTGACAGAGACGAAATAACCAGTGTGCCTCGCTTCAACAAAATAATAAACAAACAAGAAAAAGGAAAACACGGAATGGAAAGAAACTGAAAATTAATATGATAACAAATTGACGCAGAACAAAAATAGTATTAATAAAATATGTTTACATATCGATGCACATGAAACTCCACCCCGAGCAATATGCTAAGCAGACTAGCTTCACCAAAATAAACTACTTGGAAATTTTGAATACAATCTATCCTTCAATAACTAGGTAACGCTCTTCCCTTTTAAGGTGAACACTGCTTTTACTACTGTGCATTCCCTGGAGTAAAATTTAACGAAATGCTATTTACACAATGTCGTTCATCAGTCGGAGTAGGAAAGCCTTCCCCTTTAAAAACGTGGCCCAAATGTCCTCCACATGCATTGCATGTAATTTCTATTCTTCTCCCATCAGAATCAACCTGTATTAAAAAAACAGGAAAGCATTTCCAAACCCTAATCAATCACTTAAAAATAAGAACAAAAGAAACAAAAAGCACAGATCTCAAGCCGCTGAAAATGAAAAGACATGTGAAAATCTAGGTTGGACAACAGGCAAGGGAAAAAAAGATGTCTCTTCTGAAAGTGCTGCAAAGAAATTCATTTATGGAAAATCACTTTAAATGACAAAAAACATGTCTTTGCATAACATCTGACCAGGCTGGGGCTGGAATATTTAAACTACATTTTAAACAGCTGACTACCACCAAAAAACAGAACAAAAAGGATAACAAAATCCATTAGTATTAGCAAACACCATTTTTCACGAATCATGGAAAAATCACTTTGACTTTGACTCCAATCGGGTTTTCGAACACAGAATAACATCAGTACCTTAAGCAGCCAGTCTCCAGCAGATTACAGACTCTCACATTAATTTGAACTGAGAAAGTTTTTAAGGATATAAACCAAGAATGACTTAAAACCAAAGTTTGCAAGGAAAGACCTGCCAAAGAAAAAATGTAGGAACAGAGGAAGGATTTCCTCACATTGCGGTTGATTGCTCCTGGAATTCCATCAAAGAAGGCAGGCCATCCACAGCCAGAATTGAACTTAGTTGTGGATTTATATAGAGGTGTTCCACATCCCGCACATGTATACACGCCATCCTCATAGGTCTTGTTATACTTGCCAGTGCCAGGGTACCTGCAATATTCAGAAAAAAATTTGCACAGAGTCAGAGGAAGCTCGCAAAGAAAGAGAAAGAAAAGAGAAGAGAAAAGAGAAAAGAGAAAAGAAAAAAGAGAAAGAGAGAAAGAGAGGAAGAGAGAAAAGAGAAAGAGAGAACGAAGAGAGAGAATGAGGGTTTGGCAATAAAATTTGGCTTTTTTAGTGTTAAAAAGAAAAAAAGATAAAACACAGTTTAAGGCAAGACACAGGATACAAAAGAGATTACAGAAAAAGTATACAGGTAAATAAGCTAGAAGCGTGTTAAACAAATATTGAAGTCAATTCCTCAATTACACTTAAATTTCCACTGCCAAGTAAACGAGACTCATGTCGAATTTCTACTCAGCAAGGTTACTAAAATGAGCAAAAAAAACCAAAATAAATGCACTGTGAATTCAGAGCTTCAAGAGCTTCTCTCCCCTCCATGCAGTTTTTTCTGTACAAATTATGCAGCAAGTCACTTGGTCAAACACTAGGTTTCATTGAAACAGAACAAACTTTCGCCAGTGATTTGCTTCAACTTCAGATTTTGCATCTAAATATCTGTCAATATACAACAAAAAATCCGAAGCTTTTAAGAACAACTCACAAGGCAAACAAACAACAAAACTTACTCGGTTCCTTTCTGTCGAAGAATACGAAACTGTTCTGGATTTAAAATTGCTCTCCACTCCTCGTCAGTTTTGCTGACAGATGTAGCCATACTTCGAACTGATAAGACTCTACTCTGGCTGATTGGCTTCTTAACAGCGACGGAAAATCTGGAGGGAGCAAAAAAGTTGCCTGTGTTGAGCGTGTTACAAAACCTGACGGAGATGTTTTTCACTGCTTTACTTGCGGAATCTGAAGACACAATTGAAGATGAAGTGAGAGAAGAAATTGGTTTTACAGCAGTTGTACAAAAAATTGAAGCCATTTCCTGATTTATAATCCACACAAAAAGGCAACTTGTTCAAACGAAGAAAATATGCGCTCCTTCTGCCTCTGCTTCCTGTCTTTACTTCTGTCCTTTGTATGTGTATGAACATACGACTGTACGATTATGTACGATCAACACGTACGTAGAGCGTATGTACGACACTTAGAGGATGCCTCGGGAAGGAGAAGGTTCTGAAGTACAGCACCGTACACCACGTTTAGGTTTATCAAATCTATTTGTAATATAGGTGACGTGGACAGCTTTAAACCGTTCATATATCAATGTTAGCAAAATGCCAAAATCTATTAATATTCAATAATAAGGGTACGTCCCCGTGTATTAAAGTATCTACTTTTCTCTGTCTTTTTGCCCAAAAATTCAGGGAACTTTGACAAAAACTTTAGCCGTACGAGAAAATCATTTTTACCAAAGTAAAGTAAACGTCAATTCATACTTTGGATGTACGGCGTATTTGTCGTCATGTGAACGCATTTTGGCGTTTTCCCCTTTTCGACCCCCGGGCAAGAGAATCCAGCCCAAAAAAAAACTTCATCCAAAATCACCTCGAGGGGGTGATTTTAGTTCAAGTACCGCCCAAACAGCGAATGAAAAATGACCCACGCACGCGCCACAAGAGTGTGAAAATTTTAGGACGAAGGAGAGTCCTCGCTATTTTTCTCCGTGCCCGTCACGCGCATGTACGGAAAAAATCTGCAGGGGTCTCGGACCTCCACTTTCATTCATGGGGTCCTTTGCAAAATTTTGCGCCGTCGTCGCCTCTCCCCTCTCCCTCT
This sequence comes from Zygnema cylindricum, assembly GCA_037447655.1. Classification (NCBI taxonomy): domain Eukaryota; kingdom Viridiplantae; phylum Streptophyta; class Zygnematophyceae; order Zygnematales; family Zygnemataceae; genus Zygnema; species Zygnema cylindricum. Next base: position 224,855 of record JBBHKE010000050.1, on the reverse strand, counting down.
CACACCATCGCTTTTATCTCACACTTTTTAGAATGAGAGACGACAATATTGGTATAAAATGAAAGATATTTTAAAAATATTATTTTTGACAATTTTTAGGTTTTTTTTTTAATGGCAAGTCGAGCGAGAAAAGTAGAAAAAACGAAATCGGAAAACCATGGCAGAAAGTTATTGAATCAGTGACGTCGACGTTGTCACAAGTGAGCGTGACGTCACAATATCACCAAACCCTAAACATCTTCGATTTCACAAAAATCTAGACGTCTACCACTGTCGCTGTTTTTGTTGGCGTCACCAATCGTCGGAAGTTTCGTAGTCGCCTTCAATCGTCACAAGTTGTACCTACGTCTACAACCGTCACATTCCAAAGTTCCGATTTCATTTTCGCACATAGGGACGCTCTTCAAAGTAGTACGGAGAATCCTTACTACAGTCCAAAATACTTTATCAAAGTACCGATTACATGGGGACGTACCCTAAGGACTCGACGGCCTATGGAAACTGGCACCGAATTAGTGTCCTTCACTTTAAATAGCCATGAGTGTACGGAGGAGTGGAAGTGTACGGCATCTCATATTCTCATCCGTGGCAGTCGGACCAGAATGATGCATTCACAAAAAAGCGATAAGCGTGGTGTATTTTCAACCGTCCGATAGAAAAGTTTTAACCACGACGGTCCTCGGAGAAAATAAAAAACTAGCAAATACAACGACTCTAATTGATGGTTGATCAGAGTGAACTGAAAAATATTTTGAAATGAATAGGAAAGTAAACTGGCCCCACACCACCTTCGTAGACAAAAACTGGGGTCAGTGGACGCCTTTTCAAACGCATGGTGTTTTCTCTACTTTGGGGTTTTTTTAGGTTTTTTTATGAAACTTTTGAAGTCAACCATGTATTATATGCACGATCAAATAAATCGAGCACTAAAAATTAGCGTGTTCAGCTATTGGTAGGCAAAATTCTCACCTTCCTATTGGCGGTGTTCGGTTGACAATCGGACAATGTGCACGGAGAAAACTCTGACACTAATAACGACAAGCGGTGTAGTTTGTGCGGCTTTTCAGTCAAATTCTAATTAAAATCATGTACCATGGCCTCATTCGTCTACTCTAACAGAAATAGGTGTGGATGTTCAGAGACTCTAAAGGAGATTTCTCACTTGAGCTTTCCCGTGCTTACAACTGCAAAGAAATATGATATGGGCGACAGAAAACGCGAGAGCACTATTCCGCTGAAAAGTACAGCCGTACCGTACAAACGTAAGAAGGTCGTAAGTCGAGGAAATTGGGATACAAACACATGAATCTTTGCCTTCTTATTTTGCTACTTGCCATGAAAAGTCCTTATGTACTGTTAAAAAACTCGCACATGATTCATTCAAAACTGAAAAAAAAACCGACATTTGCACTTTCAATAGAATATCCTCTCCACAACCACGGGGTGAACACAAGAATAAAAGATTCTGATAGGACACTCAAAATCCAAAAACCAGGACCACTCATTTTTGTTGGCATTAAAAACAAAGCATTGAATATGTACGCACTTTCGTAAAAGTAAAAAATTTTGATGGTTCCTAAAGCTTGCTGAACAAAAAAAATAAAACCCATGACTGAAAAGAACTAGCCGTACAAGTATCACTGACTCGTTATGAGACTCGTTTGCTTTTAAAAAGTTGAAAAATTTAACTTGAGAAACAATTTGAAAGGAATTGCTGCCTAAATAGATGCCTTTACTAGTGCCTAACTAGTCTTATTCTTCGTTTTCCGTCTCCTTTTTAACAGAACTATCCCACTCTTTAGACGATCACCTTTAATCACTCTCACTTGTACTATAGTCGGTAGAAGAACTCCTCCTCCTCCTCCTATCTTCTTCCCTTCCCAATCTCTTATGTACCCGAACGCCCCTTTCACCATCCCGATCACCATATTTTCGAATCTCTCTGTCTTTCCCTTTCCTATCCTTTCCATTTCTTCTGTCATCTACCTTCTCCCCACTCTCTTCACCGCCTCTCCAACGATCTTCTCCAATATCTTTGTCAGAGTCACTCCCACTTGTGCTATATTCTCTACTTTCTTCTCTCCTGTGGCTTGACTTACGATTACTCCTCTCCTTCTTCTCCATTTTCCTGTGATGATTTTCCTCCCCAACTTTTGATTCAATCCTACTACTATCATCCTTCCTTCTTTCAAAATCCCCTTCCGAAGATCTTCTCATTCCATTCTTTCTACTGGAAATTTTCAAATCCTTGTCACTACTGTCAATACTCACACCTCTCTCCTCCTCTCGCCTTTCAACTCTTTCTTTCTTTTCTCTTCTATCCCTGTGCTCTCTTTCTTTACGATCTTTATTCCACAAACTTTCATGGGTTCTCCGAACTTCCCTATCTTCACTATCATCACTACTTGACATATCTTTCCCTCTACCTCTTTTTCTACTCCTTCCCCCATCTGCTGCTTCAGTATCTTGGCTATCATCCGTCTCCCTCTCCTCCTCCCTCTTCTGCTTTTTGCCCTTCTCTGACCTCACATTGTCTCCTCCCTTCCATTTCCTTCTCCTTTCCCTTCTGTTTCTTCTACTCTCATCATCGCTACTGCTCGAGTTGTCCTCTGATTCACTCCTCTCCCTCCGTCTTCTTTTTCTCAAAGTCTCACTATCATCTGATTCCTTTTCTCTCTCTGACTTTTTCTTCGATTCTAATCTATCCCGCCTTTCCTTTTTCCTCTCAGCTCGTCGAGCCCTACGCTTCTCCTTTTTCTCCTTTTTCCGTCTCTTCCTATCCTCTTCTTGCATCTCCAATTTCCTGCGCTTTTTTGATATCTTTTCTAAAAGATCCCCCGGAAGAACTACTTCGTCTCCTTTATCTCCTTCAAGGAACCCTGAAAAAAACCAAAGATAAGCCCATCCCAGGTACAATGTCAATATTCTAAACACGAATTTGATCCGTGTCTATTTGATCTAACCACCTAAAGACAAGAAAATACATATAGATATCATACAAACAAACGAATAAACAAATTGATAAATCCATAACGCCTCTCCTGCATACCTATAATCGTACATTCGACAAATACACGGTAAAAAAAATATACGGAAAAAGTTCTTACGATCATCGAAAGATGAAATTTACATTCATAAAACAGCCCTACATATAACATAAATCAGCCTTCCCCTTCCAACCCTTACCTCCATACTGATCAAATACATCATCTTCCGGGAGAATTTGCTGATTCGCATCATTGGGGTTAAATCCTCCTCTTGGAGGACTGCAACCTCCTGGCTGTACTTTCAGCTCCCACTTCAATGGCTGCAAAAAGAAAAAATTGAATCAGAAACACTTTTCATCTTTTCATCTCTTAAGAAAAGCTGAATTATAGACATTTATACCTTTTAGGCAAACACCAAAACATCCCGTCATATTGTACTGCCACATTATCGTAGTAATTATTCATTAAGCTGTCCTTTCTACACTTTATAGTAGATAAAATACATCGGGAAAACATGTTCTAAACATTGGGCTCATCGGAAACTAAAGGTTTCAATAAGATATTTGTAGCCAATTAGATCAGTATCTTTTATTTAATGGAAAAAACACAGTCTGTGGTAACCACTGATATTGTGAACCTGGCCTCAACAGGGTTGCTATGAGAAAAGATGCAGTTAAATATTGAGAGATTGCGTAAGAGAAAAAGCACAACTGCCACAAACTTTGTGAAACGAACAGCACAGTCGATCATTGCGTTTGCAACTAAACGTGGGTTGATTGTGAAAAAAACATTTATTTCTGCGACAAATGTAGAAAAGAAATCTACCAAGCATTTCTCACAACTTAGCTGAATTTAGTTTTCTGAAAGTGGGAATCACATGTTTGGTATCATAAAAAAATTTGCAGATTCCACTTGTGAGCTTGGTAAAAGACCACCAGAAATAGGAGAAAAACAATATTTCCTCAACAAGTGTCAGCCCTAGAGACTATCCGCAACTACACCTTTGTGTATCGCTACTACAGTAAAGATGTTATTAGTGTCACTGAGAAATTAAAATTAAATTCTACAATTCATCCAAAATTAGGTGCAATTAACGCAGACAATTCCTGGCCGTTTGTGCAAATAGTCATATTAACACCAATTTATGGTGAAAGCCCAACCAGAAAACCAACAGAAAGACAAAAACAACACCGAATTACTATTGCCAACTCTAGTGGCAATTCAGAGTGTTAGCGGGGAAGACAATCACCTCCTCAACAATATTCGCCATTATGACTGTGAGAGGGTCCTCTCTCTTTTGTCGATCTAATTCAACTGCAGTCACCGCATTTTGCATTGGACACTCCCTATCTCCACTTTGATGTCCCATGGCTCCACAGCGTGCACACCTCACATTCCTAATTTCAATTCCAAAGGGTTTGGCTCGTCCCACAATACCGGTCTCCATTCTACATTGACAAAAAGACAACCACCGGAGCTATTATTTCCGCAAGTCAATCAAAGAGAAATCTAGAAAATGACCACCAAAAAAAAAAACCATATTTCGTGACGAATAACTAATAACAAATAACTAAATTAGTGAGGTCAGTAACAGTAAGTAGGGAGAAGAGGGATCGGTTTTCGATTCCCAGATGCAACAAAACACCGCCGTGATGGTTTATAAAATTAAACATTCATCATTCATCATTCATCATAAGTATGGCTCTTTCCATACATCCTAAATTAAAAAGACGATGTTATAAAACAGTGCCAATTTTGCCATGGCATACTAACTGTCGACCAAATGGCTCTACATTCAAAATAAATACTCCGTAACTTTGAAGCGATTGAAAAGACAAAACCATATCAATATAGCAAAGGCCAGTGAAACATAACACAAGTCTAGCAAAATGAACTTGGTGAAGATTCTTGCACATACTTTGGTGCATTCTTCAGCTCTGCAAACTCCTCTGCAGTTGCTATGGTTCTTCCAAATACGTCCTTTGCACGTGGTTTTCGTTTTTCCTCAACAACACCGGCCACAATGTCTCCTTCTCTATTATGTTATCAAAAAAAAAATAGAGTCAGCAAAAGTCGTCAACATCAATATGGCGTCGCCGCCTATCGCCTGATCAGCCTGACTCTCCCTTTCTCCCACCCTCTTCCCTCCCCTTCGGTTTTTCGGACCGGTTTATCCAATGGCGGCATTTAATTCAGGGACCTTTACCGACAGCTTTTCCTCGGTTCGAAACATCCCCGAGAGAGAACTTTCATTTTTTAAGACTCTTAATATTCGAACATCATCTTTCCCTTTCCCACCATCTCTTGTCCATAATCTCCTCGGAACATCCCAACAAATTGAGAGAGGATGGTTCAACTTTTGAATAAAAAACTTTCACCGGATAATCCTAACCTTCTCTTTCGCTTTTCTTCTATATGTTTTTTCCATGAACTCCTCCCTCTATCGGTTTAGTGTGCAAGTATTAAGGAATTCAGAGGAACTAAGGTTTTTTTTTTTTTGTTTTCTCTTCCCAATTTGTCAAGTCTTTGCATGGTATCACAACTGAGCGATTACTGTAGCTCAATCAAATGGACCGAAGTAAGACAAATGACCTAAACCATGTACGACTGGAAATGTACTGTTACGTCGATAACTCCTTATTTTCAGATTGCAGATTAGTTCCGTTTAAAGATCCCACTGTGTCAATGTAAACTAAAACGTTTTCAAAGAGACAATCAATTTTCCTATAATCTTATCACAGAGCTTCATATATTCTAAGAAAAATAATACAGATGTACAAAAAACATTTTTTTTTTTTGAGCTTCATATATTCTACGCAAAAGAATACAGGTGTACAAAAAACAAAACTGAGATGTTTGACAGTTCTCAAGTTACAAGGTTTATTCTGCCCCAATTAAACTCTTAAAACTACTTTTCTTTCAACATGCACAAAGGTAATTTGCAACCAGAAAAAAAAGGGAAGAAAAGGAAAGAAAAGGGAAAAAAGGGGATGCTCAGTGTTGCATACCTTTTCTTTATCTCTTTTAGAAAGAATTGCAGCCTGCTTGAAAAAATCTTGCTCTTGAGAAAACTGCAGCCAGATCCCAACATGGTGGAAACGCATAACTAATAATACATGAAATGGTATGGTGTCTTTTGATTCTAAGACACAATGTAAAGGCGTTCATTGTCATATGACGTCATATATGTGATGAAATGTCATTGAAGGTTGGGCAATGATATGCGATGCATTTTAAGGCAATAGGATACGATGGTAAAGTGGATGTAAGGGATATTATGTAACATAATCCAACATGATGTGATGCGATGCGATGCGATGCAATCTGATGTGATGTAATATGATGCGATGAAAATTATGCAGTGTGATTAATATGATGTGATGTAATGCAACCTTAGGTGATGTGATACAATATGCTGTGATGTGATGTGTAACGATATTATGTGATGTAATCCAATACGATTTGATGAGAATTAATAGGATGTGATGCAATTCATTGCAATCTTATATGATGTGATGAGATATGATGTGCCATGATGTAATGGGCATGGGTTATGACATGGTAGACCATACTTTGCAAAACCTTAAAAATCTCATTTGCTTCTCTTTTTCTGGTATCAAACGCCCTGATCAGCTGAGAAGCAGAACAAAACCAATAATGATGCCAATTCCTCAGGGAACATACCATTCAAAAGCGATATAAAAAAGCAAAAACGGACCTCTTTTGCAACTTCCGCTTGCAGCTTCATCTTCTGTGCATGCATCTGTTCTGAAATCCACTTTCTCCTCTGGTTGGGGTAAGAGAGAGGGTGCCATGGTTTTTGGTTAAGATAGTTATGAGACCAAGCTGTTCCAGACTTCAGTTTAAAGTCCACCTCATCCGTACCACCTTTCCGGCCCTTCGACATCTTCCTGAACTTCTAGTTTTAAACACAAGGGCAATCAGAAATAAAAGGCTTATGAAATCCTGCAAATGAAGAAAAATGATGATGGCAAGAGCAAATTCTCTGCTGTGGAATGCTGTGGAATAAGGAGCAGTGAATGATCAATAAAATACAGAACCACTGGAGCAGTTCTGAAGGGAAAAGAGGAAAATAGGTTGAAGATTGAATGGACAGATAGGAGATAACAGAGAGAAACCCTAACAGAGGCGGAAGAACAAAATTTGCAACTAGTGAGCAAAACTGCGAATCGGAATGGAGCTTTGGGGATGACGTCAGCATTTAATCCCATGGCGGTATCGTCGAGAATGCGAGACAAAAGTACAGAGAACCGTACACAGCCGCAGATTTAGAGTGCGATCGCACTATTTAAATTCATATTATACACTAAAAGATGTGCATAGTGCTAGGTGGCATTTCACAAAAATTCTCCAGAAGTACAGAATTCAAGAATGCGTAATTGAAGAAAAGCGACCGCAATCCACTCTATTTAATACGAAAAAAAAATTATATCCACGTGGAAATATCCTTATCCAGAAACACATTGCTTTAAAATAATATGGATTACAGATATAATCCGTATGTTTTGGAAAAACCTTGATAGCGTTGTCCAACATATTTTTGAAATTTGAAGACTTTCTCCGATTTTCGCACTTTTCACTGCAATTGTATAGAACTATTGACGTACGATACCGTACGGATGCTGTACGGATTGGGCTTTAATGAGAGAGGTGCTAAAGGCTGAACTTTTTTATGTGCTCTCTCAACGTGACACTTGTCACAATGGAGGACAATTATGAGTCAGGTCCTCCCTGGCATTTCACTGGCCGGTGAGATGTTGATTTATGCTTTTATATTTATTAATCGTTATTAATTTTGTTTTATGATTTTATTTTTATTATAATTTTATTTCTTTTGTTACCTTTCTTACAGGGCTTTGCAAAAATCGACATAGTTTTTTTTTTTTAATGTATAGTCTGTAGCTCTTCATATTTTACTTCTTTTTTTTTAACATGCAAAATGTAAAATCAAAAAGTACGTAAACCTGAAATGTAATGAACATCTGCAGTAGGAAAGGTCAATTTCTGTTAAAAATACGTTTTTACTAAAAAATTCATAATCTACACAGCCATAGTCAAAGATTTGAAACTCTACATTTTGTGAAGAACCTATTTTTTTGTAAAAGTTGCAAAGCCTAATAAATGTTTTCGATTCCTAAACACTTGAAGGCCTCTCTCCCCCCTCTCTCCCTCCCCCTCCCCCTTCCTCTCCCTCTCCCTCCTTCCTCTCCCTGTCCCCCTCCGCTTCCCCCTCCGCCTCCCCTCTCTTCTCCCTCTCTCCTTCCCCCTCCCCCCTTTTCGGTCTAGCTACAATCAGGTAGACTTATACAGCCGCAAAAACTGGAAAGTATATGATCAAACCTTTGTGGCTTGTCTAATAATTTTACCGCTGCCAAAATATGTACGGAGCAATCCATTTTGTATGTTTCGAGGCATTGCTGTTATTTCTTTTTCACTAACAGTTGTAGAAAGTAATAAATTAAGTCTTTTGCACCTGCTGGTATGGTTGAAGACTGGAGCAGTTGAGGTCTGGATTTGGCGATAGGTTTGGATCTAGTGGAACATCAATTCTGGTATGTAATGAAACGAACTTACAACCAAACATATGCTAATTCGTGAAACTCTCTCTCCCTCACACTCGAGGCATAGAGAGGACTAAAGCTTTCCAAAACAACAGCAATGCATAAGTAGAGCGAGGAAAAACTGGAGAAGGAGTGGGAACAAGAAAAGAGAGGTGGAGAACGGGAGAAAAGGAGGAGTGACAACCTGGCGATGGACACAAAAGAAAGTAAAGGGGCTTTCCTATGTTATTTTGTGTAACTTTTCTAATATATTATTTTGTGAACCTTTTCTCATATACTTTTTTTGGTTTTTTTCTTTTAGTTCTGTACGAAGTTTACTCCGCAACAAGGTCTTGTGAACCCAAGTTTTCTCTTAGATCCGTCAAAGGCTCAAGAACCACTGCGATGATAAAGAGGATATCAAACATGCCCACGTGTGTTTGTTGACGATGAAAGATATTGACGATGAAAGATGTTTTGTCTTTCAAGAATTTATTTTTTCACCCTAAAAATCCCTAGAAAATTATAGAGTACCTTACACGTATAAATATCACGTACGTATTGTAATAGCCAGGACATCTTGACCCATTGCATATATGATTTCTTTTAAATGAAAATGACATAGAAAGAGCTCGCCTAACCACGGAGTCAAGACGGACGGACCTCATAGGCAATTGTGACAGTTTAAACAGGTAGACTTATACAGCCGCAAAAACTGGAAAGTATATGATCAAACCTTTGTGGCTTGTCTAATAATTTTACCGCTGCCAAAATATGTACGGAGCAATCCATTTTGTATGTTTCGAGGCATTGCTGTTATTTCTTTTTCACTAACAGTTGTAGAAAGTAATAAATTAAGTCTTTTGCACCTGCTGGTATGGTTGAAGACTGGAGCAGTTGAGGTCTGGATTTGGCGATAGGTTTGGATTTCGTGAGCCTAAACCAGAAAGGTTTGTTGTTAACTTGAACATTTGTTCAATTGATCTGCAACTGTCACCCTGTAAACAAACGAAAGGTCTTCAAAAATCAAATAAGTGAACGTGAACATAACACAAAGAAAACCATTTTGATAATGGAAATAAATGAGATGACTAAGGAGTGCGTGAAGCATCACCCATGTTTTCTAGCCAATTCGCAATGCATTTATGCCTTCCATAATAGCCCTTCAATTTGATTCCTGATTAATTCAAAAAGTTATAACTTACTGACCTCGATAGTGGAATAGGGTAATGAACAGTTGCGATATGCTGTCACATCCACGCTTGCTTTTGCCGGCAGCGGGGAATTGCAGTTTAAAGTCTGTTCAATTGACATTGTGGTTTATTAGGAGGTAAACTCTAGGAAAAAATCCAACTTGCCTGACTCATGTAGTGTTCAAACGTGAAGCATCTTTGATTTTTTTTGGCACTGTGTGACTTTACATCTGACAGGCTGGACGTAACGGTGGTTCTTTGTTTGTTTTTGGTAAATTTATGTTTCCTGAGATACTTGATATATATGACTGTTCGTGACAAGAGATTGTGCAGAAGAACGTTGTGTAACATATTCTTCATAAAATATGTTCTCCATAAAAATGTAACTCCAAAGGTGAGAGAGACAAAATGATCTAAGCATATACCCAAAGGAAATAAATTACCGGATTCTGCTTCAAAAAAGTAGCTTGAGGTATCCCGTAAGCATTATAAATATCACGACACCTCACCGTGCCACCTTCTGGCACAATGTAGGACTTTGGTCCTTCAAGTGTAACACCTGGCAGACAAGAGAATGGTCATCTGGACATCAGATTCCACGAAGATTCAGGCTTTTTGCGGAATAACAATGCCAAAGAGGATATATTTAAGCACACATAAACTCTAAAAATAAAGTATAGTAAATGTAGTATGTGATCATGACTTAGATGGATGCATTAACATATACAGTAATACATGATTATGACTTGGTTAGCTAGTGCAAAACGTTTTGTTTCCAATTTCCAGCTCAGTTTTCTGTGTTCCAAATACAAGGAACGTGACTACATCAGGTAGTATTACTTACTTGGAACGCATGTGAGGGAGCTTTCGGAATCAGAAGGCGAATAGCCCATGGGGCAAATACAAAGATATGAGCCGGGATTCATAACAGACTTCACACAGGTGCCAAAACCACATGGATTCTTTGAAAAGAATTTGCAAGGATTTTCTGAAATGTCATATGACCAAGTGATCCTTCACATTAGTATCAGAGTAATTGGACAAAAAACCACAAAAATATTCAAATTCAAGGAAAAGAAAAGAAAAAAACAAAAAAATGAAAAAAAACACAATGCAAAAAATTTAGAGGCCTTTTTCTATTCCCGTTGATTTTTGGTACATGATCAGTTTGCATATTTTATTCGAAATGCATATGTTGACGGTTGTTATGATGCATTTAAATCATTTTCCATGGTGTTATGCATATGGACCTGGTGCACAAGTCTGGGTGCCGTCTGTATTGTTGACAGCAACAAAGGTTTTGGTGCAAAGGCACTTGTTGGTTTTGCCCGATGGAATACATACTCCATTGCCACAGGGATTCATGACACCCGGGCCATTTGTCACTTGCAGTTGTTTAATAGCAAAGTTTTGTACATTGCAAGGATCTGCCGGAGTAGCGTAGAAACAACCACAAAAATAATTTTTTAGTTTGGTTAAAGGGTGTGAACATGGCAATTTCCTTATTCGTATGATGTTACAAGTATTGCTATATTTCGGTTGCAATTTTTTTTGCAATTTCAAAATCTTATACAAGTTCTAAACAATTTCAATTTAAAATAGCAACCAAATCTTTTGTAGTAGTGAATAAAAAAAAAAATAAAAAAAAAAATCAGGTCTATGCATATTTCCATCACTGAAAATTGGTTAGATGGATTCACAACTGCATGGCTGTGTATTGCAAAAGCAACTAGTAATATCTCTTAAACGAAATCACATTTCTTTTCAAGTAAGATTTTCGATATAATCTTATGACAAGTAGCTAATATGCATTACCGAATGATTTTACAATAGGTATGACGGCAGGCAAGCTATTTATTCCGCAAATTCCTGGTCCTCCAATAATTTTGAGGCGCATATATCCTTTGTCACCCCAGTTTGGGCCCCAAGAATTTCGGATGAGCCAATAGGGCGGAGTAGCGGTCAAATCATATCCGACCACAACAACAGCGTGATCCACTCCATTTGAGAAACAGTCCTCATCAGCAAACACTCCCTGCAATACCCACTTGCGTTTTCATTACTATAACAGGGCTAGACACTGCAATTATTACATCAAAAGAACCTCGAGACGAGAAAATAGACACATATATTGTAATCTTTGCAAAAACTCTAACCATGAATCCTGATCGTTCAAATTGTCTTGTGTTACGATTCATTGAAAGAATCGTACGCACGCGGAATCGGTTTGATTTCGCGAAAGAAAAAAATGTACTTTCTAGAATATACCGAAAGTACAGTTACGTGTAAGTTCTATAGGTTTCGCGAAATGAATTTGTCGTTTCGTTTCGCGTCTAAATTGTCGTACGTCTAATTTAGTACGATAGTACTTCTAGTTTTGTCTAGTACTTTCGTCTTAGCTTGTCGTTTTGCAATGTTTGAGTCCTTACTGTAATTTAGTGTTCTAGTCAAATCTGCGGACAGGTGGCAGATTTCTAGAGGTTTTTTGGCGGCGCACGCTTACACGTGCCACGCCATGGCTAGTGTGTTATTTAAGAGAAGCCATGGAATTGTGTAAAATTAATCAAAGTAAGGAATACAAGGAGGAATAGAGACAAGGAAATAGAATAGCAAAATTTGTAATTTCGGATTTTTATTAATATGAGAAATTTCCGAAATGTCTCTTCAATGTTGATCTAATGTTTTATAATCCGAATGCTTCTGCTGCTATAAGTGTATGTTAGTGAGCTCAGAGTTTATTATCGATCCTTTCATCTTGCAAATGTCCACACGCGGGTATCCTCATCCTATAAATCTTGCAATCGGTACGCTTTTGCACGCACGCACATACAAATTTACAAGATGTGATAGCCCAGGAGGCTCACGTTTATAACCATTTAAAGCGACATGATACTGAATTATCGAACAACTCACCTTTTTGGGATCATAATTTAAGAAACTGCTTCCACTCGCTTCTATGCTCACTATGGCTGGCTGCTGTTGTAGAGCTAGAAGCAAGCCTAGCCAACCGTTCATCCAGACTCGCTCAAACGACGATATGGTCAAATTGCCACCAGCCTGCACATAAAACCGACCGAATAGAAGTAATACATTTTGGTATGCATATACGGCATGTGAAGACCCAGATATACGTGTCAAAAGACAAGGATAAAAAACATTCTTCACAAACACTTCACCTTCTAATAGGTGTGGCTTTCAAATTTGCCTCTAAACAAGGTACCATGCGAAGTGCAGCTCAGTTCAACTTACCTGTTGTCGTCCACAAATGCCTTTATAGACGGAGTCCAAAACTAGAGTGTTATTGGCTGCATAATCGAGTGCTTGAAAAGGCCAACCCCCACTAGAACACTCACGCCTCAAACTAGAACAGTTTAAAATTTGCGTTTCCGAAATAGTAGGGAGAGGCGATGTTCCTGCTCTGGCGATGTAGAGGGCACTTTCAATTGCTGAAATGGATGCGAAAAGCCAGCATGTGTCTGGAACAACACAGCAAATTCAGCATTTGCGAATGCTTGATCAAGGAGAATAGAAGACAAAACCATTTGCATACAGAAAGTAAGTTGTGTAAATCAAGATCATGAATGTAACAGTGAAATCAAGAGTGGAACGGGAAAAAATAGTTTACACAACAATTCAACGAGGAGAAGGCCATAGTGAAAGCTAGCATATCAACTGTTTTCCAATCATTGCATTTGAATTTTTAACGACTTTAATGCTCCCATGAAGGAGCCTCATTATCTTGCAGATGACTAAAACATAATTTGTGTTCTATTTAAGCTTTACTATTTCAAATGCTAAAAGACATTTTGATTTTTCATGTACAATTTCCAATTATAATGGCCAAAATTCAATTTTTTTTGTAAAAAACTGAATTGCCACGATCACTTCTCAAATAAAATGGCATGTTTTGCACGTACTACAGGTTTTCTGGTCCCTAATGGCTGTAACAGCTTGTCGGTTCACCCAATTCCAGTTGGTCGCGACCATCCACGACGGGTTGTTGTTAACATCGGGAAGTATGTATCCCGCGCTCGCGTAACGGAAGTATTTGTTCATTTTCTTTGGCGTTTCATTTGTAAAACTTTCCAGCCCGAGACCTCGGATCCCTGAACCGTGAAGTTCCCAATGGAAAAGCTTCAACTCTACTCATGTAAACAATCAACATTCCTTTTTAGATTAGAGACTTTAACCAAGCATCTTCTTAAAGTGTAGCATGCCTGTATCTTCTAAAGAAGCCTGGTTTTCAAATGAAAAATGTACACTTAGCTCATAATAATCATGTTTGAATCAGAGATGTCTATGCAAGAACTTGTGGTTGATGAGGCTCACCAAAAGTGCACAAATAGTCATTTCCATTCGTGGAGTATCCCTCATCACAAGTGCATGCGACATCAAGCGCAGTACATATGCCATGGTCTCCACAAACATCCGTGGCCTCTGTCGCATTGCAAAATCTCACACATTCTTTAACGGATCTTCGTGTTGCACTAACATCAAAACAGATTGTTTGCAGGGTACTGGAGTTAAAACAGTTGTTGGTGTTATTTAAACATGTTAGGTTACCGTTCACAGTAACAGTTGTTCCGGACAGATAGTTGTTTCTCACGTCCACATTTACCCTTGCTATAGTTTGAAAAGTAAGGGTGATTTGGCCTGACAATAAATTGTTTTGTAATTTCCTGGAAGAAAGGGTTGAAATGTTAGACCTGAGCTCTAATTAGATAACACCCCCCCATGCACTCAAACACAAGATGTATGACGAACGACATAGTTATATGACCATTTCAGATTGAAGCAATGTTGGTGAACAAGCGTAGCTAAAAATGTAATCTGGGTGTGTAGACTATCAAATTGATCTGTATTCTGAGTTTCCTCTCTTATCCAAAGCATGAAACGATTCACAAAATTATGGACTTGCTATAGAATAGATCCTGAATATGAAAGACTTTGACCTCTAAAACTTTTCATTTTCATGATGTTGACAAGTCTAGACCGAAAAGGTCAAAGGGCATGGCACTTCTCAAAAATGGGTGATATAGAACGTCATCTGGAGTGTTATTATTGGGTACATGATCAGCATATAGGATTTTTTTCTTAATCTAGGTTAGCTTCATTGTTATAGATGCCCTCATGGGTGAATTCAAAATGGTTGCCTCAAATCTTTTCGGGTGTCCCACACTCTTCACCTTCTATTCTTGGATAGCAAATGGTAACTGCCATGTGAGCACAAAATCAACCATTAAGAAAGGGGAAGTACGTGACCAGTAGGAAACTAGAGATGATTGATAAAACCCAAACTTCTCGGCGTTTATGTCCACTATGGCTATAAAACATAGCCATTAACTAGAACGAGGAGTTATCGTGTTAATTTTTCCATGTCTCAAGCCAATGAACATTACAGTCATTACTCACAATTCTTGCAATTTCTGAAGCTTGCTGAAACTTGCGGGAATAACTCCGACCAATTTGTTATTTGACATGTCTCTGCAACGACGAGTGATTATTAAAATACACTGAAAATGACAGTTCTAGCCGGTTACGGATAGAATCTTCGTGCACAAAGGAAACAAAACGATTCATGATTGAATATTTTGGAAATGTATAAATATGCTAGCTACTGCATTTCAAAGTTATCACAGCTGGAAGGCCCCACTAATAATTTTCATATCGTCTTTCTTTGAGCTCATCTTTTACAATGTAGTTTTTGATACTCAATAGCAGGTGTCTTTTAACCATTGGAGTGATAAAGCTTGAAGGATTTTTTGGATAGTATATCTCATGAAATTCATATGTTATGACAGATTGTAAAAGGATTTTTTGGATAGTATATCTCATGAAATTCATATGTTATGACAGATTGTAAATAAACAAATAGTGGCAATTAAACACTTCTTTCTTTCTTAGTGGGCAGATTTGCCATTTGAGATCCAAGATGCAGTTGATTTCCTTAGAGTAAATGTAGTAACCGACCTGTAGCATTTCAGCATTAAAAGTATCCTATAGCCATAACATCATAAATCCACTACTACTACATTGTTGTTATTATTTCTTTTAAAATATAAATTCTGAATTTTAATTGTTCTGTCGATAGAGATCACAATCAGACATTTGACATTTGACATTTGATCATAATTTGACACTAGACATTTTTTTTTTCCCTTGTACTTGTGCAAGTCTCGACTAACAAGAAATTATGATTCTCTGAAGTGGAATAACCATGAACATCTGAAGTACACTTTTGCTTTGTCATAAAACAGGTGTCTAAGTGTCTTACACGCTTTGGAGGGATATCATTTTATCAATGGAAGATGGAATACTTCCGTTCAATTGGTTAGAAGATATCCATCTGTGACACCGAACATTTACACCCCACCAATCACATCCCTCTCGCCTCCTTGTTAGTTTGAGACCAAGGTGATAAACGTAGAAAAAAATAATTGAAAATTATTAGTAAATAGATCTAAAGGGTTGTTATCCACCAATCACACTTGAAATTATTTTCCTGTTTTTAAATTTGAGTTTATTTTCTGCTATAACTGATCAATTTTACTTTGTTGCAATTTAAATATTAAATCAGCAGACAATTTTGAACTGATTTCTTTTTGTAACTGTTTAATTTGACTTTTACACAAGAAATCCTAGTCACAATCCCTACATGGAAAGTTATGGGCTCTTAAAATAACTATTTATTATGAAAATTGTTACTATTATTGTTTTTATTGTAAGGATTGTTAGTAGTAGTATCATTATTGTTGTTATTGTTATATATAATATTATTTTTATTATTTATAAAGCTTAATGAATATTAGAGAAACCATAAAACCCAAAAATTTGAGAAATTCAACAGCATTAAAAAAAAAAAAAAATCAAAACAGAACAATCATCGCAGTTTCAGTAATAGTGCCTACTCTCATACAAACTTGTCAGCGTACATTAACATACAACAAAGCAATACTATTTTCAGCGCACATTTGATACATAACACAGCCGTAAATTTGTGTCTTACAAATCTAAGAGGGATGTCAAGTTAACAATCGACAATGGAATATTTCCACTCAACTTGTTTGTAAATAAGGCTCTGTGACACGGCAATTCCCCAGCCCACCAACCACACCCCGTCACCAAGTGCCTTCTAACTAGTGTGGTTACAAGGGAAAACACAAAAAAAAACGTTGAGCTTGAATTTTAAATAATTACATATTTATAATCAGTAATGCCACTTTAAAATATAGGTTGATTTACAATGTTGAGCTGATATCTTGTAGTAAATATTAGATTTGATTTTAACACACAAAAATTCTTAGTCACAATACCCTACATGGAACACCATCCCCCTCAAATGAAGAAATAATATCATCAGCATTGTTTTTACCTTTAATAATTAGATTTAAGTCCATGATCCCCTTTCCTTTTCTTCCTCTCTTCCATCACAACCATAACCAATAAGCACGGACTTTCGATGAGTAGCATAACCACAGTGCCACATGTCTTACACGTGTTGAAGAGATGTCATTTGCCCGATGGAAGATGGAATGCTTCCATTCAACAGGTTGTCATATAGCCATCTTTTGACATTTCAGCCTCCCACACCCCACCAAACCCCCACCTCGTCAACGATAGCCTCCATGTTAAAATGGGCTAAAAGGTCAAAAAAGAAATGTTGAGTGAATTCATATTAAATGTATTTAGTGTTAGAACCTAAAACATCACATATTTGCGCATTGTATTCTTATTTTGAGAAACGTATTTGAACAACACACAAAATATCCACATAACATATTATTTATTGGCACATTCCCCCACCCTCCTTTGCAAAACGCTCCCTCCCCTCTTCTTTTCTATATATGTCAACCTTTTTATAAGATAAAATAATAAAGATATAATTGAACAAATCCAATATACAAGAACTAAAAATATAAAGAAAAATCTAAAATTTGGATGACAAAAAAAAGAGATTGTTACGATCGCGTCATATTTCAAAACAGAGAAAACATATTTGTCTAATGATACATATGCATGTACAATTATATCCTATCTCTCACGCCTTTTACCCTTAGCCTTTTGCCTTTGCTTTATGTGTTATTCCATGTGCAAATGATTGAAGGAGGAAAGTAAACAAGAAAACAAAAAGTAAATTTCGGAAACAGAAAAAAAACAATAGAAAAAAAACCAAATCCGGAATGAGTCTTTCTTTTACAGCACATGGCTTTGGCCATGATCACCCACCCACCCACTTTATTTCTCTATCAGAAAAATATGTATACGTTTCTCAAACATACTAGAGAGAAAAACTCCGAGAAAAACAAGAAAAGGAAGTACACTTATTAAATGTAATGTTTCCTCATCACATCAAGCCCAATCATCATTCATCTCCTTTACTTCCCACCCCTATGACCACCTTCTTTCTTTCTTTATCATTTAGCTTCAGATGGTCATGTGTAAGAATATAATTTTTTTGACTTTCAAATGGAATAATTATACTTAATGTTATTAAAAAATTGTTAATGGTTTCTTAGGAGGACCAACATGATTTTTTTTTTTTTTAACAATATATTACAATTACAAAAATTGAGCTTTAACATTTATTTATTATTATATATTATTGTAAATTATTGTACACTATTGGTATATAACGTCTAATTTTTATTACAATTCCCGTTTTTCGTTTTAATATATTATTATTACTATCGTTATTAATTACTTCTTTTATCAAAATTATGTTTATGTTTATTTTCATGTTCCCTTTTCTACCCCTCTCCCCTCTTAATCCATCACAAACCAAAACTATTAAAACCACACTTTTCATGCGCAATATAACTATAGTGACATGTGTCTTACAAGAATTGGAGGGATCTCATTTGACCGATGGATGATGGAATGCTTCCACTCAAGGAGTTGCGCCCTAGGTCTCTAAGACACCGCGCATCCCCACTCCACCAACACCCCCCACATCCCCACAAGTGTCTCAAAGTTAGTGTGGGCTACATGGTCATCATCTATAAAAAACATGTATGTATATTGACATCCTGTCTCTCATACCCTGTCCCTTTTACCTTTCCAACCTCGCTTCACATAGATTACTCTACATTAAATGATTGAACGAAGAAAAGTAAGAAAAAAATTATCCACTTTTGCAAATCAAAAATTGGTGAATAAAAACAACAGTTGAAACATGCAATGTTTCACAACTTTTGACGTTTGTAACCGGCCGGTATTCCATGTAAAAAAACAAAAATATATAAGAAAATCAGTCAAAAAAGGAGAAAAATGAAAAAAATTCAACATGTTTTCCCTTTCCAACATCATAATTCTCTCTTACCCTGTTCCCTTTTTTTCTATCACATGACTTAATGTTTTGAAATTACTTTTTTTTTAATATGGGAAATAATTAACGCTTAATTTAAGCATGTAAAAAATATCTTACATAAAAACTCATCTTAACGATGACAAATTAAAAGATAAACTTGTTTTTATTTTCTTTTCCATCGATGATTATTATTGTCTATTATTATTTAACATTTGTCGCAATCTAATATTAATTCTCGTAACTTTAACTTGCTTTTTTAATTATTTTATATTTAAGTTCACGATCCCGTGCCCGTCCGCTCCCTCTCCTTTTTTTCCATAACAAACCATAATCATTCGGAGTACACTATTGATGCGTAACATTACCAATTAACATGAGTCTTACAAGAATGTCAGGGATGTCAATTGACCGATGGTCGATGGAATGCTTCCACTCAACTGGTTCACAGCTAAATCTCTGTAACACCAGGCATTGTTCACCAATGTCCCCCCAAGCTCCCCCTCAAACGCCTTTTTATCATTTAGTCTAATTTAGTATGAACAAAAGAGAAAGATTATCGAATCTTCGTAAATACATCTTAAAGGTTTAAAACCGCCATCGCAAATGTATTGATAAATCATAATTTCAATTATTTAAAAATATAACAAATTGAAATTTCATAATTGAGATAATTTCTAAAGCTGTAATAATAAAATAAATACTAGATTTGTAGGCCACATTCTCTACTAAGTGTTCAATATATTGATTTTGATTTTACAACAAACACATATCCATAATTGTTTATTATCACTTTAAGCTTTCAAAGAAGTATGATTATATGCATACGTGAATACCTTTGGAACATTGAAAGATATTTATGTGTAAATGTAGAATACCATTGGAATATTTAGCTCTAGGTATTGTGTGTGGTGACCTTTTCCATATGTAAATATAGCTCTGAACATGAAAATCTTGAAGCTTAAAGTGACCCCGAGGAGGTTCATCTTGTCGCTTTGGTCGAATGGGACACAATATGAACACCTAGTTTGAGAGTTGAAGATACAATTTCCCTTTCAAACCTTGACATAAGAACATCGTGGAATTGACTGGCGTCACCCGTATGTGAAATTTGCAGAGGAACGGAGTTATTCAGCAGGAATGGGCACGTTTTCAATTTAAAGGGACTTTTCTCGATTATTACTGAAAGGCCCGAGAGTATAAACAACGTCAAGACGTCCTTAACTGCCTAGTGAAATGCGTACCCATTGAGGTATAGGGTACGGTCATTTGTACATTTATTGCTCGAGGGTACTTATTTTGTGCAAAAGGAGTGTACCCAACCATAAGTTCACAAAGTACTTGTTTACTGTGACGAGGTCGAACATTCACCCGCACCTACAAGTGTGGTCGGCGCTTGCCACCTCACCTACTTTTGCTGAGTACGTGAACTGATGCTAATTGGACTTAATCATTATACCAGATAAATTGGGCATATTTTACTTGCAAATTTGTGATGCCAAAAGGATTTGTTTGGAATATGGCATCCCAATTGACAACTCGCCGTGCATATGCTCTTTGAACAGAGCCTCAAAGGTATGTCCTACACGGATTGATTACCAAGACAGTCTCCTCATAAAGTTTTCCGCATGACTAAGTCCCATTCGGGTACTTGCAAGGTCGTAAACCATTGGTCCCTACTCGAGCCGTAGTGTACACTAGTGAGTGACGCCTACACGTGACACTTTAATGGTTGAGCTTGAAAAGGGATAGGGCCAAGGGAGGAAGCAATTTTAAAACTCTAACGATAAAGAAGGCGACTGAAAAATTACCTATTTTTGAAAAAGTACCTGCACTCATACTTGATACGAACTCGTACACTCTTACAGTAGAGGTCCGACACACCACATGGGCATTCTATTGCAGAGTTAGTTTTGAGCGTGGATGGACGGTGACAAGGACAAAAAAGGATGGGTGCCCTTGTTATTGAAAAATATTGATATCAAAATACAATCTTCCCACACTCAATTGCATTTTTCCACATACTCTACCTCCTCGACACGACCTCTCTTTTCCTATATCCTGCCGCATAATCATCTAACTTTATTTAGCTGTTTCAAGAAAAAAACAAAGAATGACCTAAGATATTACCACTTACTGTTATTATTCTATATATGTAGCGACAAATACGATTAATTGTTATTAAATAGAGTAAGCATTACTTAAAATTATGTTATGTTTCTTGATCTTCTTCACCTCCTTCCCTCCTTCCCTTTGTCCATCGCAAACCTTTATCACATAGAGTACGCATTAGATATATAACGGTATTGTCATGCGACTTACAAGGATTGGAGGAATGACAAGCTACCGATGGACAATGGAATGCTTCCGCTCAAGGTGTTGGCATAGAGCGATCTGTAACAGCGAGTATTCCCACCCCACCAACCCACCGAGTGTCTCCTGGTTAGTATGAGCTACATGGTTATAAACCAGGGAGAAATACAAGTGTAAACCTTAGTGAATACATTGAAAGGGCTTCATCCACTATCACAGTTAAAAATATAAAATAACAATTCTGAGCTGATTTCCTGCTGTAGCAAAACATATTTGACATTTGCATAAACAACATCCACTCAAAATGGTTTCCATTCATTTATTATTTGCTAATTATCACAAATTTCTTGACCAATGGTAATTTTTTTTGTATTTTAATTCTTGCTACGATTCCTTATATGGCATTGTTATAACAAAATTTTGTCATATATTTGTCACAATCCTTTATCTTCCCCTCCCCTTATCCTACATCACACAACATATCCAATCGACAGTCCATTTTTGATGTATACCACAACAATATTGTCACGGGTCTTATAAATATTTGAGCTATTTCAGTTTATGGATTTTACAAAGTTTGGAGGGATTTCAGTTTGGTGATGGACGAAGGAATACTTCCACTAAATCGGTTGTTATGTAGTTGTCTGTAATACCAGAGGTTCCCACTCCACCGTTCCACCCGCAAGGTGACTCTTTGTTAGTTTGAGCTTTTTCATAAAAAGGAAAATAAATTTGAACTAAGGTAAAAAATCTACTGCCACACTTGAACAAAAAAATAACAAATATGTTGCTGAATTGGTATTTTATTTTAGATGTTTTATTTTATTTTGGACACAATAACCACCCAAGCATTTTCGAAAAAAAGAAAGAATATGACCTTAGATATTCCCACTTGTTATTATTTTATATATGCAGCGAAAAATACAACTTATTATTATTCAATATCAGAAGTAATAGTTGAAACTATGTTATATTTCATCTTTTCCACCTCCTCCCCACACCTCTTTGTCCATCACAAACCTTAATCATTTACAGTCACACAAAATACAAAACGTTATTGTCATGTGACTTACAAAAGTTGAAGGGATGACAAGTTACCAATAGATAATGGAATGTTTCCGATCAAGGCGTTATTATATAGCCGTCTGTATCGACGAGTGTTCCAACCCCGCAACCCACCGAGTGCCTCTTGGTTAATATGGCCAACAAGGCTATATACCAAGAAAACATACAAGTGTTAATTCTTGGTGAATACATTGAAAGGGCTTTATCCACCATATTTAAAAAAGAAAACAATTCTGAGCTGTTTTTTTTTGTAGTAACATTTGTATTAAAAACTTCCACTCAAAATGGTTTCCATTCACTTAATATTTATTACTTATCACATATTTATTGACCAGTAGCATTTTTTAGTATTCTTTTATAACTGCAATTCATTACATAGTATTGTTATTATACATTATTGTCATGTTTTTGTCACAACCCCTTATCTTTCGCTTCCCTTATCCTTTATCACACAACATATCCAATTAAGAGTGAACATAACAGAAGTAGCATACAAATGGTTAACACTAGAGTTGGAAATGGACCAATCGGACGGACGAGCCGATGAATTTGGTTCAAAACCAAACTGATTGCACCTTTTCAAGTCACTTCGTTTTCAATGCGGTAAAGTACAAAAAATGCATATCAAATTCAATCACAAATGCCCCCTCTCGTTCCTCTATCATGTCACTTGGTCCTTTGTAATACGAAAACAGAAAAAAAAACTGTTGCTGAGCTTTACAAATAATAAAGTTGCTTTTAGTAAATTAGAAACTGATAGAAAAATAAAAACAAAAAAATATGTATATAATTTAGCTAACTGCCAACTGTAATCATAATTATTGCAACAAAACCTAATTGTTTAGATTACTGATGCCCAATATAACCATAGTCACGTGTGACTTACAATTCAATGAGGGATGTCAACTGTACCATGGACGATGGAATGGTTCCACTCAACTGGTTGTCAGACAGACCTCTATGACACCAAATATTCCCATCCCACCAATTTTCAACCAACCAACAATTATTGTTAATTCTTATCGTTGGATAAATATTTTATACTTCATTTATATTATTCTTATCAAGACGACATAGTGCCTTGGCATTGAGAAGGACGTGGGGAAAAGAGGTATAGTGCGAATAGGTACATTTCGCATTTAAAGAGAGTTTCCTCAATTTCTATTGAAGGATCCGTGGGTATAAACACCGTAACAACGTTCGTAGCCTACTGGTAATATGCGCACCCAATTGAGGTATTCTGTACTCTCATTTGTATACTTTGCAAGCGTTGACGTACCACTCCAAGGTACCTAATTTGTGCACAAGAACTGTACGAAACCTTAAGGCAACGTGTTCATCGTGATGAGGTCAAGCATTCACCCGCACCGACATGTTTGATTAACGCTTGCCACCGATTTATAGAGCACAAATTAGATGTTGGCAAACATCAACTAGCGCTAATGAGTATGTTAACCGATGTCTGTTGGACTTAACCATTATAAAAAAAGTCTTTCGAGCCAGCTAAGTTGGGCATATTTTACTTGCAAATTTGTGATGCCAAAAGAATTTGTTTGGAATATGGCATCCCAATCAACAACTCGCTGTGCTTACGCTTTCAGAACAAAGCCTCAAAGGTATGTCCTACACGAATTATTGACCAAGAAAGTCTCCTCATGAAGTTTTGCGCATGAAAAAGTCCCATTCAGGTACTTGCAAGGTCGTAAGGCTTTGTTCCCTACTCGGCCGTAGTGTACAACGGTGAGTGACCCCTATATTAGCAAGGGTGGAAACAATTTCAAAACCCTAACGGCAAAGAAGTCGACTGCAAACTTACATATTTTACAAAAAATTCCTCGTTGTTATCATTGTTCTTTGGTGAACATTGATTGTAGTATTGACGACAAAGAATGGGTAACCTTGTTATTGCAAAAGTTATCAGAAAACAATCTTCCCGCACTCAGTTGCATTTTCTCACATACTCTCCCCTCGACATGACACCCCCCTCTTTTCATATATCCTTCCGCACAATCATCCAATTTTATTTAGCTGTTTCGAAAAAAGAAAGAATATGACTCCTATTTACCACTTATTTTTACTATATACAGCGAGAAATACAACTTATTATTATTCAATATCATAAGTAACAGTTGAAACTATGTTATGTTTCATCTTTTCCACCTTCTCCACACCTCTTTGTCCATCACAGACCTTAATTATTTAAATTACACACAAGATACATAACGTTATACTCATACGACTTACAAGTATTGGAGGGATGACAAGTTACCAATGGACATTGGAATGCTTCCGCTCAAGGCATTGTTTTCTAGCGATCTGTAACAACGAGCATTCCCACCCCGTAAAAGGCCTATTGATTAGGTTGGGCTACAAGAATATATACCAGGAAAACATAAGTGTAAATTTATAATGAGCGCTTTATCCACCACACTTAAAAATAAAACAATTTTGAGCTGATTTCCTTTCATAGTAAAACGGATTTACATTTGCATAAACAACATCCACTCGAAATGGTTTCCATTCGTTTAATATTTATTACTTATCACATATTTATTGACCAGAAGTATTCTTTTGGTATTTTTTTATTACTACAATTTATTATAAGTATTGTAATTACAAATTATTGTCATATTTTTGTCACAATCTCTTATATTTCGCTCCATTTATCCTCCATCGCACAACATATCCAATTAAGAGTGAATGTAACTTGAACATAACAAAAGTAATATACAACTCCTTAACACTAGAATTGGAAATGGACCGATCCGACGGGCGAGCCGAGGAATTTGGTTCAAAACCAAACTGGTCGCACCTTTTCAAGTTACTTTCATTTTCAATGCGGAAAAATACAAAAAAATACACATCAAATCCAATCACAAATGCCACCCCTCCCTTTTCATCCATCATATCACTTGGTCCTTTGTAATTATATTTTCTTAAGCATTGGAAAAAAAATTGTAGCTTAGCTTTACAAACAGAAATACAACACAAAAATAAAAACAGTACAATATCAGCAAAATAAAATTGAATGATGAATTTGCTTTTATTCCCTTTTCCTTGTTAAATTAAGAAGTAATTACCAGAGTCTAATAGTTTTAATCATGAGTTATTGTTATAAATTATGAAAACTAATGATTGTTTTAAATAATAATTGAAAATCATTAGTTGCTTTTTAGTTGTGATTATTAGTGTTTTCTATCAGCACGAAATTAATAGCAATAACACCGATATTGATTGTTATCGATTATCGAACGGTCAGGAGTCCCGAAATATCGCTCCGAGACCAACAAATTCCTTATCGGCGATAAGTAGAAAAAATATAATACGCTATATAATAGTAATTTATAATATACCGTATTATATTTTTCACTGTATATAGCGTGGCATGCCACATGTAACAATCTGTTCCGTACTCTGTGTAACGGAATAACGACAGCTCAGTAGGACGAAAACAAAATGCACAACTTTACGGTACGAGTTGTACAATTATCGCCGATAGTTATCGGTACGGGTGTTATTGCACCGGTGTCAATATATCGTGCCAATAAATCGATTATCGGCAAGCCAAAAAAAGTTACATATCGATTATCGGCAAAACCTTGCCGGTAAACAACACTAGTAATTATATATTGTAAATATGTACCATTACTATGTACTATTATGAAAAGGTATTAATATTATTTATTTATTCTGTGTTATTCGTTATTCTTGTGTATTACTATCATTATAATAAACTTCCGTTAATTTTTACCAATATTTATTAATAGTATATATTTCTAGTATAATTTCATAGTTAGTATTGTTGCTTATTGTTATTATTTTTTCTTAGTGTGTTCTATATGCTTTGGTATTGTCAATATTATATTGCTACCTGATATTTAAAGTTGGTGTTATTATTATTACTATTACTTTTATTTTTAATGTTTACATTATTATCATTGCATTTTCTTAATACGAACATTAAAAATACTCTTGTTAGAATATTTTTTTTATAAATTTTTACATTTTTTAATTGTTTATTATTCTTAGTTGTTATTATTGTTAGTTGTCATTAATTAATTTGTTTTTATTTGTGATTAGCTAGTAGTAGTCACTATCATTGCCTTTATTTTTATTCATTAAAATTATTGTACTTGTTTATTGTTCAATGTTAAAAAAAAAATGTAAAAAGCAATATTGTTTATTAGTAAAACGAAATGTAGAATGCAATTTTTATTTGCGTGTTCATATTAAAAACTGATAGAAAAGCGAAAACAAAAAAATATATCTATGTTGTTTAGCTAACTGTCAACTGTAATCGTTAACTGTAATATTGCAACAAACCCTAACCATTTAAAGTGTTGATGCCTACCATAACCACAGTGACATGTGTCTTACATTTTTGTGAGAGAAATCATTTGCCCGATGGACGATGGAATGGTTCCAGTCAACTGGTTATCAAACAGACGTCTGTGACACCAAACATTCCCATCCCACCAATTCCCAAACCACCAACTATTATTGTCAACTCTTATTGTTGGATAACTATTTCATACATCATTATTTTTTTTGTCATCAAAACTACATAATAGTGTATAATTTTAGTGCAACTTCTTCTTTGCATTTTGTTTATGATACGAAAGACGTTACTACCGTTGGCATTGGCATTGGCATTGGCTTTGGGATTAGCATGGGCATTGACATGAGCATTAGAATTGGCATGGGCATTGGCATTGGCACAAGAAATAGCATGGTATGAGAGTTGGCATAGGCAATTGCGTTAGCATTGGTATGGCCATTGGCATTGGTATTGGACATGCCATTGGTGTTGGCACCGCAATTGGCGATGGCATTGCCATTGGCGTTGGCAAGGAAATTAGCATTAGCTTTGTCATTGGCACTGGAATAGGCAATCACATTGGCATGGGCATTGGCATTAGGATGGGCATTGAATTTGGCATGGTAATGGCATTTGAATGAGATTGGCACTCATATTGGCGTTCAAGTCGACATTGGCATGTGATTTGCCATTCGTATTGCCATTGGTAATAGCAGTGGCAATTAGCATGGCATTGGCATCGACATTGGTAGAGGATTTGCATGGGCATGGGCATTGGCAAGGGCATCGGCAATCGCATGGGCATTAGCATCTCCTTGGCCATCGCCATGTGTATTACCGTCGCATGAAGGTTGGCCTTAGTATCCGCATGGGCACTGACATGGGCATTGGCACGGCAAAGGAATGGAAAAAAGCATGGACATCCGCATGAGCATTCACATCGGCATGGGCATTGGCATGTGCTTTGGTATCGGCAATGGCATTAGCATTGGCTCGAGGATAGGCATGGAACTGGCATTCATGTTGGCATTAGAATTGGCATTGGCAATAGAATGGCTATTTGCATGGGCATATGCATTGGCTCAATTTGAACTGATTTCCTGTTTCAACTGTTTAACTTGACTTTTAAGCACAAAAAATCCTAGTAACAATACCCTAAATGAAACGCTATTGGCTATTAAAAATAGTTGCTTGATATTACAAATTCCATTAATTTTTTTTTCGTTATGATTTTTACTAGTAATATAATTATTTTCGCTATTTCTAACAATTATTATAATCTATGAATCTACATAAATATTAGGGAAACCATAACTCCCAAATATTAGAGAAATTGGGTAGCAGTTCAAAAAGAAACAAAGCAATGATTGTATTTTCAATAACAGCGCTGCTCTTATGCAAACCTGTCTACATAAAGTAACATGCAACAAATAAAACTACTTTGAGCGCACATTTGATACATAACCAAAGTGTAGTTTTGTGTCTTACAACTCTCTAAGGGATGTCAAGTTAACAATCGACAATGGAATACTTCCACTCAACTGGTTGTTAAACAGGACTCTGTGACAACAGAAGTCCCCAACCCACCAAGCACACACCCTCGTCAAGTTCCTTCTAGTTAGTTTGGGTTACAAGGCTAAGAACAATCTTATCCCTCACCTGTCATACCCTTTGCCTTCCGCCCTTGCTTCATATGGGTTATTCCATTTAATATGATCTAACGAAAAAAAAAACAAAAAATACAAAGAAGTAATAGTCGGAAACTTATGAAAAGAAAAAACAATAAAAACTGGAGAAAAAAAAAGTTCGAAATGACTCTTCTTTTCACATCACATGGCTTTGCCCGTAATCACCCAACCACCCATTATCTTTCTCCATCACAAAAAATATGTATGATTCTCAAACATATTAGAGATAAAAGCCTCGAGAAAAGATAGAAAGGAAATTACACTTAGTAAATGTGATGTTTCCACATCACATCAATTTCAATCATGATCCCTTATGTTTTAATTCCCCACCCCTCGAACCACCTACCCTCTTTCCCCATCACGTCATTTAGCTTCCATAGTCATGTTTAAGGATATAAAAATTTTGATTTTCCAATGGAATGATTATACTAAGTATTATAAAAAAGTAGTTTTAAGGTTCTTTTAGAAAGATCAACATAGTTGTTGACTTAATTTTGAAAACTAAGTACAATTACTAGACATTCATCTCTAAAATTTATTGACTTTTATAGATTGTAATGAATTCTGAATATAATATATTGTTATTAAGATTTTATTGTTTATTACAACTACTATTATTATTACTATTTCTATTCCTATTAATTATAAATTAATTTTGTAATTTTTTTTATGTTCATGTTTCCTTTTCTTAATCCATCACAAACCGAAACCTTTAAGAATACATTTTTTATGCGCAATATAGCCTTAGTGACATGTGTCTCACAAGTATTGGAGGGATCTCATTTGACCGACGGACGATGGAATGCTTCCACTCATGTAGTTGTTCGCTACATCTCTGCCACACCGCACATCCCCACTCCACCAACACCCCTCGCATCCCCACAAGTGTCTCAAAGTTAGTGTGGGCTTCATGGTCATGGTCTAAAATAATACACAAAAAAAGTCTAAACTCTTAGTAAACTAAAGGGTTTTAATCCAACATCACTCTTAAATTTCGAAATGGTAAACATTATATTTTACTGGTTTTCTGTTTTAATGAATCAAATTCACACTCACACACAATGTCTATCACAATTGCATTTATTTTCATAACTCCTTCCCCCAACCCCTTGAATCCCAATCGTTATGCTTTTCTACATTTTGTCACCAAACTTTCTAGTTGAAATTATCGTTTAAAAAAAATAATCATAGCAGAGTTAACTACATAGGACTAATTTACAGGTACTAATCTAAAAAAATCTCAAATGTGGCTGCCAAAAAAACATGATTGCTTTGATCATTTTTCTGAACGGAAAGATACATTTTCCCCCATGCAAAGATGTGCATGTGAATAAAAATTATACATGTATGTATGTAAAAATACAAAATTGGATAAACTAGTAGCAAATATGTTCTCCGCGCATATATCCAGTACCACCCATAAATAGAAAAAAAAACACAACTTTGATCTGATTTTCAATGATGTTATACAGATTTCATAGTTGCACTCAACAATCACCACACATTCGCATATGTTTATTTTGTACTGTACATTTTTAGTAAGTGTGAATCCTTAGTAACGTTTGAGAAGGTTGTAAACAACTGCTACACGTAAAGCGGTTAGTGATTATAAATATCAACAAATTTTTCTAATCAAAGTTGGAGTTAAAGTAGAAGGCAAAAATTATTTTTTGTTGCTCTTTCCGCTAATAATCTCTATTAATAATAAGTATTTGATATTGATTGTAATGTAATATAATTTATCATAGTTATGTTTACTTATAATTTACTATTTATTATTTAGTGTTGTGTTTATAAATTATTATCGTGCTTTCTGGCCCCACCGTTTCCACAACAAACCAGACTTTACAGATTTCACTAGGTTGCACAAGATTGGTGGCCACTTGTCACAAACTCGATGCCTACTTTCCTTCAGGAAAAAAATTTACACATCGTCATACCAGGTGGTAACCTCTCCAGAGTTTCCCAAACAACTGAGTTATAACGTCTTAACATACACATGTTTCGTCAGCCACAGTGTTGCTCATGTATCTTGCTAAATTTTTACAATGTTGTGAATACTTTTGGCCGATAACGACAGTTAAATGTTGCGATAACATGTCCAATTGTCTCGTGTGCAGAGGACTGACACCCCGATCTAAAAATCTACCGACAATACTATGAAAAGACTATTAAACGGGTCTAAAGTTATGTTTGTAGAGGAAATGGATGCATACTACCATGACATTTTGTTACAAGGAAGTCAACAGTCCTAGGAAAATGGCATCGATCCGCCAATTGCATAGTTTGTGGCAAAATGGTTGGACAGATATGTCATCAACAAACCACTTGCGGATTTTTCGGTTGTAAGCCCTTATTACCTGAGTTATTGATGTGTGAATAATTCGATTCATGACGCCTTTACATCAATCATGTACGATGAACTCAAGTCAGGTTGTTGTTTGACGGTGTTGTTGCACTATTATTAGTTCACCTACATGGTGAACCTTATTGCCTATATACCAATGATGAGTGACTGTCTCGAAGCGAATCATTACATCTTGGGAATGGAATAAAGTGTAATGAAGTGAAGAGCTGCAAAATTATTAGCGAGGTTACTCAGTATATAATGACATGCGCCACCAAGCACGGGCCATTCACAAGTTGTCCTCCACCTTAATTTTATAACAAGATTCATAGAGCACTTGCATGAATGGATCATCCCACTTAGCAAGTGTGTGCCATGATTGATGCGTCAAGGATCAAATCTTGTTCGTGACCACTGGATGCACTTATAATTTTGGTGTTGTAATCTATGGCTAAATTAATTAACAATATGTTATCAGAGTGGCCGCAAGCTAAGATGGTGGTCGATACGTCGAAATAAAAACGTAAATATAAATTTGAACATGAGAATCAGGGAGGCTTAAATTGACCCTGAGACGGTTCATGTTGTCGTTTATGGTCGAATGGGAAACCATTTGACCACCAAGTATGAGGGTTGAAGATATAATTTCCCTTTCAAACCTTATCATAAGAACATTGTGGAATTGACTGGCATTACACGTATGTGAATTTTTACAAGAAAGAAGGTATAAAGCAAGAATGGGCACATATCGCATTTAAAAAGACTTGCCTCCATTACTATTGAAAGGCCCGTGGGTATAAAAAATGTCAAGATGTTTGTTGGCAAACTGGCGATTTGCGTACCCACATGAGGTATAATGTAATGATTATTTGTACATTTTGTAAGCATTATTGTTTATTGTTAAAAACAGATATAAATGAAAATCAAAAGCGAAAACAAAAATAGTATTGATATAACTTAGCAAACTGTTATCATAATTATTGCAACAAACCCTAACCATTTAGAGTGTTGATGCCTATCATAACCACAGTGACATGTGTCTTACACATATGTGAGAGAAGTCATTTGCGTGATAGACGATGGAATGGTTCCACTCAACTGGTTTTGAGACAGATCTCTGTGTCACCAAACATTCCCATCCCACCAATTCCCAACACACCAATTAAATCAGTTAATTCTCATTGAGGGATAATTATTTTATACTTCATAATTATAATTGTTATTAAGACTACATATTGCATTTGCATTGATATTGGCATCGCATAGGTTTTTGATTTTGCATTGGCATTGGAATTGGCATGGACATGGCCCATTGACAGTGGCATAAGCATTGGCAAAGGCACTCGCATTAGCATATGCATTTGAACTGCCATTGGCAATGGGCAATGGCATTGCCATTGGCGTTGGCAAGGAAATTAGCATTAGCGCTGTCATTGGCACTGGAATAGTTAATCACAGTCACATGGGCATTGGCATTAGAATTGGCATTGAATTTGGCATGGTAATGACATTTGAATGAAATTGGCATTCAAATTGGCGTTCATGCGGATATTGGCATGTGATTTGCCATTCATATTGTCATTGGTAATAGCAGTGGCAATTGGCATGGAATTGGCATCGACATTGGTAGAGGATTTGCATGGGCATGGGCGTTCGCAAGGGCATCGGCAATCGCATGGGCATTAGCATCTGCTTGGGCATCGCCATGTGCATTACCGTGGCATGAAGGTTGGCCTTAGCATTCGCATGGGCACTGGCATGGGCATTGGCACGGCAAAGGAATGGGAAAAAGCATGAGCATCCGCATGAGCATTCACATAGGCATAGGCATTGACATTGACAGTTGCATGGGCATTGGCATTTGCTTTGGCATCAGGATTGGCATAAGAATTGGCTTTAGGATAAGCATTAACATTAAAATTGGCATTCGCGTTTGAATACGAATAAGCATTGTCAATAGAATGGCCATTTGCATGGGTATATGCAATGGCCTCTTCATGAGCATTGGCATTGCATATGTTATGGCCGTTCGCTAATTCAAGCGCATTAGGATGTGAATTAGCTTTGCCATTGTGAAGGGCATGGAAATCTGCTTTGTTATTGCCATTGGCATGGTCATTTGCAATGGCGTGGGCCTGGGTGTTTGCATCATTTGCATAGCCATAGAAATGGACGTGGGGATGGGTATTTACATTATCACGGGGATTAGCATGAGTGCAGGTATTGGTATAGGCAATGTCATTAGCATTGAATTGGCATTAAACATTATCAATGTCATGGGCATTAACTTTGGCATAAGAATATGTGTTGGCATTGGCATTACCATTAGAATTAAAATTGACATTAGAATTGGCATTGGTAATGGCATTGGCATTCGCCTTGGCATTCGCCTTGGCATTCGCCTTGGCATTTGCCTTGGCATTGGCTTTGGCATTATTATGGACATGCACATGTGCATTCTCATGGGCATTGGCATTAGCAGGCATATTGACATTGTCATGGGTTGGACAACTGGCACTTGCAATGCCAACGATGTGGGCGTATTGACCATGGCATAGGCCTCGCAAAATGCATGGATGGCCCTAGATTTTGCTAACGTTATTGGCATTGATGTAGGGACCGTCATTAGCATGGGTATTGACATTGGCATGGGCATCGGTGTTGTCATCAAAATTAGCATAGGTAGTCGCGTTAGTACTACCACTGGCTTTGGCATCAACATTGGTATGGTTTTTCGCATTAACATGGCATTATATTGCCATTAGCGTACGCATTGGGAGAAGCGTTAGCATTGTTAAGGGATGTGCTTTTTGCATTAGCAAAACCATCCACATTGGCATAGTATTACCGTTAGCCTGCGGATAGGCACTAGTATTGGGAACTTTATTGCATTGGTATGGAATTGGCATTGGCTTTAGCATTGGCATTGGCATTGGAATTATCTTTGGCATAATAATTGCCGTTAGCATTGGCATTTTCATTGTCATTTTCATTGCCATTGGCATGGCATTGTCATGTGCCTCGTGCACATTGCAATCGGCATAAGCATGGGCATTGTCATGGGCACTGCCAAGAACATTACAATTGGCATCGGCATTCGAATGACCATTGGAGTTGATATTAGCATTAGCATTGGCATAGGCATTTGGCAATCGCATTGACAACGCATTGTCAAAGGCAATTGCATTGACATTAGAGTTGGAATTTTCATTAGAAATGTCATTGTCATTATCATTTGCATCACCATAGGTATCCTACAGGAATAATATTGGCATTGACATTGATCGGGCAAGGTGATTGGCATCGACTTCAACTTTGGCATTAGCATTGGCATTGGCATTGGCATTTCCTTTGGCATCTGCATTGTTATTGGCGTAAGGGCATAAGCATATACTTTCGCATTGGCATTACCATTGGCGTGGGGCCATTGGCCCTGGCTTTGTCATTGGCATTAGCGTTGATATTGGCATTGCCATTTTTTTTGCATTAGCATTGGCATCCGCTTTGGCATTGGCATTGACATTAGCGCCAGCGTTGAGATTGGCATTCCCATTGGCATTTGCATGGGCATGGGCTGGCACAGACATAGACATGGCTACAGCATTGTCATGAACACTGGCATTGGCATTTTCATTTGCATTGGCATTGGACATGGTATTCGTATATGCATTTGTGGCAACTACCGCGCGAGGAGCAAGTCATGCAATACTGGCAAAAGGAGCAGCTGTATCAGTATAAGCAAAGCATCTCCTTTATGTTTATACAATTTTTCTGAAAATATGAACTTGAATTTTCAGCATGAAAATTGATGACCGCAAAAAAAAAAATAGTCATTTTTGTAACAATTGTGCCAACTTTCTTTTTTTTATACATTATGATTCCTTCAAACTTCGATACTATAAAATAGTTTGTACACCATAACAGCCATTGTGCAATTTAGATTTGTAACTTATCCATATGCTTATAGGTCTTACAAGGATACGAGGGATTTCAGTTTACCCATGGACGATGGAATGCTTCCACTCAACTGGTTGCCATAAATCCATCTGTGAAAATCACAACAACCTCACCAATCCCATCGAAGTGCCATGAGTTACAAAGGACCCACTTAAGTAATTTATAACCATTATTTTAAAGGTCTTCATTTGTATTTAAAAAAGTTGACCTCGCCTTGACGTATCCAACGCAATCATACTTTTAAAAATCAGCACATTTATTTCTTGGAAAGAAGAAAACATAAGATATTAAATAGACCGATCACAATATAAGAGAAATCCCCTCCCACCATGCACTCGCCACCCTCCCTCCCTCCTAACCCCCACTCTCCTTGTCAGGCACCATTTTGATGAAAAAACAAAAAGGGCAAACAAAAAGGGGAAAGTCTAATGTTCTTTTTCTTTTGAAATAATTTTTGCTTCGAAAATAAAACGTCAATTATAAAAAGCGAAAAATTGATAACTATGCCAACTTTGAACTGTAATTACGGAATGTACAGTTTTCGATATGGTAATACATTTTACGCAACAAACTGTCACCATTTAGTCTACGACTCTGTTGCGTAACATAACCATGATGCCATGTGTCTTACAAGGTTCGGAGGGAAGTCAATCTAATGATGGACAGTGGAATTATTCCAGTCAATTGAAGATCATACAGTATCCTGTAATATCCCCACCCTCCCCCCGGCCCCCCGTGAACATGCCTCACATTAAAGATATGCAATAAGATGAACCACCGAAGCTATTTTGTAATTTTTAGTGTAAATATGTATTTTTTTTCACCCACCGTGCAACTTGCAATAATTGAAGGGTATATTTGATGAAATACCCTTCTTACTAATGGGTTTGACTCCATAAACGGAATGTGGGCACAAACATACTTTGAAAATATTTTTCTTCAATAAGAAAAGTATAGAAAAAGAAAAAAAATAAGAAAAAGACAATTTAGAAAACAAGAAATGCACCCGGACTTCTTCACTAAAAGAAAAAGATGAACCAAAAGATAAAATATAAAATGCAATTTCCCATTTCTCTTTATTATAATTATGCATATACTCCTTTCCTACTGTTCCTTTTCTGTATAAGATGCACCCTTCCAATCCTCCCGATGTTCACTCACAAAGTGTTGAGTCGTACGAGGTTGCCAATCTCCGGCGCAATTGTACCACCTAGTGTTATACTTTGTAGAACCCTACACCCCCCACCATAGGCCGCTGAACATTATCATTTGCTCCCCGCCCATCCCCTACCTATCCTCAGATACGACACCGAAATGATAGCTGGAAATTTCGCTAGTTCACCCACCTCCCCACCCTTGTTGCCCCTCCTCTCTCCTAACTAGATCCATCATCCTCTCCCCCCCCCATTCACCATCCCCCACTTCCCTTCCAATTCAACTGAAATGCCACATTCTCTTTGCATCCCCTTTTATCTACCCCCTCAACCTTTTTCTCCTCATTGCATCATTTCCAATTGCCTTACCCCTCTTTTCCTAGCGATATCTCTCATACTCCGCCTCCCCTTTCCTCTTCCTTTTCCCTCTTCCAATTGTCTTCCTCTCGTAACAATATCCCTCATTATCTCCTCCACACCCTTTTCAAGTTTGCCCTCCCTCTCTTGACGTTCTTCTACACCTCTCTTTTCTCTTCTCTCACCCTCTCCCTCCCCCTCTAGCCTACCGCCTCATAATCATTGCCAGTCCACACCCCTTTTTCCTCCGTCTCTTTTAATATTTTTCGCCCACCCTTCCCCCTCCATTTCCTCTCCCCTCTTCTCCTAAAGATATTCCTCATTCTCTCTTCACGTCCCTGTCTCCGACATTTCCCATCAAGATCCCACGACCTCTTCGACCTCCCCAACGTTTTCTTTCCTTTCCCTCCCTCTCTCTCCAACATCGTCTCTTCACGAAATACCTCATTCTCTCAACCCTCCACCCCAATCCCCCTTCCCCCCCCTTGTCCCCTATCTCCCTCCCAATCCTAAAAGAATCCCTCATTCTGTTCTCTCCCTGTTACCCTAGTTTCCCCTTCTCCCTCCCGCACCGCCTACATTCTCTCCTTCCTCTTCCTCCACTATCCCATTTCCTACCTCATTCCCTTGACGACATTCAGATTCTCTTCAACCCCACTTCTCTCTCCCCTTTTCCCCTCCATCTTTCTCATCCCTCTCCTCTCAATGTGCACATTTCTCTCCCCGCCTCCCTACCCCTGACTCTCTATCAACAATCCCTCATTTTATTTCCCCCCTCCCCCTCTTTCAAATAGATCCCGCAGCATCTCCTTCAGTTTCTACCAGCTCCCTCCACCTCGACTCCCCCTCCATCTACCCCCTCCCTCCATAACGCCATCCCTGAATTTCTCCCCAATCCCCCTTCTAACGCCGCCCCCTTCCACTGACCCCTCTCC
Source organism: Zygnema cylindricum (assembly GCA_037447655.1). Classification (NCBI taxonomy): domain Eukaryota; kingdom Viridiplantae; phylum Streptophyta; class Zygnematophyceae; order Zygnematales; family Zygnemataceae; genus Zygnema; species Zygnema cylindricum. Next base: position 187,676 of record JBBHKE010000050.1, on the reverse strand, counting down.
CCTTCTGTCAAGATCCCCAATCCACTCCCCCCCTCATCTAACACCCTTCCCCTCCTTACGGGATGTCTTAACCTCTTCCTCCCTTTACCATCCCTCGCCCTACTTACTGCTTCATTCTCTTCTCCCCCATCCGATTTTATCTCTCGATCCCATTTACCCTTTCATCACTTGCAATCCTAACCGTCAGATTCTCTATCCCCCCCCCTCCCGTTTACCTTTTCCACCCTCTCTCTGCTGATAATTTCAAGTGTGGCCTCAATTTCCCCTCTCTCCTCGCCCTCCCCTCTCGTAGCAAAATTCCTCCACATTCTCTTCCTCCCCTCCCGTTCACTCAAATCTTGACCATTTTCCCCCTTCCTCTCCTAACAAAGCCCCTCATTCTCTTCCACCCCCATTTTCCCATCTCTCCCTCTCCCATTACACTTCCGCCCTCTCCCTCTCCCTCCCCCTCGCCTTCCTCCTTTCGTCTCCTCACAGATCCATGATTATCGCCCCCAATTTCTTCCCTCCTCCTCCCTATTCCCCTCTCTCCTCCCTGTCTTAACAAGATCCCTCATTCTCTCTCCTTCCCCTTCCCCCTCACGCCCCTTCCCTTTTCCTTCCTCCATCTAATTACAATCCACATTCGCTTCAACCTTTCCTCCTTTATCCCTCCTCCCTCTCCACCTTCCCCCTCCATTTTCTTTGATAGAGTCCCTCACTTCCTTCTCCCCCTCACCTTCTCAAACCTCTCTCCTCCCCCCCCATTTCCCCTTCCCACCCTTTGCTATTCTCTCTCCCCCCTACAGCCTCGCCAGCACCCAAGCCTCTCTCTGAAAGCGCATCGCAGCAGAGACTGCACGCAGTCTACCAATCATACATCAGTGCGGAATTCAGTGCGACTTTCAGTGCGGGATTCAGTGCGCGATGCGGAGCGCGATTCAGAGCGAGTTTACCACACAAGGGAGTGCACGCAAGGATAGTCGCTCACATCCAAACCACGCGACGGGAATCGTCGCACATGAAGGTCCCCCCATCGCATTTGATTTCGGGAAAGTTGTCTTTGTTCGCGACGGCCGCCTTCACCGCCTCCAGAGCCGACTCTGCAGCACAACCGTACGGACAGAGGAGGTAGAGGAGCGAATGAGATCCAGATATCGCACGTGTGAAGACATGGACTGCAGACCAAGAAAGGAAAAAGGATGGTGAAAGGAGGGGAAAGCTTACTGTCTGGATCCGGCATGGGTCCGACGTAGTATCCCATGACAAGTGCCACGTGGCATGCTAAGACCAGCACTGCCGCGGTGACCATAGTGGCCGCCATGCTGACGTAATCGTCTATTCTCGCGATAAGCTAAAAAGGTTTTTAGTAGCAGTGCGAATTAGGTTTTTGACTCTGGAAAACTGCTCTTCCCTCTCTTCTCCCAAGGGTGCAAAGGAATCCGAGGCGTCGTAAAACGAATCTTAAGGCCGACTCCGTGTCTTGAGTCGCCAATATTTGTACGGCAAAAATTGTACGGCATTCGAGTGAAATAACTGTAAAAGTACATCAGGATATTGAAAATTGTCAAAGAGCTTCCAAGAGTACATTCTCTCTTAAAGGTTTGTACGAACTCACTGTTGTACATCGTTCAAACTGTACGGTAAACATGGAATGAACGCGCAGCAAATCCACGACGGCCAATAGACGACAAAGAGAGCGTTACGGGATGTCCTCCGTCGAAGATTTCTGTTGGATTTGCGTCCACCGTGACGGAAGTCACATGGCCATGTGACGTGTCGTGGAGTCACCCGGCCGTCCATCGTCGCGGTGGTCTTTCCGTACAGCCATCATCCGCTGGCCGCTGGTCTTGCAGGCGGTGGGGAAACGGTGGTCATCCACGGGCTGGTTTTATTCGCACGTGCGATTTTATGACAAACCTTTCTCGCGACCTGGTTTAATTTTCACGCGAAGATGCGGTGGTCCGACTCAGCATGAAGCAAGAAGACAAAATTCGTACCATACACGACAGCTCGCAATGTCGGTGACGTGCAAACTCGAAGGAGTCACCACGTCACCTTTTGTCAGCTAGCAGACAAGTACTCATGATGAAAGTACTCATCACTATTAGCGTTGAAATTTGGGGTAAATATTATTATTCTGTTTAGGACTAAATTGGGGGCGCCGAATGAGCGTTATCAACGCTAGTTGCGATTGACGGTTTATCGTACAGTTTAAAGTACATTACGGTGAAGTACTGTACTGTGGCATTCGACACGCAGCACAACCGTACGGACAGAGGAATTAGAGGAGCGAATGAGATCCAGATCTCGCACGTGCGAAGACAGGGACTGCAGACCTAGAAAGCGAAAAAGGATGGTGAAAGGAGGGGAAAGCTTACTGTCTGGATCCGGCATGGGTCCGACGTAATCTCCCATGACAAGTGCCACGTTGCACGCTAAGACCAGCACTGCCGCGATGACCATAGTGGCCGCCATGCTGACGCAATCGTCTCTTCTAACGAATAAGTAAAGTTTTTTAGCATCTGCTAATGTGGTGTTTGACTCTGGAAAATGGTTTCTTCCCCTTTTTTAGGGTTCCCTAACTTCTCCAGAAGATGCAAAGGAATCCGAGGCGTCGTGAAACGAATCTTAAGGCCGATTCTCCGTTGAGTTCGCCAATAATTGTACGGAAATCGTTGTACTGCACTCGTGCGAATAAACTACACCGCCAATCGCTATTAGCGTTGTGTACGCTACTCCCGTCCCGTTTTTTTTTGTTTTTATTCTCAAATAGAATTATCCACACTATTTAAAAAAAAACCCTAATTCCTAATTAGAGTAATCGATTTCTTCCAAAATTTCCAAATTCCCAATTAGCGTACACCACGCTAAATAATAGTATACGCTAATCAAACCTAAATGCTAATAGCGATTGGCGGTGTACTGTACTGTACAGTAGCTCGCATGAGTAGGCTTCTGTACAAGGATACCACAATGTCGAAAACTGTCAAAGTTGTTACAAGAGTACATTCTCACATTAACATTAGTACAACGATACTTTTGTCCGTTGTTCAAACTGTACAGTGAACATGGAATGAACGCGCAGCAAATCCACGAAGGCCAATAGACGACAAAGAGAGCGTTACGGGATGTCCTCCGTCAAAGATTTTCTGCCGAATTTGCGTCCACCGTGACGGAAGTCACACGGCGCTGTGACGTGTCGTGGAGTCAGCCGGCCGTACATCGTGGCTGTGGTCTTTTCGCACAACCGTCCGCCGGTCGTCGATGGTCTTGCAGGCGGTGGAGACACGGTGGTCGTCCACTGGCTGGTTTTATTCGCACGTGCGATATAATTACAAACCTCCCTCACGACCTGGTTTCACGCGAAGGTTGGAGATGCGGTGGTCCGACTCAAAATAAAGTACGAAGATAGTACGAAGACAACGTTAGTAAATAGGGGTGACGTGTAAAACCCGAAGGAGTCGCCACGTCACCTTTTGTCAGCTAATAGACAAGTACAGTACTCATGACAAAAGTACTCATCACTAATAGCGTTTAAATTTTGGGTCAACATTATTAATATTATTAGGTCAAAATGGGGGGCGCCTAATTAGCTTTATTAACGGTAATAGCGATTCACGGTGTACTGTACTGTGTAAAGTACATAAAAGTACAATGAAGTACGTTACTGTACAGTATTGTACTCTACTATTTGACAAGCGTCGGCCTCTGTCAACCAGCTCTAAAAAAATCGCATTTTGATTCGACTTCTTTTTAAAAGTAAGCGAGAGCGATTCGAAGGACCAGCGTCAAGATTTGCATTTTGATTGTTTTCCAATTTCCGGTAAGAAGACAAAATTTCTACCGTACACGACAACTCGCAATGTAGGTGACGTGTAAAATCAAAGGATACACTACGTCACTTTTGTCAGCTACAGTACAGTCCTGTAGTAGACAAGTACTCATGACACATGGACTCATGCTTACTTCACACGTGTCACTAATAGTTAGCGCCCCATATTATTCTCCTTTGCCACGGAATACTTTTACCGTCCGAAGTATCACATATCTCCATGTTGTGAAAGACGCTGAACCCTAACCGCAGGGTAACTCCGCAACCTCATAAAATGTATAACTGCGAGCGTTTCACAGTACAGCACACCGTGAATCCCTATTAGCGCTATAGTTTAGGGTCAAAATTAATATTGTCATTTGGTCAAAATTTGAGGGCGCCGAATTAGCGTTATCAACGCTAATTGCAATTGACGGTGTACCGCACAGTGTAAAGTACATTACAGTACAGTACTGTCTTATTCGGCACGCGGGGGACCACCGTCTGCCAGCTGTGAAATACTCAAATTTTGAATCGTTTTGGGAAGCCGACAAAAGCAGACAGGCAGATACTCGCAAATAATGATTTAATACAGGCCATGTTAAGGGTAATTTCCGGTCAGTTTCCATACGTCAACCTTAGTCTCATTTCGTCTTAGGTCAACCGAGACCGTACTCCACTTATTCAAGTACGGTCTCGTCCACTTAGTCTTTTGTCCTACGAGAACAAAGACCGTACTCCACTTATTCGAGTGCGGTCTCGTCCACTTTAGTCTCATTTGCCCTATGTGAACAAAACCGTGCTCCACTTATTCAAGTGCGGTCTTATAATTGTACTTTTGGTCTTATTCTTTCCTTTTCTTTTCGTCTATCAACTTGTCTAATAGATTTGGTCTTTGTGTAGCCGCCCAAATCTACTTTGTGTAGCGTAGTTCAGTACTATCCACAGTAATTAGCATTTTGTAACTTTGTATAAAAGGATCTCATTTCATAATGAAATTATCAATCTCGATCACACAATTCAAATGTTTTGACTCTCTCTATCTTTTATTATGGTGTCCAATAATCCTACTCCTATAGTGGCCTAGGATTTATCATCACTAATAGCGATAAACGATGTACTGTATTCATAGTCTCGTATTGGCCGTTTGTGAAGCTTCGTTTTACATTTCAGATATTAGTACATACTGTCGACACTGAAGTTATCATTATTCCAAGTGACTGTTGAAGTTTGAATATTTAGTTCTTGTAAAAATATTTGAAAGAACATGTACTGAATTTTTAAAAATATGGTCTAATAAAATAGGGAGTTCAAAGCTTTAGGGGAGTGTTGTTTTATGAATGCTTTAATCCTCTCTATTTTGAGAAATGTGAGGACAGAGGGACACATTTGTTATTCACGTGAGGACACGGGTGAAATTATAGCAGCCGCTTTAGTGAGGCAGCCATGGCATTGATAAAAGAAAAGGCCGCGAAGTGACTTGTCCCAAAATTAATGTGGCCAGAAAGTGGCTTCTACCAAAATTCCTGAGATATTATGGTTGGCAAGAGGTCCAATCTCCTGCGCTTGTTAATTTCACGCCGTCGCAATCCGTTGTATTAACCAATCTGAGTCTATGATGCCATTACGCTTATGTGGTCTGATAATTATTTAAACTGATACAATACGACATTTGCGAGTTAACGACATTAGAAAAAGAAAATGCATGGAATGCTGTCCTAGGCGTTCACACTGGGAGAAAATAGTGGAGAATAATGTTGTACAGAGCACACTGTACAACATTACATGCGGCTGAAATCCGACGATCGAAGGATTCATCAGAAGGTTGGCAATATCGCCAAGTACGGATCTGCCCGGAAATTGTGGGATGACAAAATACACCTCGAAATGACAAGTGGCGAATTTCTACAGGATTACGACAAAGGTGCCGATTTCCTTATGGCGTTATTATGACAGGTGGCGCACTACGAGAGGCGTCGTAGACAAAACCGTACACCTGGGGTACAAATAGTGACGCTTCTAAATTACATGAAATTTAGGGTTTAGGAATTGATAGATTACGTGTCACTTTTTGATTGGCTGTTGTTAGTAGATAGGTTGCTGGGAGGAAATATTCTAGGACTTAACCGTTTTTGGAAAATAGGAACAGTTTTTCTGGACAAAAACTGTATGTGTTTTTTTGTATTTTTAATCTTTGATATCTCACAGATCTGTGAGCAGAATTATGCGAGAATTTTCATGAATGTTCCTCCTTTTATTTTCAACATCTCCACAGATTTTTAGACCTATTGTCTTTATGATCTTTGTGTAACCTCATTGTGAAGTTGTCAGATTTATCAAAGAGTTATGGCAGACTGTTTTTTTTGCAACTTTGACTGGATGATGTGATCATTTTATTAAGTATTTTTGTGTAAGACGTTTTGAGAATAATTAATGACATATTAAACATCTGTTTGCGTAGTTTCAGTCTCTTTTGTTATCACTGTAGGATTCTGTGTGAATTCAAAGTAGGCTGTTTTTGAGGTAGTCCGTGGTACTTCCGAGGATAAATCCATGGCCGAAAAAGGCTCTCCACTTGCGGACTGTAAAAAATGAAGTCTTTTGAGAACATGACAATTTTCATTGAATCTTACGTGGCACCACTAAATAAAGGGGACGCGTACGAAAAATCTTCTACAACGCGAATCGCAATTATAGTAAATAACGCTAATACTGTAGCCCTAAATTTCGACTATATCACGTTAAACAGTATAAATGATTCTAAATTTTTCATTATACTATTTAAGGTAAGGTTTAATTAGCGTAAAAAAATCTAATATAGGTTCGTTTTAAATAGTTTGGAGTACGGACGACCTCCGACCGTGCAAAATTGTATTTTTATAAGTAAAAAGGTACAAATAATGATTTAATACAGGCCGTTCTCATGTAATTGCGTTTTAACAAATCGCGTAGTGCAAACGTCATAGTGACGATAAACTGTAGGTTTTGTCAGATTCTGTACGAATACCTTACTTACAATAGAGATATTAGCGTGCCAAATTAGAGTACTTGAATAAATTAGAGTAAAATTCCTCTTTAAAAAAGTTATATCACACAAATTGGAGTTCATAACTCTAATTATTTTTTTCTCTTTTATTACTTTAATTTTTTCTTTACTCTAATTACGATTCGAGGTGTACTTATTTATGGAAACTCTGCACAAGAACTAACGTAAATAATCGTCTTCCCTCTGTCCTTCTCTCTTCCCCCTTGTCATTCCTACTTCCCTTTTCTATCTTCCCTCTTCCCTCTTCCCTCATCTCTCTTTCATTCTCTCTTCGATCTTCTCATTTCATCCTTTTCTCCTCCCCCACTTTCCTTTTCTAGATTCTTGCTTTTCCACTTCCCAGTCACATCATTTGACTTCCCACTTCACACGCTTCTCTTCCCTCTTCCCTCTCCCCTTTCCCCTCTTCCATATTCCCCCATCCTTCCGCACCTCTTCACTCTTCTACTTTTCCTTTCACACCCTTTGATCTTCACTTCTCTCTTTTCCTCTGTCCACTTTCAACTTGCCTCTCCCTTTTCTCTCGCCTTTTCAATCTCCCTCCCCCTCTCCTCCCCCCTCTCCCTATCCCTTTTATCCTCGCTCTCAATCCGTTTCTCCCTCTCCCTTTCCCTTTCTCATTCGATATCACTCACCCTCTCACTCTTCCTCTCACTCACCATCTCTTTCTCCCTCTCCCCCCCTCTCCTCTCCCTTAATGTGCCTCTCCCTGTCATTCTCCCGCTCGGTTTGCCTCTCCCTCTCCGTCTCCCTCTCAATCTGCATCTCTCTCCGCTCTACCTTGTTGGTTTTAGTGCGATCTTTGGCGATTTGTTTGTACCGGCAAGATTTCATTTATACCGGCAGACTTTACCTATTCACATTTCATGAAGTGACATGACGCGACGAATTGACTTGTAGGGAATCTATTGATGATTCCGCCAACCTTTATTTTGAGTACAGATTGTGTCAAAAACAAAGAGCGACACATTTTGGTGGAAAACCACAAATGGCAATACCTCATTGCACCACTTATTTATTCAGTTCATCACAGGATGACACACAAAAAGGCATAAAGTGCATCAAAGCACTTTAGAACATTATCTCATGGACATCTTGCAATAATCACATGCAGATCACTCTCATAATCTCATGGAAATGTCATGAAGATCATTCTCTCAAACTATTATTTTGAGTACAGATTGTGTCAGAAACAAAGAGTGACACATTTTGGTGGAAAACGACAAATGGCAATACCTCATTTCACCAATCATTTATTTAGTTCCTCACAAGATGACACACACAAAGGCATAAAGTGAATCATAGCACTTTAGAACATTATCTTACAAATCATCACATGTAGATCACACTCTCAAACTCTTAGGATTCGTAGAAGGTATCAACTTTATTTATGAGGAACTCCTCGTGTACATTCTTTATTAGGATCTTGTCATAGAACATTAGGAAGGAGATTGCAGCTTTAATAGAGTTAGTCTATAGTAACAAATTGTATTCTTACCGTGGCTCACTTCAGCTAACACTTTGTGACCCCTTCATTATAACTACATTTCTTAAGCTGCTTAAACCTGTCTATTCTATTGATTTGCTTCTATACTTCTCCCATTGCTATCTACTTAGTTGCTCTCACAGGCTAAGTTTTGTTGTATTAGACTACATGTGTTTATAGGCCAAGTGCGCATTAACCTATATGATTCTGTAAAACTTCTAGGTCTCTTAGAGAAAGGTACCTAAATTTCACTAAGTCTTGATCTACTTACTCACAGCTACCTACAACTAAACCCTAGTCCAATATGAACACTATATAGTACAAAAAGGTATAGTGGCCAATGTACTTATAGTACGGCCATTGTACGACATGGCCTTAAAAGCGACGCTTGTGAAATCGAGAGCCATGGTTCCTCCCATATTCTCAGGTATCTAATAATGTGGGGTCACGTGGCATCGCGTGACGCTATCTCAAAAGGCCGCAAAAAGCTCATTCCTGGTGGCGGCTGCAACGACGACCGTCCAATCAAATATGTTTAAACGGTTCGGGTTTGCGTCCGTGTATCAATTCTTTCACAAACGCCTCGTTGTCAGTTTTGTGGGAATTAGCCGTCGCGTCATTCTTTATGTATTTATATGACCTGATAGGTGTATCATTTCCTTGACGACTCAATTGATAAGGTGTAAGCTATATGGATTTCACAAGACCTAGGTTTAAAAGTTGGCCAGGGCATGATTTTGGTAAAATGCCATCAACTTCAATATGCCACATTTAGCCATTGCGTTCCTTTAATCCTCTCTCTCTCTCTATAAAGGTTAACTAAAATAGAGAAGTGACCTATTAATTACCTCTCAACACTCTCTTTAATTCCTAGTCACTTTTCAAATTTAATCCATAGTTTTCTCTTAAATAAATCAACTTAAGGCAAGGCATTGATTTTGTCATCATGTCAGCAATCATTTCTTTATCAGTTTCATTGACCAGTTTAATGATTATATTTTTAGCCTTCTTTATGACAAAGCTTAGTCTAATATCCAGATGCTTAGCTTTAAAGTGATGTTTCTGATTAGCTACAACAGAGATAGCAACTTGATTATCACAAGAAACATCCGAAGTCCCAGACTTCATGAACCTAAGTTCTTCAAGAAGAGATTTTACCCACATTAACTCTTTGGTGGCAGCACAAGCAGCCATGTACTCAACCTCCATAGTGGACTGAGCAACTACTTTTTGATGCTTGCTACTCCAACAGCACGCACCAAATCCAAATTGCAACACATATACTCTGGTACACCGCCTTAAAGGCACATCTCGATAACTGGCATCACTCCAAGTAGTGATGTTAGTGTGCCCCCCTCCCAAATGCAGCCACAATTCCCTTGTCCCCATCAGATATCTCATGATTACTTTGGCTGCATCCTAGTCTCCATTTCTCGGTTCATTTATACTTCTACTGATGGCACCTTCAGCTGCAACTATATCTGGAAGGGCACAATTCATAAAATTAATTAAATTGCCTATAATCTGTCTATAAGGAATGTTTTCCATAAACCTCTTTTCTTGCACATCTATCTAATCATTAATGATCAATACTCCTCCCTCTTCACTCCCTTTTGATACTCTCTTCAAATCCATGGGAGTGGTACATACATTTGCTTTATCCATCTAGAACTTCTCTAGCATATTATAAATAACTTTTTTCTGAGTGAGTATGATAATTCTATTCCCTCTATTCCTCTCTATTTGAATTCTCAAAATGCACTTTGCTTCATTTAGCTCTTTCATGTTAAATCTTCTTATAAGATCATGTTTTAGTTTGCTATTCTTATCTTAGGACTAACTTAAGACTAACAAATTATTCACATGAATAACAATAAATATCACTCTATTCTCATCTTCAAATAAATATATGGAGTGAACTAAACTAATTTTGATATACCCCAAATTGGTTAGAAATTCGTTCAGTTTTATATTCCATTGTCGCGGGGTCTGCTTGAGGCCATAAAGTGATTTTATCAGTTTGCATACCTTGTGTACTTTCCCACTTTTCAAGAATCGTGCCGGTTGCCTCACGTAAATTTCTTCTTCCAACTCTATGTGTAAGAAGGTGGTTTTAGTCCATCCTACTCCAATCTCGATAATTTCGAAGGCACGAATTACCAACTTCAAAGATGTACAGTTGAAAAAACCTTTGATAAAAGAGGTTGATTGGGTATCGTTACGATACCGAGTTGCGTCTTGCTTTTGCATACGCGCGCAACATAAACACGGATGAGATGAAAGCAATAGTATAATAGGACATGAAAGGAACTAGAGCAAATAACACACTGATCAAAGGTCTAGCCAACAACTACCTTTACAACGTCACTCGCAACTACCTTTACAACGTCACTCGCAGTAAGATCTCTGCGGAATCTGGGAATCTATAGCAGCAACACACAAACTAACAAGAATTACTGCTAAAATCAAGCTGGGGAGTACGCTAATGACCACCATCATCCAAAACGATTTTTAATAAAGGCTTTCACCTTGCATTACTCTTACCTCTTGGCCGAAGATAACTCGGTCGGCTTCACTCTTCGCATGGACAGCAATATAACACTTCTCATGCTATCTCTACCCATTGACTATAAACTAATACTATTATAACTAGATCCATTGGACGCCATGACTTGGAAGTGGGACGAAGTGGTTGAAGATTTCTTGAAGGATGAGTTCAACGTCTTGATCATGTTTAATCGCGAGCTCACAATAGAGAGCTCCGCTTTTGCATATGGGAAAGCAAAATTTTCGCACAAAGTCAAAGATAATCGCTATCGTCAAAATCGTGACAAAAAAAAAATAAAATGTTATTATTGAGATAAGCATGGTCATTTCATTTTTGTTTTCTGATAGTACACTTACTACAAACAACATGACAAAATAGACAAATCAAAGCTGAAAAAGGTAAAGCAAAAGGGAAGGAGATCATTCACTCACAATCCATGATGGGGTCCACCGTTTTAATCAACAACAATGATTAGATGGTGGACTGTGGCATGTCATAACTTATGTCCTATCGCTGCAAGTGGTCTTCAAACTTAAAAGACACCGCTCCCTCGAGTATAAACATAGGAGACAATAACACTTCACTTTGCACAAGAACATGGGACGTTGAAATTGAGGAGTTAGTGGACAACGACAGGTCTCCCGCACAATAAAAAAGCTATTCTAAGTTCCAAACTTCAAGTGCAATCTCTACCCAATCCCACAAGCACAAGAAAATGGGATCATACCACAAAGCTGGTACGGAACGGTCTTACCATTATAGAGGGAGAGAAAATGGTGGATCGTACATATCGGCTCAAGAGTAGCCCAAAACTACGATCCCAAGACCTCGCAACCTAAACAGTCCTCCCGACACATAGGAAGAACACTGAAGCCAAAAGAAAGGGGGTAAGAGAGAAGGTCATTAAAAATAAAAATGAAGAAACAAAGCAAACAAAGCAAACAAAGAAAAGATTGTCCGATCAACATACAACAAACTCCTCTAGTACAGGTGACTAGGCCATCTCCACATAGACGGAATGAGGAGACTAATCGCCAACAACATGGTTAGTGGTCTTGATCTTACCAATGTTAAAGATTTGAAGGATCCTTGCGATAGGTGTGAGATGGTAAAGTCCCATCGCCTTTCGTTTCCGAAATCCTGAGGCACAAGGGCAAATCACGTCCTTGAATTGATTCATTATAAGGTGTGGAGCCCAACAAGAATGCCCTCATAAATTGGTAGAAGGTAGATAGTCACATTCATAGATGGCTTCTCTCGTGAAAGCAAAATGTTCCAACAATTTAGAGCATTCAAAGCGATGGTAAAAAAAAAGACGATGCCAAAATCAAACGCACGAGAAATGATAGTTGAGGGGAGTTCTTGTCAATATAATTTAAGAAGTTCCTCGCCACTAAAAGCATAAAGCACTAAATGTCCGCAATCAGAACTCCAAAACAGAATGGCATTGTGGAACGCTTGATCAGTACTCTTCTAGAAATGGCAAGGAGTATGATAGCAACACATAGTGTCAACCCAAAATTAAAAGGAGAAAAATTCCGCACAACAACATATTTGTGAAACAAATGCCCAACCATGACATTAGAGAATGGGACAACCTTCTAAAAATGGCATGGCAAACGTCCAAATTTGTCACATCTTAAAGTGTTCAGCAGCACACGGTAGACTTACAACCACAACAACTGTGAAAGGAACCTCTCTCTCTCATTCTCTCTCTCTTTCTCTCTCTCTCTCTCTCTCTCTCCCTCTCTAATTCTCCTTAGTGGCTACTTTATAGAATTGGGTTGCTACTTCCTCACGACAATGTCAAGGACCAATTTAGCTTTAGTAAGCACTCAAACTCTTTACACTGAATCTTACATTCTTATGGTTGAAATCAAAACTTAGTATATTCACTTAAAACCCATATTCCAAATAGTTCTTGTGCTAAATGAATCTCTTTTTGTCTTCTGGCCACGTAGGGTTTAGATTGTTTCTTTCATCTCCTTGATTTCTCACGTCACCTGTAATATTTACTCAACCTACGAAATATTCGAGATGAATATTCTCCAAATGACAAAAAAAAGTTTTTTCCGAAAGAAAAAACCAAAGAAAAACATTTTCTCTCTGGAATTTTGTGAACCTCAATAAACAGTGCATAATCTGCCAACATAACCTTCTCCTTCTTGATAATTTCATTTAACACAATATAAATCTACACATCTTTTTAATACTGGCTTGTGGAGATCCTTTGACAAGTATAATTTTGCAAATCCTTTGACGAATATAATTCTGCAGAGAATAAATAAATAGTTTTTCTTGCTCCCATTTGTGATTTTCAAGCATTTTTTTTTACACTGTTAATGAAGTTTGGTATCCAATTAAATTTATCACACCTTTTTTAACGGCAATTGGCATCCGAAAATTTTAGCTTAATCGTTGAAAAATATAAGTTCAATGATGAAATATTTGATACATATAGGTGATAACGTTTTTTTCAATTTTTTTCTGTTGTCCATAGCCATTTCCAACCGAGAATTAACCCTTGGAAGCACCACAGACTACCCCAAAACAGCCTACTTTGAATCCACTCAGAATTCTACAGAATTAACAAAACAAGCTGAAACTACATAAACATATATTTTATAGGTCATTAAGTATTACCACAAATTTTCATATAAAAATACCAAACAGAATTATCACATCATCCAGTCAAAGTTGCAGAAAAGTCAAAGTTGCAGAAAGATAGTCTGCCAAACACAAGTCAGGCCTACAATAGGCCTGCAAACCTGTGACAATATTGAAAATACAGGGAAGAACACACATGCAGAATTTCAGATAATTCTGCCAACAAATTTGAGAGCAATCCTCATATAAAATAACCAAAAATGTCCACGTACAGATTTGGTACAAAAAAAAAAAAGTTCAACGAGTCCTACAAATATACACTCAGGCTCACTACTGAATGTAAGGAGGCATACCAGCCGTACGCTAAACACCAGGTACCTCTATTAATGTGAGTATATCTGAATATTTTGAGGTATGTCAAAAGGAATTAGTCTACACTAAAAACTAATTTACAAGGGGACAAACCTGTGTGCAACCAAATATTTACATCGACCTCGGCGGTACACATTGAGGGCGTGTCCCAATGTGTTCAAGTAAGGGTTTTTTTCCGTCGTTTACACAGAAAATGGGACTTCCTACTTGAAAATATTACGCCCTACGAAAAATAGGCAAAAACTCAAATACATTTTGCGTCATCTTCGAACTTGAAATGTACGGCGATTTGGCATTATTATCATCGCGACCCACTTCCAGCTCATCTTCACACTTGTAATGAAATCAAATCGCGACCTGCTTTTAATCAAAATACTACCATATTGACGAATAGAAATCTTGGGTTGCACGCGTCAAAAGTTTTCATTTGTCTTTTTGCAATTAGGAGAATACACGAAAAAAAAATTGTTTGTCCGTTTGCTTATGTTGTCCACTTGTGGGCGTCTACAAATGTCATTTTGTAGACGTAGGCGATTGCTTATGTCGTTCACGTGTGGGCGTCAACAAATGACAGTTGGCGTCGATAATTGTCCCAGTATGTCAGGAGCTCTTTGCGGCGTACAAATGTCCGCAGTTTGTTCCGAGACGGTTGGCGTCTACAAATGTCAGCAGTTTGGGTTTCGCAAGTATTGGCGACGTGTACAGCTGCCACATATTCAAAATAATGAACGCGCAAGTAACGATTCACATAGGCACACTTTGAAAAGTACACCGTAAAATCAGCGCTAAATTCCAAAATAACGTTTCAAAATATCGGTTACATGGGGACACGCCCTGAGTCAATGAGGATTAATTTATGTCATCTTCCGAACATATTTGTCGGCAGTTTTCGTCCGGTGTCAGTATGTGAAACTCTGAGACCTCCATAAGTCCTCAGAGTGGACAGCTTCCAAGAAGCCTCTAGGATAATCCTAATCCTTTTGTGTTTAAGCAAAATTAACTGCCACCCTGGCAGACAAAAACTCTGACCAACTTCAACCCTGTGAAGACAAGACTCCCCTGAGTCGATAGCAAAAAGAATCTCTGAATTTTCTCCCCTGAGCAGTTAAATGGATTTTCGCACGTATACATATTTAAATAACTATTAAACTATATACGACGTAACACTACCGCTAGATTAAACGGCTAAGGCTACCGGCTATTTTCTGTCTGCCGGCCGGTAGGTACAAGGATCAAATCCTGCCGCCGGCACATAAATTTTACTTAAATAAATAAACCCTAATATAAATTTCCCGTAAACCTCAGGATAGCCAATGTAGCCATGGCTCTAGCTCCCTCTCCAATTTCTCAGTGACTGCGACGAGTTTGAGAGTTGGAGAGAGAAGTTAGAGATAGACTGCCTCGACTTCTATATTTCTTTTCAAACCTAGAAAATACTAATAAAACCATTAGTTTCTACACTCCCTTTATTTTCTAGTCAATCTTTAATTTCAGACCACACTTCTCCCTGCAAAAAATTAGCTTAGGAGAAGGCACAGGTTTGGTCATCATATCTGCTACCATCTCACTATCTGGTCTGTACTCTAAACTGATTATTTTGTTTTCTACTTTCTCTCTAACAAAGCTGAGTCTGATGTCCATGTGTTTGGCTTTAAAATGGTGTTTAGGATTGGCAGAAATAGCGATTGCAGCCTGATTATCACAAAATATTTTCTGCACACCACTCTTAAGGTGACCAAGCTCACCAAGCAAAGACTTGACCCACATCAATTCTTTTACAGCAGAGCAAGAGGCCATATACTCAGCCTCCATGGTGGACTGAGCAATAACCTTTTGCTGTTTGCTACTCGAACCGCAAGCCCCATCACCCACATATAATACATATCCAGAAGTACATCTCCTCATCGGAGCATCACCATAACTGGCATCACTCCAAGTAGTGATGTCAGTATTCTCCCCACCCAAATGCAACCATAGATCTCTAGTTCCTACCAAGTATCTAAGGACTCTCTTAGCTGCCTCCCAATCCTTCTTAGTGGGAGCATTTAGACTTCTACTCAGCACTCCTACAGCTGCAGCTAAATCCGGCCGGGTACAATTCATAAAATAGATTAGACTTCCCACTACTTGCCTGTAAGGAATAGTCTGCATGAACTTCTGTTCATCAGGAGATAATTCCTCGTCTAAGACTATGACTCCTTCTTCCTCACTCCCCTCACTTCCATTCTTCAATTCCATTGGAGTTGTACAACTATTAGCTTTATCCATTTGAAATTTTTCAAGCATGTTCCCTATTGCTTCCTTTTTAGTCAATCTTATAATTTTTCTTTTTCGGTCTCTCTCTTTAATTCCCAAAATATATTTTGCTTCCCCCATATCCTTTTTTTCAAATCTCCCCTTAAGATCGGTTTTCAGTTTATTAATTTTTTCCATTGATTTACTTAAAACAAGCAAATCATCAACATAAATTGCAATAAATATAAAACCTTCCTCATCTTCGAAAACATAGATTGAGTGATCTGAGCTGATCCGAATATATCCTAGACCGGTAAGAAACTCATCAAGCTTCTTATTCCACTATCGAGGCGCCTGTTTCAAACCATAAAGAGATTTAATCAGCCGGCATACCTTACTCTCCTCTCCTTCTTCCACAAACCCTTCGGGTTGTCGCATGAAGATCTCCTCTTCCAATTCTCCATGCAAAAAGGCTGTTTTGATGTCCATCTGGTGCACTTCCATGTCTTCCGCCGCTGCTAAACTCAGAAGTATGCAGACGGAGGGAAATCTGACCACCGATGCAAAGGTTTCCTCGTTGTCAATTCCTTCCTTTTGTGTAAATCCCTTTGCCACTAATCTGGCCTTGTAGCGCTCGATTGTGTTATCTGGGTTCAGTTTTAGTTTGAAAACCCACTTACAACCGATTGGTTTTCGGTTAGGTGGACAGTCCACCAGCTCCCAAGTATCGGCTGCCATGATTGAAGTCATCTCCTCATTGATGGCTGTCTTCCACCGGTTTCTTTCTGGACAAGTCATGGCCTCTCGATAAGTTTGAGGTTCATCTTGATGAGATAGTTTAGTTACCTTGTTATTAACCTGTTTTTCTTGCAGTCTTTTGCTACTTCTCCTCCCCCCCTCAAAATCTGAGGCCGGAATAGATGGTTCTCGTGGATTTTTTCGAACAAACTCGGCTTCTCCCCTATCCCTTGATTCCGAATCAATTTCCACCACGTCTTTCGCTTCGAGTAGAGTTGTCACTGGAGTTTCCACAGCCGAGTCCTTTTCGGTCTGATTTGTTCCTGCAAGAATGTCATCGTCTCTAAAACCTGGATAGTTAGGAAGCTCAAAGTCATCAGAATTTTCTGACTCAAATCTGATTTTTACTGACTTTGTATATTTGAAGGGATCCACAGACTTTCCTTCATCCATAACTACTAGATGCTTTACTAAGATTATATCTTCTCTTTTTAGATCATAAACTCTATATCCTTTAACATCCTCATCATATCCTAATAAGTATCTCGGTTTTCCTTTAGGATCTAGCTTCCAATTGGACCGATCAGTATCTAGACTGAATACTTGACTGCCTAAAACCTTTAAATGAGATAAGTTTGGTTTCCGGCCTGTCCATCTCTCATAAGGTGTTTGATCTTTTATAGCTGAAGTAAGAACTCTATTTTTGAGGTAATTAGCACAGTTCATTGCTTCTGCCCAAAACCTTTTTCCTATCTTCTTATCCGACAACATACTTCTACCATTATCACTTAGTGTTCTATTTAACCTTTCAGCTACCCCATTCTGTTCCGGATTTTCTGGAACTGTCTTTTGGTGTTGAACCCCATCTTCCCTCAAAAAATCCTCAAACTGGTTAGAAGTATACTCTCCACCATTGTCACTCCTTACTCTCTTGATTGGAGTTTCATGGAGTTTTTCGCTCCATGCTTTATATTGTCTAAAACAGTCCTCAGCCTCTGACTTGTTTTTCAAAAATATATACTCGGGAATACCGAGACCAATCATCAGTTATAGTCATCATAAATCTCTTCCCCCCCGGTGAGGGCACTCTAGCCGGTCCCCAAATATCTGTGTGTACTAGATCTAGAAGTTTTTCTCCCTTGTAGGTGGCTGTTTTTGGAAAGGGTAATCTGTGTGCTTTACCTTGAGCACACCCACTACAATCACTTATATCATCACTCTCACTGAACTGAATCCCTTCCACCACTCCCATCTTTTTCATCTCTCTTAACTTATCTAGATTCACATGCCCAAGCCTCTTATGCCACATCATAATATCATGAACACCAGCATAATAAAGTTTCTTCGTTTCATTACTTAAGATCAGCCTAAACATCCCATGGCTACCTCTCTCACCGATGAAATAGACATCCTCCTCAAAACTAGCAGTAAAGACTCCTTCCCTATTGCTAGTGAAAAAACCCTTATCATCTAATACTGATGTAGAGATAAGGTTTTTGTTCAGCTCCGGAATAAACAATACATCGGAGAATGTTAATATGGATGTCTTTCCTTCTACTAACACTTTAAGATCTACCGATCCTACAAGAGTAGTGGTGACTATCCTCCCATCCCCGTACTCTATCTCTACGGTGGGAATCTTTCTTATCTTAGTGAACATGTGTCTATCCTTACACATGTGCATTGAGGCACCTGAATCTATAATCCAGCCTGCTTCACCTTTCAATCCACCGTAAGCACATTTCTGCCTTCGTGGAATTTCAACCTCAGTTTTCGCCTCCAACTCCTCATCCAAAAGGAGATCATCGTCCTCGTCCTCGTATTCCGCCTCAAGTACCTGTGTGACAAGGGCCTTTTTCTTTCCTCTCGGGGTACCATCGGTCTACCCCTCCTTTAACCGAAGCTCGGTTAGCTTGGTGCACTCTGCCATATAGTGCCACGGTTTCTTACAAAAATGACATAAACCTTTGGGAGCCCTTGGTTCGAACTCGCCAACCTGTTTTTTCTGCTCCCTACCCCCATAGTTTCCGATTGGTTTCCGGGAATCCTTGTTCCTCCAATCGGTCGCTGTTGCCAAGGCTTGGCCAATCTTTCCTCCCCTTCGGATCTCAATCCTATTCTCTCGAACGAGAATCATCCCTACCAGTGAGTTCCATATCCACCTTGAGTCCGGCAAGTCCTGCACACGGTTGACTATGTTCTCGAACTCATCAGGTAACTTCATTAGTAAACAGTTAACTTTTTCTTTTTCACTAAAAACTTTACCCGCACTCTCTAGCTCCATGAAGAGTGTAGCAAGCTCATTGCAAAAATCCAACATATTTCCCCCTTTGTATACATACTCCTTAACTTTCTGATCAGCCAACTGTTGTTGCTGAATCGTACCACTTCGGTACATCTCTATGAGAGCCATCTAAAGATCGGATGCCCTCTCTACCTGCAAACGAGGACATGCAAGTCCTTGAGTGAGATGGCGTAGGAAGAAGTGCTTTGCCGCCATATTGTTGAAGTCCCAGGTTTCAGTATCATTCTCCTCGTTCCTCGGAATAGGTAACATGAATGCTAAACCAGTTGCTATTGGTGTGGTCGCCTCCTTTTCCTTTCCTTTTTCCACCACCTCTCCTTCCTTTGTTTCCTCCGTTGAAGGTGAATCCTCTTTCCTGGTGAATCTGCTTCCTTTAAACCATGGAGGAATTCCAAGACTTGATGGACGCCCCAATCGTCCACTCACTATCCCCCAAAACCTTTTTTCGCATAGAGCTCCTATCATCATACTTTCCCAATATATGAAGCCAGTTCCATTAAAGATTGGTACCCTAGAGGGTGGGCCCATAACTTGAAACTCTGAGACCTCCATAAGTCCTCAGAGTGGACAGCTTCCAAGAAGCCTCTAGGATAATCCTGACCCCTTTGTGTTTAAGCAAAAATAACTGCCACCCTGGCAGACAAAAACTCTGACCAACTTCACCCTTGTGAAGACAAGACTCCCCTGAGTCGATAGCAAAAATAATCTCTGAATTTGCTCCCCTGAGCAGTTAAATGGATTTTCGCACGTATACATATTTAAATAGTTATTAAACTATATACGACGTAACACTACCGCTAGATTAAACGGCTAAGGCTACCGGCTATTTTCTGTCTGCCGGCCGGTAGGTACAAGGATCAAATCCTGCAGCCGGCACATAAATTTTACTTAAATAAATAAACCCTAATATAAATTTCCCGTAAACCTTAGGATAGCCAAGGTAGCCATGGCTCTAGCTCCCTCTCCAATTTCTCAGTGACTGCGACAAGTTTGAGAGTTGGAGAGAGAAGTTAGAGATAGACTGCCTCGACTTCTATATTTCTTTTCAAACCTAGAAAATACTAATAAAACCATTAGTTTCTACAGTATGCGCAAAGCGGCATCGTAAATGAAATGTCGCGTGTACTTGAAGTCCTTAAAGCATATCCGCAAACCCACTGCGAATATGCTATAAGGTACTCTTCATTGTACTGCTGCCAACTAGGTTGCGTGATACTCCACGAATAATAACGCGCCACGTGCTCATTTTCGATTAATGCATCCGTATACATAGTACATCCATATAAAATTTCGTAAACTATTGCGTGGTTTACACTTGAAAAATGGGAAAACGGTATGGTATGAAAACGGTACTTTTTTTCGTCCGCCGTGAACTGGCACGTGACGCTAGCTTACGTCAACTATATCGTGAATCGCTATTAGAGTCAATGACTCTAATTGCGGTACCCGGTTTTTTTTACCCAAATTCTCAAATAGAATAAATAAAAACCCTTTAAAAAACAAATTAGAGTAGATGATTTCCTTCCAAATCCCCAAATTCTCAAATAGCGTTAATAACGCTATTTGTTTCATAACGCTATTTATTTCTAAACGCTAATAGCGATTCACGGTGTAGCGTGTCGTGATACGAGCCACCTGTCCATACGAAAAGTAAACGCTTTGCGGACATGATATGTACGAAGCCTTCCAAACCAAAATGTACTGTCATGCAAAAAACGTTTTTACAGACCGAAAACAACCGCGAAGGAACTTATAACATACCATTTTTTCCTTTTTTCCATCGGTGTTTTTTTTTTTTTTGACATTACGTGTTCTCTTATCTGATTGGTCCTCTAGTTTGTTCATAAGTTTGCGACGGAATGAATTCTTGTACGGTTCACGTCCGTGCGCTTCCTTTTCAAAATTCTTCAAAAACGAAAAAGTGCATTCCAAACATGATGTCCGATGGCAGACGGCAGTTGCCTTTTGCTATATGCAGCTGTCTAGTTTTGACTTATAAAACTGCGTTTTTTGTCCACCGCTACTCTCCAAAAAGCTTAAACCAACCGTCCCAACCGTCACCGCCGTGTTTTTTGTCATTTTTTGAAATTTGGCTTACGAATCCCAAAATTTATGACATCCGTTTTCCCATTTTTCAAGTGTGAACCACGCATATGATTTGTTTTCTCCCCCTGATTACGTACGCCTCATACCGCATTATTAAGTCTACATTAAAACAGGTGTGTAAAAAAATAAGTCTTTAAAACAACAGTTTCACCTAACATAAGATGATCGTTTGATTTTGGAAAAATATTTGTTGATTTTAGATTTAAACTTCGCGGTACTTTAATCAAAGGAAAAACTTATTTCTTTTGATAAAATGATGTTCATTTTTAGGATATAAACCTCGAAATTTCTGTGTTGTATAGGTAAATTTCCTAACACAAATTAAGATGACCTATATTATTGCTTATTGATAGGAGAGGGGGCCCAATATGTCGCACGAGACAAATGAAATGTTTTTCATCAATATATAGGTAAGCACATAATAAAAATATACTCTAGTACTTAAAAATGTAAAGTATTATGTTGTATACTTGTCACGTATCACAATTTGGTAGGTACACTGTGGAACTATTGCGCAAAAATATATTATGGATTATGTGACACTGAAGTACGAAATATTTGTACTTCTTAAATCAGAGTAGAACAGGTGTACGGTATGTATCGTACAATTATTATGGTAATTTTTTATTTGCATGTCGAGCCAATATGTTGACAAAATATTGTGATAAATTCTTTACCAATATATCCAAACAATTTATCTATTACCGGTATGTCCAAGAAAGGCAATATAGACGTTGGGTATGAGCCTACCGATACACAAGCGTAAAAAAAAACAACAATAAGCTGGTTGAACATTTTTGGTTATTGAAAAGTTTATCCCAAAAGAACCAAGTGAGTTTAATCAAACTACAAATCTATATTTTCAAAAAAATGGGGAAATGTTATTAGTTTTAAAAACACAAGTTATGTTTTGCCGAAGGAAAGTGGATTTGAAGAATTATTGTGTAAGTTAAATATTAAGAAAGAAAGCGTGCCTTATTTAAAGTAGACTTGAGTTCCATAGTTGAAAATTTGGTTGTCAGCCCGTAATTATAGCTGCGGGAGCATGCTTGGTTCAAAAAAAATCTTAAGATAATAAACACTAGCCATTGTAAATATCTAGTTCTAGTTCCGTATGAAGTCTAGAAAAATAAAGAAGACTGTTCTCAAGAGGTTGAAAAGTGTTTTAATGGCCCCATATTTTGTTTTGTTTAGTCTCTTCATATACCTTCACTTCGCGCAACCCTTAAGGAATAGGAACCTGTGTGGACTATGTGTGGACTATAAAGACAGACAAGGAATGTATGCTTTCGTTTGTGTGATTGGATATGCTGTGGAAGATTCAGACGGTTCTCTTTCATGTGTTCCTAGTGGACTTTGTGTTATTTCGATTTGTTGCACAAGGTTGGTATCGATTTTCACTCTAACATCATCTGAAATAGGATTGACATCGTTTAATGATTATGATGAGCTGAGTATTTCAACAGCTCAAGTAGAGACTAGTCTTAGAAGAAAAAATTATCCTTGTAGATAATTATATCGCATTAGAGGCATATATGTTTTTGAAACTAAACATGCAATGCATCTCATTTTTCTTTCCAAAATCCGGATCCGTATCCGGAAGGATACCAGAAATCACATCATATAATTTCACTTGTTTCAAGTAAGACTTATTCAAATCCGCCCAATAAAGATACTTCTGTCCATTAAACACCGGGATCCGTGAGGGGGGCCCCGTGACCTGTTGATTTGAGGCAGGTGGTGCCATAGAAGAAGATGAAGAAGCACCGGCAGTTGCCATGACAATCAAATATGCAAAGAGAAAACTCTCACGAAATCCCACAAAAGACCAGCTTCACAATGAAGCCCCAAGCAAACCATAAACACACTAGGTCTGTAAATTTTCCACAATATACAATGTACAATAATGAAACAACATGCAAAATTACACAAGGTTCTGCCCAAAGATCACAATGATCTTACAATTCAAAATCACTCAAAACTGCTTCGCAGTTTTTCATACACAAAAATCCTAATTCCTAAAATAATCTAGGTCCTACAGGTACAAGTGAGCCTACAGCTGAACACGCCGTACCATAATTACCATGGTCGATCGGTACACTAATCTTCAATAAACAAAACCCCACCGTCAACCGTACATAAAATATTTACAACGATCAAAGAGAAGGCAGCCGCTAAAATGAAATAGTGCGCGGTCAAAGTTTGTCTGCTGAAATGACGGCGGAGTCAAGAGTTCTCTTCGAAAAATGACGTCAGACTCTGTCTGCCGTCCGCGTATTTTTTCATCGCTGAAGATGAACCTCCACGTGTACCTTTGGTCCTCAATTGAAACTGTACTTCTTCTTTTGGAACAACCAGACTTGACTTCCTCACGGACCAATACGTGTGCCTGCAGCGCACCGAGTTTGTGTACTCCCTTTGGAGTTACATACTCACTAAATCATGTCCTCGTCAATTTATCTTCACACGAATTGACTAATATTCAGAGCACCTTTCTTGCGCAGACTGTTATAGCTGCTATGACTCTGCTGTGACTGCTATGACTGCTATGACTGCTATGATCTGTCAGCCCAGCTGTGATATTAGAGCAGCGAAGCTGCGATGTCAAATCAGCGCAGCATAGCAGCACAGCAACAAGTATAGATTGCTCTAGGTTTCCAACTTCGCTGTTACACTTAGAGCAGCATGGCAGTATAGCAACAAGATATAGAGAGGACTCAAGCTTTCCAAAACAACACATCCAAATTTAAAATAACTCTATATGAATATAAAGCAGCGTAATCAATAACAACTCCCAAATTTTCTGCATAATTGACCCTAACACACTCAAGATATAATACATAGACGTTTCGCAAAAATTGTCTGCACTTTTATTACGTGGAAGTCAAGATACATAAAGTGTTCTAAGTCTTAAGTCTTGTACTCCTAGTGATTTTCTATGTTGCGTTGTACCACCAATAGAAGTGTACCTGAGAGGTATGTCCAAAAACCAAACTACCACTAAGATTAAAGATCCCTAATCGCGCCAAATGAATATACCACTGTACAATGTGCATTACTCAAAATCTATACTAAGTGATTGGATAAACATTTGTCGTCTAAGTCCGTTGTGATCATCTTATGAATCACGTCCGTTGACTAGATTGGTATCGATCGCAGCTGCTTTAAACTGTACCGAATCACATTCATGTTATCCGCGGCTCCGTTGTCCTGTACCGGATCATATAAAAAAGTAATCGCATGTGAAGTTTCAATGTATTCCAGTATCTCCGTAAGATTCTGTGAACAGTC
Organism: Zygnema cylindricum; assembly: GCA_037447655.1. Classification (NCBI taxonomy): domain Eukaryota; kingdom Viridiplantae; phylum Streptophyta; class Zygnematophyceae; order Zygnematales; family Zygnemataceae; genus Zygnema; species Zygnema cylindricum. The sequence continues at coordinate 163,149 of JBBHKE010000050.1, read as the reverse complement.
TAAGTAGTTAGTTTGTGAAGCAGTCAACTATTTTTGGGAAACTCTGGAGCTTATATCTTGTACATGCCTTGGTGGATTTGGCTGTAACTTTGGGAGTTTACATTGTATATGGAATACTACACATTGGCTTAGTTTGAGGTGATTTTGTTTATTTTGGAGTAATCAATGTTGTCTGAAACACAGCTGTTTTGAGGTAGTCTGTGGGTGTTTCCGTGAGTAATCCATGGCTGAAATAGGCTATGGATAACAGGTTATGGGCCCACACCCATGGCTACCTATATTTGATGGATCAAAATATCACTACTGGAAGTGTGCGCTTGAGAGCTTCTTCGAGATGATTGAGCTAATAGATGTGGTGGAGGGTACCTTGGCCGAAACATCAAATGGATGGAAAAGGAAAAATCATGAGTGTCTAAGGGTTATCAATAACTTCTTGACTGAGGATTTCGTAATGTCATACCTAATTCTTAAAAGGGCAGCTGAATTATGGAAGAGCTTAGAATGTATGTATGCAAAGACGTCTTTATATCATTGGCTTAGTAGTGTTACCAAAATAGTTGAACACAAGTATGTAGGAGGTAGTATGGAGAAACACTGTATTGACTTACAAGTATTATTTGCAGAAAATGATTTGGCAGGAGGAAACTTTATAGATGCTCAACAAGTTATCTTGTTAATGAGAATTCTACCTAAAGAATATAAGAGTGCACTAGATCGATTGACTTTAATTGATAAAAATGATTGGAGCGTAACTGTAGCTAGACGAGTTATTCTAGATGAAGAGTCTAATAGAAGGGTCTTAACAAGTGAAAGGAATATAAAGAAATCTAAGTCTCAGTTTCAGAAATTTAAAGGTAATAGTTAGTTCGGAGATCCGCCAAAGAATTGTTTTTACTGTAATGATTTAGGACATACCTTCAGGGTATGTCCATCGTATAAAAGTGCTTGTGTTACAAGGAATTTCAGAGATGGATGGGACAACACCCTAGTTTGAACCCCAAGAAGAAAGGAATCAAGTGCTTTCGTGAGTGAGAGACAAGACTCGACAAATGACAAAAGGCATACACCGTGTGTTGACGAATTTATGTATTTACCGACCTTCTGTGTTGTTTGGAATAGAGTAAAGGAGGAGGTGACAGAAAAAAAAATGGAGAGGAGGTGACAGAAAAAAAATTGGTGTCTTTCCCATTTCCAGACATCAAATTGGTGAGTAACAAAGAGTTAGAGGAGGAAGAGTTATTTGAAGTAAGAGAAATTAGAGGAAGTGAAGGTCACTTGGAAGTGGAAGCCGAAAAATACTTAAACATAAAGACAAATAAATTAAACCCATTTTTTATAGAAGGACCATGCGAAGATATGAAGAAAACTGGAATTAGGAATGAGGTGTATAATGTGGAAACACGTGGAAGGAGTTATGTCACCAAAAATAGTGTGGTGACGGACAAAAGAGAGAAGGACGCGATTTTTGTGACCTTATCAGATGACAAATCTGTGAATGAAAATTGCTTACAAGAAAGTTTGTTAACTAAAGTAAAAGGAGTTGAAGGAAGAGATGGACACTTAGAAGCAGAAACTAGAAATAAAGTGGCCGTGAAAATTGGTGAACTATGAGAAGAACAAAGAAAAACTGTTCAAAAAATTGGAGTGAGAAAAAAAGTTTGTGGGAGTGAAAAATGTAATAGAAATGCAAAAGTTAGAAATATAGGAAAGGAAAATAGCAAGAAAAAAGTGCAGCTGAAAAGAAGAAGAATCAAAATAAAATTTTTTTAGATGAATGAAGTTGATGGAAGTAGCAAATCTATGGAGAAAAACATAAAGGTGAAACAAAAAACTAGTATTTTTGACATTTAACGAGTAGAAAATTGGGACAGAAATGTAAACTTACAAACAAGACAAAAGATCATGAAGAAAACAAAAAGAAGATGTAATATTCAAAGAATCAAGGGCAGAAGAAAACATGCTCAGAAAGTGATCAAGAGAAGAGAGAGGGAGAAATGATTTTCTGGAGGACATTTTTGAATAATGTGAATTTAGAGAAATCTTAATTTTGGAAAAAATTATATTACAGGCATGTCTTATAAAGACAACTTCGTTTGACATTCGATTTGATTTTGGTAGGACTTTAGATTTGTATTCTTCCTTGTTGAGTTAGTTGAAAAGAAACAAAAAGATTTATTTATGTATTTTTGAAGACGAAGGAGGTGGTGGAAGCAATGACTTGTTCAGGAAGGAAAATTTCGAGAGACATGGCAGAGCGCAGCAAAGGAATGAAAATTTCGGGAGACATGGCAGAGTGCAGCGAAAGCAGTGGAGAATCATTGGAAGAAGTTCGCGTCGCGAACAACGACGCAACATAGCGGCGCAACGAAAGGAGTGGAGACGTATTACACTTACACGCTAATTATTCTATTCCAGGTGCATGCAACTAAATATTCAGGGGTTATGTATTTATGGCGTAAGGGGAGCTATTACAGGACACTTTTTCCAAGAAGGCAACAAGCGAATGGGAATTGGCAAAGGGCAGCAAGAGCAATGGCGACGTCGGCAAAGCAGTGGTGATCTGTTGTTTTTGCTAAAAATCTTGTATGATGAACAGTGGAGGTTGATTCATAATTTTGAATAATTAATTATTTTTTTATTTTTTTTTGTTTATCCATTAGAGTGGAAATATTTGCATACAGCATGGACTAATGAGTCTAAAGCTTTAGGGGAGTGTAGAATTTGAAAGCTTTAGTCTCAGTAGATGAGGCTACGAGAAGGAAGTTAAAGGTATAAATGAGAAGCAGCTCGGACTGCAATGTCGAATTAGCGCAGCGTAGCAGCATAGCAGTACACGCTGCACTTTGTATTCATACTGCGCTGCGATGTCAAACTAGCGCAGTGTAGCAACATATCATTACACACTGCATATTTTTTTGGGTGCACGAAACTAAATTTTCGGGGGAGTGTTGTTTTGAAAAGTCAGTTTCGTGCGTACGAGACAGTTCGCGCGTAAATGCTAATTGAATTTAATATGGAGGTTTGAATAGAATCACGGATTGGGGGAGCGAACGGATTGATATAATTAAAGTGACGTAAAAGACTCATTGAGTGGTGTGAACAAGCTGTGACAAATGGACGGCGGATCGCGAAGCGATCCGATGTAAAATAAACACAATGTTGAAATAGGCGCCGCCGGTACGGCGGAGCTGCGACGTAATTAAGACAATGCAGCTGCGGCTATTTGTATGATCCGTACAAACAAGCGCATCCAGCGCAACTAGCGCGACTGCGGATAATATGACTAGGATAGATTTCGAGTAATGATGATTCTACGGTAGTGGTAGCTTAGTAGTTGCTTAGCGGTAGCTTCGTTTCTAACATACGAAAAGTGCGGTGTAAATATTTTGTAAAACAGAGGTTTGTCGTTTTTGACTAATTAGTTTATTAGAGTAGATACAGTACGGCTGGTATGCCTCCGTACATTCAGTAGTCGAGTAGTCTGAGTATAACTTGCAGGACTTAGATTATTTTATGAATCGCAGTCAAGTTAATCAAAGTAATGGCAAACTGTTTTCTACATCTTTGACCTGTTGGTGTGATCACTTTGTTTCACTCTTTCATGTGAAACTTTGTGGAGTTATTCTATGATATAGAATCTACATGTGTGTGAAGTTTCATTGTATTCCAGTATGGTTAGTTTGTGAAGCTGTCAGCTATTTTTGTGAAACTCTGGAGCTTATATCTTCTAGATGCCTTGGTGGATTTGGCTGTAACTTTGGGAGTTTACAGCGTATATGTATTACTGCACATTGGTGCATTTGAAGTGATTTTGTTTATTGTGGAGTATTCTGTGTTGTCTGAAACACAGCTGTTTTTGAGGTAGTCTATGGGTGTTTCCGTGAGTAATCCATGGCTGAAATAGGCTATGGACAACAACATTCAAATGTACTTCTGCAAAAATTTTTACGTTGCACAGATTACCAGTTGAAATGTCCCAAAAGAAAAAAAAAAAAATCAGATCAGCACGTTTACCTCCCACCACGGTATTTGCAAAGATATCATTCGCAAATTATGATAATTCATTTAATTCACAAACGAGCATCTATGATAATAGCCAGCTACTCCTACATATCATTTTTGAGTCTCACAAAATGTAAGCAAAATACACGATTTTTTTCAAATTTACGTTTCGGCTTCATTATTTGTATGATAGCTGGTTGTGTATTGATCCCGCAAATCCCATAACCACTTGATATTTTAATACGCATGTATCCTTTATCCCCCCTGGTTACTCCCCATGAATTCTGAATGAGCCAATATGGGGTCTCGGCTGTCAAATCGTAACCAGCGACTAACACAGCATGGTCCACCCCGTTTGAGAAGCAAGTCTTGTAATCAAAGACACCTTGCACCAATCCCAAAACACATGTGTGTTACAAGAAATAATCGTGTACCATGTGAAATTAGTTCGCAAAAATGCACAAAACAATCTTATGAAATTTGACACACTTAACGTGAGGATATGTAAATGGTTTTAACAGCATTCAAAATAGTTTGCGGCAGATATTCCAAGTTGGTTTCACATCGTTAGAATATTCCCAAACAGCACATGTAGATTGTAAAAAACTAAAAACTTGGCACAGGTGCTCACTAATTTAGGGTTTTAATTTTTGAAAGCGTAATAGCTAGCCTCGATAGCCACCACAGCTGGCTGCTGTTGAAGAGCCAATAAGAGGCCCCTCTAGCCATTCATTCGAATTCTATCATATGAAAAAAATTGTATTTTGATTAATTATTGCAAAATCACCAGACCACAAATGTTACGTTGTAATTGGATGTTAAGAATTTTCAAAAAGTAATCAGAAGGTACTTAATGTAAAAATTGAAAAATTTAGACCATGAATATAATGCTTTAGAATTCCGTGAAAAATCTAAAAGTAATCACAAAATACATGAATTAAACGCCGAAGAAAAACGAGCAGATATGGAGAACTAGGTATGTGAAAGATCATAAATTGCAATATAGAAAAAAAAAAAACACGGAGTACGTGGAGGATATTTGGAAGAATAGTCACAATTTATGTGGTCGCACGATATCTCATTTAAGCATTGAAGAAAAAAAAGAAAGCGAGAGAAAAACACAAACAAGGAAACCCTCAAAATTGAAAGAGAAAGAAGAAAAATCACGATTGAGGATAGTGGAAGGCATAAATATTGACTTACATTGACCAATTTACAGGAACTTTCATTCGTGAAATTTTTCGATGGTAAAAGACCAGTGTTTGCAGCATAATCAAAAGCTTCGTTCGGCCAACCTCCTCTACCGCAGGTAATTTTAGAGCAATTAAGCATTTGCTCAGGTGGAAATTCAGGGAGAGATTGTGTTCCCGCGTTTGCAATGTAATAAGCATGTTCAATGGCAGTGAAAGCAGAAATGATCCAGCATGTATCTACATAGAAAAAAAAAAAAAAAAACCATTCCGAATTGTCAACTATTAGCATAGTGTGGTTTTGCTACATTAGTCCATTGGCCAAAAAACTCATGAATGGAAAGTAATTTGCAGAGAAAAAACAAAATAACCACATTTCTTTTTTAAAGTAAATTAAAATCAAGAAGTTTTGCGCATGTACTTGAGCTAGATTGGTCTTTAACTTCGCTGCTACGTGTCGAGCGTGTAAGAAAGCATCAGAAGAGGGCCCGCAATTTAGGTAATTGGCATTGGAGTCCTTCAACCAACCCCCCCCTAGAATGGGAATTCTTCCCACAACAATGCCTATGCCCACTATTGCCTACCTTGTACCCATGAGATTGCATGCAAAAATCGGGATGAGTGCTTGGGGAGGGCGAAAAGAGATCTCCTCCCCCTCCTTTCCTTATAGGGACGGGGGAAAGGTATGGGACTCTTGGTGATGGAAGAGAGTTTCTGATTTCCCCCCTTCTAAGTCAACCATGACTAAGACATAAAACAAAAAAAATATTACCCGCCCAATTCGCAATTCTCGCAGAACGAGGGTGTAAGGGGTTTAGGACGAGGGTCCCAAGATGAGAGGAGGCACGTCTGATGCCAACACTTGTCACATCGGTCACAGACCAGTAAAGGGTTCTAAGAGGAGGATGAGAGGCAGTTGGAGGAACATGAAGGTGGATTGGCAAAATAGGTGAGGTGGAAAGTAGGCTCGTCTCACAATCCCCAGAAGGTTGACAAGGAGCTACATTGATATGATTTTCCTTGATTTTTTGACCGTTTTTTCCTCCTAGTATCAAGACCCCCTTATTGTAAACATCTACCACTCTCATGATCACGCGTCTTGCCGAAATGTCCAGAGTGTGCTTTTTTTGTTGCATCCGATACACGAAATCCCCGGGCAGAAATCGCCGTTGCCGCGGGACAAAATTCTCGCTCCGGCTTTGCGAATACCAGAGTTGATCTTGGTGCTGAGCTGCTTGTTAATTCCCCATGGCCAAAGGCATTTCCCAATGAAATACCTTGGCCTTGTCGGCAATCAATTTGTCGGCAATCAATTTTTCGACCGTTCCCTTGCTGTCCATCTCCAGAAGGACCACAGCTTGGGCCAAGGTGTTGAAATTTATAGATTTCTAGATTATTTTCTAGGTTTAAATATGTTTTTATAAAAGAAAAAGAAAAGGACGGACAGTCTGCCTCCACCTCCGCTCTCTAGCTCCCATACTTGTTGTAGTCACTCAAGGTAAGACAGAGAGGTTGATCCATGGCTGCCTTAGTTCAACAGATAGCTATTTTTAGTAGGTTACTAAAAATATACTTGACGGACCAGAGATTTGATCCCGGTACCTGCGGTTCGTCAAGTTGACCGGTAGCGGTCAGGTTTATCCTAATAGACTAGGACCAATGCTAAGTGCTATTGTATGTGATAAATATATATTTAGTTCGAGTGGATAAAATTCATTTAACTAGAACTGTATACGGCTTACATAGATTCAGTTTTATAAGGTACGTCGTACGACGCTAATTCAAAACGGATACCACGCATTTTATTTCGACATCGGAACAAATGTCGCGCAAGTATTTATTACGGCTAAGATTGCGTTTCGCATAAAATCCAACGGCGCACATCATCGCCGAAATCTCGGAGTGGTCACTTTGGCGTTTTGTGACGTGGCATGACCTAGAGCCACGTGGAGAGATGACATTCGGTCATAAGAATTCCGAGGAACATACGGACGAGTGAAAAGCGGACACGCGTCCATTTAATAGCCTTGTCGTACATAGGCCGTACAAAAGGTACATCGGCAGTAGTAGTTTTGTGTACGATACAGTAATCTGATTGGTCCGTACTTCAGTAGATAGGAGTTATTAGAGAGAATCAGGACTTAGAAAATTTTGGTAGGTAGTCACCTCTCCCTTTGAGAGTTTGTACAAAATGGCATTTTTACTGCCTCATAACTTATCGCCTGGTTGGCCGTTTTCAGTGATTCTTTTTGCTACGGACTCAGGGGAGTCCACGCTGCACAGGGGAGCAATCAAATTGTCAGTTTGCCTTCTTGGGCAGCAGTGGTTGTGGCTTAAAGTGGGTTAGTTAAATACTATCTAGAGGCTTTCTGTGTTCTGTAGTCCAATGGAGGACACAGAATTGCACAAGGTTGCACCGGGGAGGATGGGATGTCGTCCGAACAAAATGAAATATGGACTGTAAGAGTGGAGGGATGCTTGCCGGCTGAATCGGTACCCCATGGCAATCCAAGGTACCCTTCTATCCCACTCTCCTAGATCCTCTTCCACAACATATTTACGCAGTGACCGCTACATTGTGAGCACACACCTTTCGGCCAAACTGTCGGCTTCTGGGTGGTCTTGGCTGGTCAGCCGGTGGTTGATGAGACACAATTCCAACAAGTTAGAAAATTCTCCCGCAAATTTGGAGCCCTGGTCGGTCAGAACTTCGGTTGGGGCCCCAAATTGGGACAGCACTCTCTGCAAGAATGCGTCCGCAATCGCCTTGGACTCCTTCCTGGGTAAGACAACCAATTCGATCCACTTGGAAAAATGCTCTATCATTACCAATACAAAGCAGTTCCCTCGTCTGCTAGTGGGGAGAGGACCCAGCGGATCTAGAGACCACCGATAAAACATTCCCTTGATGGGAAGGGAATAAAGCTGAGCATCTCTTTTTTTGTCGAAAGCTGCTTTGACTCAGTCACGAAGGAACACGTCTGCACAATCCAGTTAACTTGGGTCCGCAACCCGTGCCACTTGTACGATCCTGTGACCAAGGAGGTGGTACGTTTCTACCCAAAATGGCTACACTGCTGGTGAAGGTTAAAAATATCAGTCTCCTTGTCGGCCGGGGGAGGAACCACTTTCATCATCCCATCTGCCCACTTCCAGATTAAGATGCCCTTTTCCCACTCGTATGCGGCCATTCGTGTTTGCAGTTGTGATAACTGCACTTCGACAAATGCGGAAAAGGGAAACCTTGTTGGACAGATTGGAGTGTATTAGCATCATTCCGAATATCTTTCCGTCTGGCTCCTATCGGCGCTTGACCATCCACGTCCGCAGAGAAAGTTGACAATTCCCCCCCTGATTGAGGAAGCCAAATGAAGGAAGAGGAAGCTCGAATGAGTCCCAAACTGATTTCGGGATCCTTATCGTGCCAGGCCATGGTGGAATCCCTGGTGGAAAGGTCAAGATTTCGGCTAAGTCCGTCGTCATTTCCATGGATTTTTCCCGCCTTGTGGATTATGTCGAAATCATATTCCTGCAGTATTAACACCCATCTGGCGAGCTTGCCAGTTAGCTTATTATTCTCCATAATCCATTTGACAGGTTGGTGATCCGTGATCAAGGTGAAATGAACTCTGTAAATATATGGTCTGAAATGTTGGATGGCCCAAACAGCCGCCAGTAATTACCCATGGTAGCTGCTGTAATTTCCCTCCGCTTGGTTGTTACTTCTACTAGCGTAAGCAACCACATATTCAACCCTTGCATCATCCAATTGAGCTAAAACCGCTCCCAATCTAAACTGGCTCCAATCCGTGTAAAGGAGAAACGACCTCTGATGATCGGGCATTCGAAGCATTGGGTGTTGCTTAAGGAAATCCTTCACAAACTGGAAGGAAATTTGTTGCTCCTCCGTCCACTGCCATTCCTAGTCCTTCCGCAACAACTAGTTCAAAAGTTGTGCGTGACTGCTAAATTCAGGGATGAATCTCCGATAGTAATTAGCCAGGCCTAAATCATGCGGACTGCAGAGACATCATGAGGAGGGGGAAGGGCATCAAGGGTTGCCACCTTGACCATACAGGGACCCACTGTCCCGGGGTAACTTCGTGTCCCATGTAAATATTTTTTTGCACCCCAAAAATTCCCTTACTTCGGTGACATTTCAAGCCCGCTGCTTGGAGAGCCCGAAGTACAATGAGTATGTGCTCCAAGTGTTCCTCGAATTCCTTCGAAAAGATAATAACATTCTCGATGTAGCACCATGCACAGTCAATCCCCCGGAGCGCCTCGTCCATGAAACGTTAGAATTTGGCTGGTGCATTCTTCAGCCCGAATGGCATGTAGAGCCATTCATACAACTTGGACCCTGCCCAAAAAGCTGTCCTTTCCCGATGCTTTGGCTCCATGGCGATCTGGTGGAACCCATTCTTCATGTCTTATGTGGAGTAAATCGTGGCCCCGGCCAATGAGTCAAAAATCTCTTCTGGGGTAGGCATTGGGTATCGGTCTGGTAGAGTTGCCGTGTTAAGCATGCGGTAGTCTCCATACATCCGAAAGTCTACCGTTTCCCCAAAAAATTCCTTCTTGGGTGGGAGAACGGTTAGGGACGCAAATCCATGGAGTTCGGTACTTTCCTACACCAATCTTGCTTCCACCAAAGTTTCAACCTTTGGCGTGATGAATTCCTTTTCCTTGAAACTGAGAGGGTACTGCTTCTGCCAAAAAGTAGACGTCTTGTCTATTAAATTTATTCGAAATGGGTCCCTTTGTAGATACCTACATCGGTATCTGACGAAGAGAACACCTGTTTGTTCTACTCCAACAGGTCGGAGAGCCTGGCCTTTTGTTGGGGGTCTAACTACTCCCCGAAAGTCCAATCCATCTTCCGGGGTTCAACCGCTGCCCATGCCTCTGGGGGTCTACCCTAGCGGGAGATATTCAATTCCAACCCCACCTGTTGGTCTACCTCCTATCTTCCCGTCAAAATGCTGCTGCTAACAACTTCCGCTAAGCTGTCCCCCTCCGAGCCTCCTCTCCCCCCCACTAAGGAATCCCTTAATTTTGGTAAATTGTTGAGACTAGAAAATTTTGATGATAAAAACTGTTTCTTTGCCTCCCTCCCCCCTTCAAGCTGCAATTGGGCCTGAACCGCTAACAACTTTGGAGCTTGAAGGTAGCTAGCCCTTGACTGCAGAGACTGTAGGCTAGAGAAGGCCAAAGAATGTTTTAACACCCATGTTATCGCATTTAGATCCATGCTCTGTCTGAGTAGGCTGAACCTCTCGAGGTATAAAATACTTGGTGCACTAGGCTGCACCTCTCGAGGTATAAAATACTTGGTGCCGCCATGCTGGTAGGTTGGAATTCCATGGCTTGTTCTCGTTCTTCCACCGTTGGCGTTGTCCAAACTCCAATTCCGCTGTCCAATATCATTCTGGCTGCTCCCCTTCGATATGCATGGATGTTGGGGAAGGAAACAAAGGTTGGCAGTGCTCGCCGAGGTGCTCCTAGTTGGTTGCACCGGAAGAACGGAGGACGATCAGCCTGGGTTACTAGAGTGGCCATCCGCCTTGGCCCTAAAATTTGTTGCAGAGTAATCTAGGGATCCGTTCTGTGGTTTGTAAGAGCTTGTTTAGGACTGATAGAGGTATGAATTGGTCCGGTATGCCCGAACTGTGTGAGCCTTGGATCCCAGTTGCGCTGCATCAAAAACAAGTGGAGCTCCTAGAATATGTTTGACTTGATTCTAGCTATTGGCGACTTCTTTCCTTTTATCATCTCCCAGGTGGACATTCTCCAAAACGTACCTCACTAGCGTGTCTTGGGATTGCTGCAGCCAGGAAATTAATTTGATCATCTGGAAGAAGGTTCAACTTTTGATGTCCTGATGTTCCTTGCCTTTCCCTGCTAGAGAGTATCCTTGACATGGCCATCGTGCAATCACCAAATCTATTCGCTCGAACATAGGAAGATTTGGCTTCAGGATATTGTCTATATTTTGTGGGACACTCCGGTGAGATCTACAGATGGCGGATACTGGAAGTTGTTGGGGATACAGTTAGTGGAGTTGTTGTAGTCAGTGTTCACTGACAGCCCGAGCTTCTGGTGAAATTTCCACGGCCACATATAACTCTACTTTATATCCAGCTTTCAAGACAGCTTTTAGATTTGAGCTAATTCCAGAAAATAGGGATAATATCTGAAGTCTTGAATCCGAGATTGATAATGACACCACTTGTCGATTGTATTTTTGATTTTTGGGCGGAACTTCCGGAGATTCCGACCGAGGTTCTTTTTCCTTGGCAAAAACAACTGTCAAGGATTGGTCCACTTCGCGCCGAATGTGGTTATCTGTAATAATCCGTTCTGGTATCCCTTTTCCCACCGCTTGGAAATAGGGAATTGCTATATCACGTCTGCTATATCGGTGGCGCTTGCGAGCAGTTCTTTTGGTGTGTGGGTCGCATAGACAGGATAACATCCGGCTACAAGAGCATTGTTTTTACCCCTATTCCATAGATCCAGGGGACCACCACCTTGACCTCTTCCGGATCCTCAAGATCCTAAACAGTTAAATGCTCCTTCCACACACTTAATCCTATATTCAGCCTTGTCCAGGTCGCCATTCCCAATATAATTTCAAACTGCTTACCTTCCACCACCAGGAAGAGAAGGTGAATTCGGACCTTCTGACCTGCGTCATCAGAGAACACGATTAACATAGCTTTGATGATTCCGTGTACCAGCTGGCTCCATTTGTTTAGTGTACTTAGGCAGATGTCACTGGGGCAGATTTTTGGTCGGAGTTCTTCAGGCATTTGCTGCAGAGCCGATGTGGTGATTAGAATTGGGAGCGCTCCTGTATCAACAACTGCGTCTTGATACCCACTATATCCGTTGAGTTTGAAATTCCCCGTCCTGTTGAGGATTAGCGCCACAGATAACGTTTTGTAGTTCCTATCGATCATAGGGGTCTTTGGGTCTGCGGACCAAAAATCGGATTTGGCCTGATCGTCCCAGTGTTTCCTCCCTCTTGAATGAATTTCCTCTCTGAGGGCCTGGATGAGAACTTCCTTCGGCACGTTATGGGAAGAGGCCAGTGTTTTCACGTGGGTGAGGGCGTAGGGCATTAGATGCCTTACTAACATCACTGCTCGTTTCGAGGAAGGAGGTTGAATTTTTAGCGACGAAATGGGGGAATCTGCTAGTTCCTCCGGTTGTTTCTCCTTTCCCCCCCCCCCTGCTTCCTCACTTTCCTGGTCATATTCTGGCGCTGGCGGCGTTTCTAGTGTGTTATCCTCCAAGCGCTCCGCCAAATATTTTTCGAACCAGTCTTGGTTGTCCCGCTTTTCTTCATCCTTTGCTTATTCTTCCATCTCCCTCGTTTTAGTTGTCCTGAAATTTTTGAATCCGAGAGGCAGTTTTTTCGCGGCTGGTGGAGGCGGGTTGGTGGATTTGATCCCAAGACCTATTTTGTCTTTCAGAATTATGGCCCTAGGGGTAAAGGAGAAAGGTCCAGTAGCATTCATGTTATGGTCTCCTGGAACCACCTTTTGCATGTCTTTGCGCCAAGGTTAAGTTACGAAGCTGCCTGCAATTGTCCCCCACACGGACATTCTAGGCTCCAAAAAAGAAGGTTTGTTCATGATGTGCTTTAGGAGGTTCCATGTCCCACCCCATCACCTCGTCATCGTCTTCGCCTGCCGCGGTTTGTTGTTCAAGCTCCACCAGCTTCTGTAATAACTCCTTTTTTCTCCAAATTAGTTTATGGGCGGCCGTCAGAGCAGGAGTTCTGGAGGGTGATCATAATCGCAGGGCTGCCAATTCTGCGCCATGGCGGCCATCTGCTAGCTCTGCTGTTAGTTTATAATCCCCGGGGTTAGTCGTGCTTGACCTGTGGGCTATGGTTCCGGGTTTTCCGGGGTGCGGCATCCCCAATGGTAAACAAGTTGCACTGGGAGAGGATTCACGGCAGTTTCACCTTCGCTGGTAAACAGTGCATATTGCATCATCTCTTTCGGGACCCCATTCTTTCGGAAACACTGCCCTTCCTTGTGACCCATGAAAATGGAAGCCTCACACTTAGAGCCCTCAGTAGTATATTTGCCCCTGAATTCAATAAAGATTTGCGCGTCATCAAATTTTGGAAGTTTTATCTGTCGCAACTGGGCTAGCGACATATTTGCAGTCTCGGATCGTGGAGTTGGACGGTAATTGTCTTTGTTAACAAGAGTTTAGTCATCCCACCCTTCTACTTCTTCCTTTTCTTGCTTCCTCTTGGTCCTTTCACCTCTCTCCTTCTCCCATTCCTTTAGCTTAAAGGCTAATTCCCGTTTGAGCTTCAGGGGGCAGCGCTTCCATCCATGACCTGTTTGATGACAGTTTAAACAATTGTATGGGAAGACGCCGTCATCGGCCCCCATGGCGGGTTCGGATCCTGTATCCGCCACCTGTTTCCCCTTGAGCTTCCGCAAAGCTAAGAGTTCGGCTGACTCTTCATTATCAAGTGGCATTTCTCAAGCAAATCTTGCAAAATTCCCTTTGGTTTTGCTTTTAACCACTTTTTTTTGGGCCTCTCTATGGATGAAGTGATCATAAAGCTTCATTGCGGCCAGCAAGATTTCTTTGGCGGTTGGATTGACATATTAGATGGCCTACTCCGCAATCCAATTATCGAGGGCGGTTTGCCCCATGGGTCCAAACGAAATTCGGACCGCGATGAGGTATTTGGTTGCCATTGCCGAAAGATCTATTGTTGATAGTTTGGTCTTTTAGCGGAGGCTTGACAATCTGTTAAAAAGAGTCTGAGGAGTTGTTGATATTTGGGTATTTTCTAGGTCTGTATTAGGATAGAAAAAGAGCTGAGGCGGTCTGCCTCTAACTCCCCTATCCAAGCCCCCACACTTGTTGTAGTCACTGAAGGCTGGATAGGGAGCTAGAGCCATGGCTGCCTAGGCTCTCAAGAGAAGACAGGGGGAGAATTAGACTTACCAAAAGTAGGCTGCCGGACGCAGGAATTGATCCTGGTACCTGCCGTCCGTCAATCGGCAGTAGCCGTTAGCTCTAGCCGTTAAGTCTAAGAATGATATTACGATATATAAGGTTTGATAAATATATAAATCTTTGTATGTAGATAAATCCGTTTAACGGCTTATAGATACTTTGTACATAGATACAGTTTGATTTAGTACGAAGTACGGTATGGGGACAGAACGGATACCGCGCATTTGTTTCGATAGCGAAACGAATACCGCGCGTCGAATTTCAGCGGCTAGGATTATAGCCGGTTTTGATCGGACGGCCGCGATAAGCGCCGCGATCACGGAAATGTACTTTTGGCGTTTTACGGTCTTTGCCACGTCAGATAACACGTGGCGTAATAACATTGGATTACGGGAATTCCGGAGATTACAGGAACTAATCCTGATTTGACACGTGTCGACATTTTGGCCATGTCGTACAATGGCCGTACAGAAAGTACACCGGCACCTGTACTTTTCTGTACGATACAGTAATTTGATTGGTGCCGTACTTCAGTAGATAGAGTTTTAGAGAGGGAATAGGACTTAGAAAGTTTTGGGTAGTCAGCTGCCTCTCCCAAAGAGCACTCTGTATAAATGGCAAACTTTGGCCAGCCATATCTATCAATTTACTTGACCATTTTCAGTGATTCTTTTTGCTGCGGACTCAGGGGAGTCTAGGCTACACAGGGGTGTAGTCGGTCAGAGTTTTTGTCTGCCAGGGTGGCTGTATTTCTAAGGGAAAGTCAAAGTGGGTGAATGTGTCCAAATCTCATATTCTAACTTTGCATTCTGTGGTGGAACTGAGCACACAGAAAGTGTTATTTCACATGGGTGAATCTATATTGGGGTTGTGACTGTCAAGGGGTCAGTCACTTAGGTTTATATTAACTTGGAGTCGGCACTATCTAGATTAGCTTCTTTTGGATCTGCATACTCTGAGGGCCAATGGAGGTCTCAGAGTTTCAGGTTATGGGCCCACCATCTAGGGTGCCTATGTTTGATGGAACAGGCTTCACGTATTGGGCGTTTACAATGGAGGGATTGCTTTTCGAGAAGCACTTATGGGGAATTGTTGCGGGACAAGTGAGATGTCCGCCACCTAGCTTTGGAGGAGCTTACTACGGAGAATCATCTGAGACTGCCCAGAATATCATCCGGAGTTCAGATGTAACGGAAGGTGAAGGGAAAAACCTTTCCGTGGATGGGGAAATAGGGGAGAAGGAAAAAGGGACACCTATGGTGAGGGGAGCTAGGCTCTCAGCTATGGTACCACATATAGGGACTAAAACTGAAGAAAAATGACACAAAAATATGGGAATACAAAAACACTAGAGCAAAACATCTCATACTTAGATATGTGTCTAAGTCGATAGCTATCACTCTTTTAAGTCTAACCAAGTCTTCAGAGATATGGGAAGCACTAACTCAGATTTATAAGAGTGAGACTATTCAGAGGCAGCAATTAGTAAAACAGGAAATAGATGCCTACGTTTATAAAGGCGGTAGCATGATAGAGTTTTGCAATGATATTGCTGCGTTATATGTTGAGCTTACTAGTGCGGGATATGTAGAATCTGAGGAGAGTAAGATTAATACACTGATTATGAAACTCCCAGATGAGTACGAAAACATAATTTGTCGTATGCAGGCAATGGATGGCTCCTCATGGACTTGGAGCTTTACCATGGGGATAATTCTTGTGAAGGAAAGCACTTTGGAGCTTCGTAGGGGAAAGGACAGGGTCAATGCATTTTCAGCTGGTGGTGATTGGCGGAAGCGTGATAAGAGGAACGGCGGTGACGAGCGGAATCGTGATGAGAGGAAAGGTGGTGACGAGCGGAAGCGTGATGAGAGAAAGAAAGAAAAAGGTAAACCTTATCGGAACTTTGGTGGAAAGAGAGGGAGAGGAAAAGAAAGGGGAGCTTTAAAAAAGGGGGCTTGCTTCTTTTGTAGGGAACCGGGTCATTATATGGAGGAATGCCCTTCTTTGGAAAACCTTAGAAGTTGGAATGTGGATGAGGAGGAAAAAGGGGAAGAGGAGAAAAATGATGAAGATATTTTAGAGCTTCTCCGGATTAGTAGTATGGGGAAGAAAGAAAAGCACACAGTAATTGCACGAAGGCAACAGTGTGCTTTTGGAGGTATAAGGGAAGTAAAGAGAGAGGAGGTACTTGAGGATGTTGAGGAGTGTAGAGTGTATGACTTAGAAATGAGAAAGTCAGTTCTAGGATCCATAAGTGAAAACGGGAAAGATAAAATTAATAAGGATAATTTTATAGATTATAGGGAACCAGAAAACTGGTCAGAAAGGGAGACTTCAACGGATTCCGAGGAAAGGGGAGAAGTGAAACTCGAAGAGGTTTCAAAGGATAGGGGAGAAGATAAATATTTGATTAAAGGTTTAGGGGAGAAGAAATATTTATTGGGAATTAAATTAGAAAGTAATAGTGGAAAGAATTCCATGGGAGAGAGTGAGGGAGGTTCAGAAAATGGGGTAATTATCATGGATAAAAATATGAGTACGAAAGATGTAGATCTTATGAGGAACTTAGTGGGGACTAGTGTTTTTTGGGAATATTTGGGGGTGGATGGATTTGACATCACTACTTGGTGTGACGTCACTTGTGAAGATGTGCCTGTAAAAGGGTTAGCATCTGGGTGTATGTTGCAGATTGAAAATGGGGCTGGCTGTTTGGATCGCAAGAGGGAAATCGGTTTGTGTGTGGATGAAAGAGTGATGAAGTGGATAAAATCTTTGCTCGGATTTATGGAAAAAGGGATGTTAAATAAAATGCGTGATGCAATTATCATTTCAGTTCATTTAATGCACTGTGTTAAATACTTAAGTTTTATGAAAGGAAAAGAAAAAAGGAAAAAGAAAAGAAAAAAAAAAGGGAGGGGGTGTTTGTTTACTTGTTTGTGGAAGTTGAAAGAAAATAGACTAGAAAATAAGGGGAGTGTTGATATTTGGGTATTTTCTAGGTCTGTATTAGGATAGAAAAAGAGCTGAGGCGGTCTGCCTCTAACTCCCCTATCCAAGCCCCCACACTTGTTGTAGTCACTGAAGGCTGGATAGGGAGCTAGAGCCATGGCTGCCTAGGCTCTCTAGAGAAGACAGGGGGAGAATTAGACTGACCAAAAGTAGGCTGCCGGACGCAGGAATTGATCCTGGTACCTGCAGTCCGTCAATCGGCAGTAGCCGTTAGCTCTAGCCGTTAAGTCTAAGAATGATATTACGATATATAAGGTTTGATAAATATATGAATCTTTGTATGTAGATAAATCCGTTTAACGGCTTATAGATACTTTGTACATAGATACAGTTTGATTTAGTACGAAGTACGGTATGGGGACAGAACGGATACCGCGCATTTGTTTCGATAGCGAAACGAATACCGCGCGTCGAATTTCAGCGGCTAGGATTATAGCCGGTTTTGATCGGACGGCCGCGATAGGCGCCGCGATCACGGAAATATACTTTTGGCGTTTTACGGTCTTTGCCACGTCAGATAACACGTGGCGTAATAACATTGGATTACGGGAATTCCGGAGATTACAGGAACTAATCCTGATTTGACACGTGTCGACATTTTGGCCATGTCGTACAATGGCCGTACAGAAAGTACACCGCCACCTGTACTTTTCTGTACGATATAGTAATTTGATTGGTGCCGTACTTCAGTAGATAGAGTTTTAGAGAGGGAATAGGACTTAGAAAATTTTGGGTAGTCAGCTGCCTCTCCCAGAGAGCACTCTGTATAAATGGCAAACTTTGGCCAGCCATATCTATCAATTTACTTGACCATTTTCAGTGATTCTTTTTGCTGCGGACTTAGGGGAGTCTAGGCTACACAGGGGTGTAGTCGGTCAGAGTTTTTGTCTGCCAAGGTGGCTGTATTTCTAAGGGAAAGTCAAAGTGGGTGAATGTGTCCAAATCTCATATTCTAACTTTGCATTCTGTGGTGGAACTGAGCACACAGAAAGTGTTATTTCACAGGGGTGAATCTATATTGGGGTTCTGACTGTCAAGGGGTCAGTCACTTGGGTTTATATTAACTTGGAGTCGGCACTATCTAGATTAGCTTCTTTTGGATCTGCATACTCTGAGGGCCAATGGAGGTCTCAGAGTTTCAGGAGTTTCACTCTTTTGGAAACGAAATTGTGTAAAGTCTTTGATAGCAGATTCATTTCTTTCGGTATAAAGGAGTCTCCAAGCATTCAAAAGAGTGGTACATGGGGTTGGGTCTGCAACCATCCGAGTGGCTGCCCTGGCAGCCTGGATGGCCTAAACCTGAGTGACATAGGCTAGTCCTTGTGCCTGCAGTTTCATGTCCTCTGTGAAGAGGGTAGTGATAGGAGCGGTTGCAGCGGCAGCCAAGTCTGCTTTCGCCTGCAAGACTGCCTCATCAATGATAGGGTCTAAAATTTTGATGATGGGATCCATCAGGAGAGGTTGTCGCTCCTTTTAATCTGCTTAAGCGCCTCCAACTAGATAATTTACCATCATTGGGAAAAGCGTGGTTTCGAAGTCATCCGGAATGGCTCCCCCCTATATTTGTTGATTTCGGACAAAGTGAAAGATTTCCACAACAATTCAAAATCCGCGAAAGCGATTCCTGAAATATCTCCCGTAAAGATCCTTACGTCAACCATTTCTTTTTCCTCCTCTGCAAGGTTGGTGAACTGAGAATAGGATGGTCCGGTGGGGCGGACAAACTGAAGCGGTGAAAGTACCTTTGGATCTGCATCGTCTGGATCGGGGCCGCCTCACTCTCCGATAGAAGGAGCTGCGTGACGAGAGATGCCCCCCCCCCCCAATGAGGAAGTTTCATCTACTGGTGATTTAGCGGAATAACCAGTATTTCCCTTGGGTTTGTTTTTGGGGAAAAAATAGACTATCAGCTTGGGAAAAAATGTCCGAAATTTTGCTCCTCTTTACCCAAGAGAGGCTTGTTTTTCCTGTATTACTGTTTCCACCAAGGGGATGTGGATAAGAGGTTTGACCACCGGGGGTCCTTTAGGTACTGGTGGAGAAAGGGATGGAGATGACTGAGGGCTACGAGAAAAAGGCGCATGTCTCCTTATACGCCTTCTGGAGGCCTCTAATAGAGGAGGTCCTTCGTTGGAAGCGAGAGAACGTCGGTGAGTTGGAGAGTAGGCGTGGACCTCGTATTTGTATGGTAAGACAGGTGGCCCGGGGAACCCACGGACAGCGGCAACCGGAGAGACGGATGGCAAAAGAGAGGATGCCTGAGGTGGTGATGGTGGAGGAGTGGAAAGTCCGAGGGAAATGTGTTGTCTCCGGTCGGGTTGTAATAAAACCACGGCCTCCGTAGTTGAAGACCTTGCCACTGAGACAAAAGAAGGACGCTCAGTGGTGGCGGCTACAACGTTACCCGGTAGATCTGCACCCATCCCTTATTTGTTAGGTCCTGTTGTTCCCCCCCCTTCACGCTAAAGAGGAGACTCTGGTCTAAGTTTGGAGAAAATCGCGGGAGCTTGCGTCTCCGTAGGGGTTATCTGCACTGTAAGTTGTCTCTCAGCAGAGGGACCTGTCTTTGTAGGAGGAGCTCCCTGTCCACTATGGAACCCATCTGATATTCATCTAGCCTCCCTTATGAGGAACAATTCCTGTTCTACGGCCCTCTTCCTTTCTTCATCAAAAGCTTCCCAATCGATGGTGACGGGTCTAGCCCCCGCCGTAGCCTGACTGTGGGATCGCAGGATATCAACAAGTTTTTGTGTGCTACTCACCACCCTTGAAAGATCCGCAATCCCCAAACCCGGTACCTCGGGATCCGTGGGTCTAAAACGCCACAACGCCTAAGATGGTCGAAACCACCGGTGCAGATGGAGACTTTGAGCTAGGAGAGGTGGAGTCAGAAGTGAAAAACGACTCTGCTTTAGGTCGGGGAGCAAACCTGCCCTTGCGGTCCCGATGATCGAACCGGTACCCTCTCCTGGGCTCGGGTAACCCTCGCTTCTTGGTCCCTTCCCCGGCCCGTGTCCGAGGGATCGCCCCGCCTTGAGCTAACCTGCTGGTTGCGGTGTCCTGAGATGGGGTGGGTTGCTGGTATGAAGTTGATTGTCCCCCCTGTTGCTCCGGTACGGAGGTTGAGGAGCCACTCTCGGATAAACTGCTAAGTATCTCCACTACACCTCCCACAAGGCGTACTACTCTGGCTCGGTCTAACCTGGCTACCCGTTGCACCAACTCCTTCTTAACCTTCAACTCATGGAGATCATGAAAGGCTAAGATTTCTTTGCGACCTGGCCGGTAAGGATCGGCCAAGATCTCAGTATCTATGTACATTTTTGCTATCAGTGCCTTAGATCGGGTATAGTGACCGATCTCGGGAAGGTGACCAGGGACCGCTTCCTTGTGGGCCAACCTCTTTCTACGGCTTTTAGGGGATAAAGGCGGCCTCTTTGACTTCTCCGAAGCCCTAGCTCTGGCTGACTCGGACAACGTTGGGAAATTCTCGAGGGAAAAGACAGGTGGAGGTGGCGGAGAGAGTCGCCCCTCTGGGTGTGTTGGAGGGGTGTCAACTGCGACCTTTGGAGGCATCTCTCCCTTAAGAAACCGCTCTATGTGTACAGGTGAGCCAAAAGGGGGTGCTTCCTCGGGCACCTGTGACTCTTCCTCCTGGGCCACCGCTTCTTGCCTCTCTTCCTTGTCCGATTTGACACCCGGAAGATCCTTATCCTGAACTTCTCTTCCCCCCATAGCTGACTGGAGAAGAAGATCTAAATCCCCTTATAAAAGTACTTTGCCCTGAGCACCTATCCTCTTTAACCTAAAGAGACTGGTGGTTGTTTCAGTACTGTGACAGTCTGTTGAAAGCCTAACAAAAATCCTCTCAAAATCCACTATTTTGGTACAAAAGATTCTGGTAATCGACCTCGAAAGAAACCTAACCAGAGCCCGAAAAAAGACTACCAAAGAGAGAACGAAGATGCTTCCACTCATAAAAATGAAAGGATAGAAATGTTAAAATGCTTTCTCAGAATTAACAATAGCACCTTGCCTTTAGAAAAATAGAGAATAAAGGTAGAATGTGGAATAATAGCAAGCGAGCTCAACCTACCCCCAAAACGTAACGCGGACAACAAAAAGAGACGAAATCTCCCCCCAAAAACCCTGGAACAGGTAAGGCCTCTTTAACTCCTCGGTTTCCGCGGCCCGGAATCGGCAAGACCCTTTTTGGTTTCCAACAAACACCAGTCCCCAAATCGCCCAAAACAGGAAAGACAGCGCCAACCACCCAACCGGACTACGATTTCCACAAAGGACGGATGAAAACCAAGATGGCAATAGGGTCACCATCACATACAAATCAAAAGTTCTCCACAAGAAAGTTTGCTGGAATTTCTAGGGTTTTTTTTAGGAGATAGTAGTGAAACAGCAAAAAGTCTCCCTCGGCCCCTAGTGCCTTATACAAGCAAAGTTTGTCCTACCGATAGTACCAAAGTGAAAGCAATACCAGGAGCCAATCACCAGCCAAGAATTGTTATCGTACGGACATAAGACAAAACAGGTTGTACTACACTCAAGGCAAAAAGTTAGGCGACTATCTCCTGCTAGATTAAAAGCCACGTGTTTTTCTATAACACTATCCTGAGCAACAAAGTTATAAATTGACGTGAAACGCCTAAATTTGACTCACATTAATAAATACTCTACTTGGCTGGAGGACCTGAACTAACGTCCTACTGATAGCCAACAGAAAAATCTACAAGGCTATCCTAAAAGTTACGTGGCATTCCACAATGTAGCCCCCAAAGCGACAGGTGGCAACTGGTCGCATGTAACACGATGATAATATTTGGAACGGAATAACTCCATCGTCTGGCCTCTGTTATGCGCGAAACAAAGTGAGTTCCGTTCAGTTAAGTAAATTGAAGAATCTGGTCTGGCTGATTGCGCTCCTTTCCCCATACTTTAATGACCGTACAGAGGAAAAAGGCCCGTAAATCCTTGGTAAGATAAAAGGGGTGCCTGTGAAACACACGAGCTTGACATAGGTAGTTGAGCAATCCAATTCGATGAGGTCGCCACCAGCCATGATGGTTTATTATCCTTATAATACAAATATCCAGAACTTGCGTAACGGTAAAATTGATTTGTTTTGTTGGACAATGTTTGGGGTGGTGTTAGTAATCCCAATCCACGTGGTTCTGCAAAATCCATCATTCATCCGAAGAATAAGAATTGAAGTTTAAGTCATGCATCATAAAGCATATTTACATATCGATGTCTCTACAAATACCTCAAAAGATATTTGCTAAAAAATTGTTTTTCAAATGAGCAAAGAGACGAATCCCTGTATTTTCAGTTCTGTAATGCTTCTCAACCAATGTGTGCGTGTGGCGGCCACGGCATCTGTCCCGGACTGAATAAAAGTTGCATATGCGATGATGACTATTCCACGGATATAAGTTTTAACAACACATGCACTTTCAGTAAGTCTCGACATTGTCGACACTATCCACGCTAATTGATATGGTGTTTGCTTTTTGCTTATGTGGCCTTTTTCACACCTAACCTGAAAAATGTGAGCAACAAATGTAACAACATATTTTGGGTAGTGTGAGGTTTCGCTAGCATGATAGATGCTAATCAATATGAAGATTGTTTTTTATAACGTCATATTTTCTAAATTTATGACAATGTAAGTCTAGACGAACCAAAAAATGTATTTTATGTGTTGTACTAGATTCTTTGTCACAACAAGACTCTCAAAGCAATCACAACAAGTGATTTGAAACTCAACGTGCGTGTGTTCTAGTTAATGTATGGCTCAAAAATCCTTATTTTTCAAGATCGTTTTAGTGATATAATTTTATCGAGCTGCCATTGCCTCAATAATAATTTTTTTTGTTTAATATCGTGTAGCATTTTTTCCTGAAATTGTGTGATATGTCAAAAATTTATGCGACAGTTCATTCTTGTTTATGTTTTGTTGTTTTTAATCAGTAGAGCCGTCACTTTTTGCTGCCTACGATTAAGTTTTATGTTTTGTAAGTAATGCGATTGTCATGCGGTAAATTCTTTTGAAGTAAGTGGCTCAACATAACCACAAACAATATTTGAGGTATTTGGAGAGACATCGATGTGTAAATATGCTTTTTGATGCATGAGTTAAACTTCAATTTTTATTTTTCGGATGAATGATGAACTATGGAGAACCGCGTGGATTAGGATTATTAACACCAACGTTAACATTGTCCAACAAAACAAATCAATTTTTCCGTTATGCATGTTCTGGATATTTGTATTACAAGGATAAGAAACCTGTTGATATTAAAGTATTTTGTATGTCTGAAATAGGATAGAAAAAGTCAGAGGCAGTCTGCCTCTAACTCCCCTCTCCAAGCCCCCACACTTGTTGTAGTCACTAAAGGCTGGATAGGGAGCTAGAGCCATCACTGCCTAAGCTCTTTAGAGAAGACAGAGGGTAAATTAGTGAGACATACCAAAAGGTATTTGACGGACCCAGGAATTGATCCAGGTACCTAGTGTCCGTCAAATCACCATTAGCCGGTGACTTTATCCATTTAGACTAGAGTTGGTATTACGACGTGTGGGGTTTGATAATTATTTAGATAGTTACACGTAGACTAGTTCATTTAACTAGAAATATATACGTATTGCATAGATACAGTTATGGATAGTACGGAGTACAGATTTATTTATTGAAAAGGATACCGCACATTTGGTTCGACCGCGAAACAAATACCGCGCGTCTATTTTCAACGGCTAGAAATATAGCCGAATTTGATCAGACGGCCACGATAGGAGCCGCGATCGCGGGATATGTACTTTTGGCTGTTTGCGGTCATCGCCACATAAGATGACACATGGCACGTCAACATTGGATTGCGACGACACCGGAGATTACGGGAACAAATAGATATATGACATGTGTTGACATTTCAGCCATATCGTACAATTGTCATACAGAAAGTACACCGGCACCAGTACTTATCTATACGGTATACTGAAGTGATTGGTGCCGTACGTCAGTAGATAGGGTCTTAGAGTGAGAATAGGAATTAGAATTTTTTGAGTAGATAGTCGCCTCTCCCAGAGAACATCTTGTATAAATGGCTAACTTTCGAAAGCCATAACTATCAATTTACTTGACCATTTTCAATGATTTTTTTTGTTGCGGACTCAGGGGAGTCCAGGCTACACAGGGGTGTAGTCGGTCAGAGTTTTTGTCTGCCAGGGTGGCTGCATTTCAAAGTGAAAGTCAAAGTAGGTGAATGTTTTCAAATCTCATACTCTAATTATGCATTCTGTAGTGGAACTGACCACACAGAAAGTCCTATTTCACAGGGGTGAATCTATATTTGGGTTTTGATTGTCAAGGGGTGAGTCATTTAGGTATATATCATGTTAGGAGTCGACACTATCTAGATTAGCTTCTTTGGATCTGCTTACTCTGAGGGCCAATGGAGGTCTCACAGTTTCAGGTTATGGGCACACCATCTAGGGTGCCTATGTTCCATGGAACAGACTTCACTTATTGGGAGTTTACTATGGAGGGATTGCTTTTCGAGAAGCACTTATGGGGAATTGTTTGGGGACAAGTGAGATATCCACCACCAGGCTTTGGAGGAGCTTACTATGGAGAATCATATGAGTCTACCCAGAATATCAACCGGAGTTTAGATGCAACGGAAGGTGAAGGGAAAAAATGTTCCGTGGATGGGGAAAAATGGGAGAAGGGAAAAGGAACACCGATTGTGAGGGGAGCTAAGCTCTCGACTATGGTTCCATTTGTAGGGATTAAAACTGAAGAAAATAACAGAAAAATATGGGAATACAAAAACACTATAGCAAAGCATCTTATACTTAGAAACGTGTCTAAGTCCATAGCTATCACTCTTAT
This sequence comes from Zygnema cylindricum, assembly GCA_037447655.1. Lineage (NCBI taxonomy): Eukaryota > Viridiplantae > Streptophyta > Zygnematophyceae > Zygnematales > Zygnemataceae > Zygnema > Zygnema cylindricum. The sequence goes on along the minus strand of JBBHKE010000050.1, from coordinate 138,039 downwards.
AAACTTAATGAAGTCTTCAGAGATATGGGAAGCACTAAGTCAGATTTATAAGAGTAAGACTATTCAGAGGCAGCAGTTAGTAAACCAAGAAATAGATGCCTATGTATATAAAGGCTGTAGCATGATAGAGTTTTGCAATGATATTGCTGCGCTATATGTTGAGCTTTCCAGTGCGGGATATGTAGAATCTCATGAGAGGAAGATTAATACTCTACTGATGAAACTCCCAGATGAGTACGAAAACATCATTTGTCCTATGCAGGCAATGGATGGCTCCTCATGGACTTGGAGCTTTACCATGGGGATAACTCTTGTGAGAGAATGCACTTTGGATCTTCGTAGGGGAAGGGACAGGGTCATGCATTTTCAGCTTGAGGAGATTGGCGGAAGCGTGATGAGAGGAACGGCGGTGAAGAGCGGAAGCGTGATGAGAGGAACGGTGGTGACGAGCGGAAGCGTGATGAGAGGAACGGTGGTGACGAGTGGAAGCGTGATGAGAGGAAGAAAGACAAAGGTAAACCTTATCGGAACTTTGGTGGAAAGGGAGGGAGAGGAAAAGAAAGGGGAGCTTTGAAAAATAGGATTTGCTTCATTTGTAGGGAACCGGGTCATTACATAGAGGAATGCCCTTGTTTCGAAAACTTAGAAGTTGGAATGTGGATGAGGAGGACGAAGGGTAAGAGGAGAAAGAGGATGAATATATTTTAGAGCTTCTCCGGATTAGTAGTATGGGGAAGAGAGAAGAGCACAGAGAAATTTCATGAAAGCAACAATGTGCTTTTGGAGGTATAAGGGAAGTAAAGAGAGAGGAGATACTTGAGAGAGTTCAAAATATTGAGGATAGTTTCATAGATATTTTGGAAACAGAAAACTGGTTGGAAAGGGAGACCTCAACGGATTCCGAGGAAAGTGCAATTTTGTGTCCTCCATTGGACTACAGAATACAGAAAGCCTCTATATATTGTTTAACTAATCCACTTTAAGCCACGACCACTTCTGTCCAAGAAGGCAAACTGACAATTTGACTGCACCCCAGTGCAGAGTGGACTCCCCTGAGTGCGTAGCAAAAAGAATCACTGAAAACGGCCAACCAGCCGATAAGTAATAGGGTGGCAAAGATGCCAATTTATACAAACTCTCAGAGAGAGAGGACTATCTACCTAAATTTTCCTAAGTTCTAGTTTTTCCTAATTCCCTCTCACAGCTCCTTTCTACTGCCTGTACGAACCAATCACAAAACTGTATAGTACTATAAAGTACTACTACCGATGTACTTTCTGTACGACCTCTTTACGACAAGGCCATTAAGTGGAAGCGTGTCCACTTTCCACTCGTTTGTACGTTCCTCGGAATTCTCGTGACCGAATGATGTCTTCCCACGTGGGGCCAGGTCATGCCTCGTCACTAAATGCCAAAATGACCATTCCGGGATTTCGGCGATGATGTGCGCCGTTAGATTTGACGCGAAATTCAATCTCGGCCGTAATAAATACTTGTGCGATATTTGTTTCGTTGTTGAAACAAAATGCGCGATATCCATTTCAAAGAAGTACAATACTTTGTATTTTGTAGAACTATATCTATGCGTGGCGATAAGAGTTTCAATTAAATGAATCTAGTACATTACAATAGTTTAAATAGTAATGAAACCCTATATCTCCTAACGGACTTCTACGACAGACTGGTTAGAGCTAACGGCTACGCCGCGCTCTGCCGGTCGGGGTTCGAGTCCTGCCGGACTCAACCTTTTGTTGAGAGTGGCTTAAGCCACTCTTTAGTCCTTCCTATGGAGTTGAGGCAGCCATGGCTCCATTGCTCTCTCTCTCTCTCTCCTTTAATGACTACAACAAGTATGGGGGCGAGAGAGAGAGAGAAGAGATAGAGGCAGGCTGCCTACATTTTCTTTTCTAACAAATTTAGACCTAGAAAATATACTAAAAACTACTTATTTCACACTCCCCTTATTTTCTAGTCTAATTTTAACTTTTCTTTTAATCCACATTTTTACCTACAATATTTTAACTTTGGAGAGGGCACAGGTTTGGTCATCATGTCAACCACCATTTCCTCATCAGATCTATATACAAGATTCACTATTTTATTCTCCACTTTTTTTCTTACAAAACTTAATCTTATGTCCATATGTTTAGCCTTAAAATGATGTTTTGGATTGACTGCAATTGCTATGGCTGCTTGATTATCACAAAACACTTCATGCACTCCCTCTTTCATATACCCCAGTTCTTGCAGCAAGGATTTGACCCATATCAACTCTTTCACAGCAGAACAAGAGGCCATGTACTCAACCTCCATAGTGGACTGAGCAACCACCTTTTGTTGCTTACTACTCCAACAAGAAGCACCTTCCCCAACATACAACACATACCCAGAAGTGCATCGTCTCATAGGTGCGTCCCCATAACAGGCGTCACTCCAAGTAGTGATGTCAGTGTGCTCCCCTCCCAAATGGAACCATAACTCTCTAGTTCCCACCAGGTATCTCATGACTCTCTTAGCTGCCTCGCAGTCTCTCTTCCTAGGATCATTAAGACTCCTACTGAGTACTCCAACTGGTGCCGCTATGTCCGGTCTGGTACAGTTCATAAAATAGATTAACTCCCTACAACCTGTCTATAAGGAATAGACTTCATAAATTCTCTCTCCTCTGGACTCATCTGATCATCTAAGATCATCACTCCTCCTTCTACACTCCCATCACTTACTTTTTTCAAGTCCATGGGAGTGGTACAACTGTTAGCATTTTCCATCTGGAATTTCTCAAGCATATTACCTATTGCTTCTTTTTGAGTAAGTCTGATAATCTTCTTCCCCCTATCTCTCTCCATTTGGATCCCCAAAATATATTTTGCCTCCCCTAAATCCTTCATATCAAATCTGCCCCTAAGATCTTTCTTTAGCCTATTGATATTCTCCAAAGACTTACTTAACACAAGTAGATCATCCACATAAATTGCAATAAAAATGACACCATTCTCATCTTCAAACATATAGATAGAATGGTCAGAGCTGATCCGGTTGTATCCCAGATCGGTGAGAAACTCATCTAGTTTCTTTTTCCACTGTCGGGGAGCCTGTTTCAGTCCATATAAGGACTTTATGAGCCCGCAGACTTTGCTCTCTTCTCCTTCTTCCACAAACCCCTCGAGTTGCCTCATAAAAATTTCTTCCTCTAACTCACCATTAAGAAAAGCAGTCTTAAGTCCATCTGGTGTATCTCCATGTCTTGCGCTGCTGCCACATTGAGGAGAATCCTTACTGGTGGGAACCGAACAACTGGAGCAAAGGTCTCCTCATAGTCAATCCCCTCCTTTGGGTGAACCCCTTCGCTACCAATCGAGCCTTATATCTCTCAATGGTATTATCTGGGTTCACTTTTAGTTTAGATACCCATTTACACCCAATAGGTTTTTCTGTCTGGAGGACAATCCGCTAGTTCCCAAGTATTTGCTTCCATGATAGAAGCCATCTCATCATTTATGGCTCTAATCCATCTTTCTTTCTTTGGACTATTCACTGCCTCCGAGTAAGACTGAGGCTCATCAGGGTGAGATAGCTTAGTTACCTTATGAGCGGCTTGTTTTTCCTGTAATCTTTTGCTGCTCCTCCTTCCTCCCTCAAACTCCGAAGCTAGAATGGATGGAAGTCTTGGATTTCTTCTCACAGTCTCATCGGCTCCCCTGTCCATGGAAACTGGTTCTTGTCCCGCTTCTTCTATCTCCTTGAAGTCCATAGGAGTATGAGAGGTTTCCGGTGAGTATTGTGTTTCTTGGATCTCCCCTGAATGTGTAATCACGGTTTCACTCATGTCCCTTTCGGGAACGCCTGAGTTCTCCTCACTTTCGACCTCAAATCTGATTCTTATCTTCTTTATATATTTGAAGGGGTCAAATGACTTCCCTTCATCCATGACAACTAAGTGTTTGACCAGAATGATATCTTTCTTTGCTAAGTCATTGACTCTGTATCCCTTAACATCCTCATCATATCCCACAAAGTATCCAGGTTTTCCCTTAGCATCTAGTTTCCTGTTTTTCCTATCCGTGTCAAGACTCTAAACTTGGCTACCAAATACTTTAAGGTGTGAGATATCTGGTTTCCTTCCAACCCATCTCTCATAAGGTGTAACTCCCTTTACAACAGAGGTAAGGACTCTATTCTTAATGTATTGGCACAGTTCATTGCTTCTGCCCAAAATCTCTTTCCTATTATCTTGTCGGCCAACATACTGCGTACACTATCTCCTAATGTTCGATTTGCCCAAAATCTCTTTCCTATTTTCTTGTCGGCCAACATACTGCGTACTCTATCTCCAAATGTTCGATTTAACCTCTCAGCTACGCCATTTTGTTTCGGGTTATATGGTACAGTTTTTTGGTGGTTCACTCCCTCATCTCTCATATATTCCTCAAACTCGTTAGAGGTATATTCCCCCCCATTATCACTCCTTATCCTCTTAATGGGGGTTTCATGCAACTTCTCACTCCAAGCTTTATATTCTTTGAAGTAAGTTGATGCTTCAGACTTTGTTTTCAGAAAGTAAACTCTAGAGTATCTAGACCAGTCATCAATTATTGTCATCATAAACCTCTTTCCTCCAACCGAAGGTACTTTTGCAGGCCCCCAAATATCTGTGTGGACCAAATCTAACACTTTCTCTCCTCTATATGTGGCGACTTTGGGAAAGGGAAGTTTGTGAGCCTTACTTTGAGCACAACCACTACAATCATCCATCATTTCATTATCCCCAATCGGAATGCCATCTACTACCCGAAGTTTTTTCATTTCCCTTAACCTATCAAAATGCACATGCCCCAACCGCTTATGCCAAATCATCACCTTAGGAACACCAACATAGTAAGCATTCTTCTTTTCATTACTCAGGTTAAGCCTAAACATTCCTTGGCTACCGTTATCTCCCGTGAAGTAAACTTCATTCCCATACTAAGCTGTAAAGACTCCCTTTCTGGTGAAGGTATCAAACTCTTTGTCATCTAACACAAACATAGAGACAAGATTTTTACTAAGCTGTGGAATGTAAAGTACATCTAAGAATCTAAGTATAGAAGTCTTACCCTCCACTAAGACTTTCAGATCTACTGATCCCACTAGATCTGTAGTAACCACTCTCCCATCCCCATACTCTATCTCTAGAGTGGGAATCTTTCTTAGCTTAGTGAAGAGTTCTTTATCACGACACATATGCATGGATGCACCTGAGTCGATGATCAATCCTTCCTGTGGAGCTTCCCGAATTGCTCAAAGGGCACACTTCTGCCTCCGAGGGATCTCCTTCTCCTCTAGACTCTCGTCAAGAAGAAGCTCCCCATCCTCCCTAGAAGACTCATCCTCGGTTTCTCCTGACACTTTTGTAACCACAAGTGCATTTTTCTTCCCTCCAGAAGAACCCCCTCCACGGTTCTCTTAGAGCCTCAGCTCTGATAGCTTGACACAATCTGCAATAAAGTGTCCCGGCTTTTTGCAATAATGACAAAGACCCTTTGGGGGCCTCTGTCCCCCAGAATGATCTCTCTCCCCTCTATAAGGTTTCTCCGGGTCATTCCCCCATCAGTCCCCTCCTGCTGCTAAAGCTTGAATGCTCTTTCCTCCTCTCCTAATCTCCATTGTGTTTTCCTGCACAAGTATTATCCTAACTACTGTGTTCCATTTCCATGAACTATCAAGCATTTCCTGTAATCGGTACACTATGTTTACGAACTCATCTGGTAATTTCATGATAAGGGTGTTAACTTTCATTTTCATTATACCTGTCCACCCGGCACTTTCGATATCCATATACAAACATGAAAGATCATTACAGTAATCTAACATCTTTCCTCCTTTGTAAGTGTAACTCAATAGCTTTTGCTCTGCCAGCTGTAGCTCCTGAATAGTTCCAGCTCTATAAATCTCCACCAAACTCTCTCACAACTCCTCGGCCTTGTAAATGTGAAGATAAGGAGTGGCCAAACCTTGAGTGAGGTGCCTCAGAATGAAGTTCTTGGCAGCCCTGTTTACATCCTCCCACATTTGAGTATCGTTCTCCACGGTCTTCACGTTCGCCGCTCCCGATACTGTGACAATAGGAGTGAGGGGTGTCTCTTTCCCTTTCTCTTTTTCGGACACACTGCTGTCCCCATCATCTGCCTCTTCCGCTGAGGCAGCCGTTGTTGCAGAAAACCTTACTCCCCCAAATCCTGGTGGAGTTCTCGAAAGTGGACGTTTCACTTGTCCACTGACGATACTCCAGTATCGTTTTTCAGACAAAACTCCCATCATCATGGCTTCCTAATAGATGAACCCAAATCCATTGAAGTTGGGCACCCTAGAGGGTGGGCCCATAACCTGCAATTATATGTCCTCTATTGGACCACAGAAAAAAGGGAGCCTCTAGATAGTATTTAACTAACCCACTTCAAGCCAAAACCACAGCTGTTGAGGAAGGAAAAATGACAGTTTGACAGCACCCCTATGCAGCGTGGACTCCCCTAAGGCCGTAGCAAAAAGAATCACTGAAAACGGCCAACCAGCCGATAAGTTATGAGGCAGTAAAAATGCCAATTTGAACAAACTCCCAAAGGGAGAGGTGATTACCTACCAAAATTGTCTAAGTCCTGATTCTCTCTAATAACTTCTATCTACTGAAGTACGGACCAATCAGATTATTGTAGCGTACCAAAAAGTACTGCTGCCGATGTACCTTTTGTACGGCCTATGTACGACAAAGACATTAAGCCGACGCGTGTCTGCTTTTCACTCGTCCGTACATTCCTCGGAATTCCTATGACCGAATGTCATCTCTCCACGTGGCTCCAGGTCATGCCACGTCACAAAACGCTAAAGCGACCACTCCGAGATTTCGGCGATGATGTGCGCCGTTGGATTCGCAACGAGACGCAATCTTAGCCGTTATAAATACTTGCGCGTATTTGTTTCGCTGTCGAAACAAAATGCGCGATATCCATTTCAAACAAGTACAGTACTTCGTATTTTGTAGAAATGTATCAATGCGTGGCGTTAATAGTTTCAGTTAAATGAATCTAGTGTTGAAATTTATAGATTTCTAGAGTATTTTCTAGGTTTAAATATGTTTTTATAAAAGGAAAAAGAAAAGGACGGACAGCCTGCCTCCACCTCCGCTCTCTAGCCCCCATACTTGCTGTAGTCACTGAAGGAAAGAGAGAGAGGTTGATCCATGGCTGCCTTAGTTCAACAGACAGCTATTTTTAGTAGGTTACTAAAAATATACTTGACGGACCAGAGATTTGATCTCGGTACCTACGGTTCGTCAAGTTGACCGGTAGCGGTCAGCTTTATCCTAGTAGACTAGGACCAATACTAAGTGTTATGGTATATGATAAATATATATATAGTTCGAGTGGATAAAATTCATTTAACTAGAACTGTATACGGCGTACATAGATTCAGTTTTATAAAGTACGTCGTACGATGCTAATTCAAAACGGATACCACGCATTTTAGTTCGACATCGAAACAAATGCCGCGCAAGTATTTATTACGGCTAAGATTGCGTTTCGCATAAAATCCAACGGCGCACATCATCGCCGAAATCCCGGAGTGGTCACTTTGGCATTTTGCTACGTGGCATGACCTGGAGCCACGTGGAGAGATGACATTCGGTCATAGGAATTCCGAGGAACGTACGGACGAGTGAAAAGCGGACACGCGTCCGCTTAATAGCCTTGTCGTACATAGGCCGTACAAAAGGTACATCGACAGTAGTACTTTTAGTGTACGATACAGTAATCTGATTGGTCCATACTTCAATAGATAGAAGTTATTAGAGAGAATCGGGACTTATAAAATTTTGGTAGGTAGTCACCTCTCCCTTTGAGAGTTTGTACAAATAGGCATTTTTACTGCCTCATAACTTATCGCCTAGTTGGCCGTTTTCAGTGATTCTTTTTGCTACGGACTCAGGGGAGTCCACGTTCCACACGGGTGCAGTCAAATTGTCAGTTTGCCTTCTTGGGCAGAAGTGGTCGTGGCTTAAAGTGGGTTAGATAAATACTATCTAGAGGCTTCCTGAATTCTATAGTCCAATGGAGGACACAGAATTGCAGGTTATGGGCCCACCCTCTAACGTGCCCACCTTCAATGGATCTGGGTTCATCTATTGGGAAGCCATGATGATGGGAGCTTTGTGTGAAAAACGATCCTGGGGTATCGTCAGTGGACAAGTGAAACGTCCACCTTCGGGAACTCCACCAGGATTTGGGGGAGTAAGGTTTTCTGCAACAACCGCTGCCTCAGCGGAGGAGGAAGATGATGGGGACAGCAGTGTGTCCGAAAAGGAGAAAGAGAAGGAGACACCCCTCACTCCTATTGCCACAGTATCGGGAGCGGCGACCGTGAAGACCGTGGAGAACGATACTCAAATGTGGGAGGATGTAAACATGGCTGCCAAGAACTTCATTCTGAGGCACCTCACTCAAGGTTTGGCCACTCCTCATCTTCACATTTACAAGGCCGAGGAGTTGTGGGAGAGTTTGGTGGAGATTTATAGAGCAGGAACTATTCAGGAGATCTTGTTGGCTGAGCAAAAGCTATTGAGTTACACTTACAAAGGAGGAAAGATGTTATATTACTGTAATGATCTTTCTTATTAGTATATGGAAATGGAAAGTGCCGGGTGGACAGGTACAATGAAAATGAAAGTTAACACCCTTATCATGAAATTACCAGATGAGTTCGAAAACATAGTGTACCGAGTACAAAGAATGCCTGATAGTTCATGGAAATGGAACACAGTAGTCAAGATGATACTTGTGCAGGAAAACACAATGGAGATTAGGAGAGGAGGAAAGAGCATTCAAGCTCTAGCAGCTGGAGGGGACCGATGGGGGAAGGACCCGAAGAAACCTTATAGAGGGGAAAGAGATCATTCTGGGGGACTTCGGCCCCCAAAGGGTCTTTGTCATTATTGCAAAAAGCCATGACACTTTATTGCAGATTGTGTCAAGCTATCAGAGCTGAGGCTCCAAGAGAACCATGGAGGGGGTGCTTCCGGAGGGAAGAAAAAGGCAGTTGTGGTTACAAAAGTGTCAGGAGAAACCGAGGATGAGTCCTCTGAGGAGGATGGAGAGCTTCTTCTTGACGAGAGTCTGGAGGAGAAGGAGATCCCTTGGAGGCAGAAGTGTGCCCTTGGAGCAATTCGGGAAGCTCCACAGGAAGGATGGATCATCGACTCAGGTGCATCCATGCATATGTGTCGTGATAAAAACTCTTCACAAAGCTAAGAAAGATTCCTACTGTAGAGATAGAGTTTGGGGATGGGAGAGTGGTTACTACAAATCTAGTGGGATCAGTAGATCTGAAAGTCTAAGTGGAGGGTAAGACTTCTATACTTACATTCTCAGATATACTTTACATTCCTCAGCTGAGTAAAAATCTTGTCTCTACGTCTGTGTTAGATGACAAAGAGTTTGATACCTTCCCTAGAAAGGGAGTCTTTACAGCTAAGTATGGGGATGAAGTTTACTTCAGAGCAAATAAGGATAGCCAAGGAATGTTTAGGCTTAACTTGAGTAATGAAAAGAAGAATGCTTACTATGTTGGTGTTCCTAAGGTGATGATTTGGCATAAGCGGTTGGGGCATGTACATTTTGATAGGTTAAGGGAAATGAAAAAACTTGGGGTAGTAGATGGCATTGAGTTTGGGGATAATGAAATGATGGATGATTGTAGTGGTTGTGCTCAAGGTAAGGCTCACAGACTTCCCTTTCCCAAAGCCGCCACATATAGAGGTGAGAAAGTATTAGATTTAGTCCACACAGATATTTGGGGGCCTGCAAAAGTACCTTCGGTTGGAGGAAAGAGGTTTATGATGACAATAACTGATGACTGGTCTAGATACTCTAGAGTCTACTTTCTGAAAACAAAGTCTGAAGCATCAACTTACTTCAAAGAATATAAAGCTTGGAGTGAGAAGTTGCATGAAACCCCCATTAAAAGGATAAGGAGTGATAATGGGGGGGAATATACCTCTAACGAGTTTGAGGAATATTTGAGAGATGAGGGAGTGCAGCACCAGAAAACTGTACCATATAACCCAGAACAAAATGGGTAGCTGAGAGGTTAAATCGAACATTTGGAGATAGAGTACGCAGTATGTTGGCCGACAAGAAAATAGGAAAGAGATTTTGGGCAAATCGAACATTAGGAGATAGTGTACGCAGTATGTTGGCCGACAAGATAATAGGAAAGAGATTTTGGGCAGAAGCAATGAACTGTGCCAACTACATTAAGAATAGAGTCCTTACCTCAGCTATAAAGGGAGTGACACCTTATGAGTGATGGGTTGGAAGGAAACCAGATATCTCACACCTTAAAGTATTTGGTAGCCAAGTTTACAGTCTTGACACGGATAGGAAAAACTGGAAACTAGATGCTAAGGGAAAACCTGGATACTTTGTGGGATATGATGAGGATGTTAAGGGATATAGAGTCTATGACTTAGCAAAGAAAGATATCATTCTGGTCAAACACTTAGTTGTCATGGATGAAGGGAAGTCATTTGACCCCTTCAAATATACAAAGAAGATAAGGATCAGATTTGAGTCCGAAAGTGATGAGAATTCGGTCGTTCCCGAAAGGGACATGAATGAAACCGTGATTACAGATTCAGGGGAGATCCAAGATACAGGAGACTCACCAGAAACCTCACATACTCCTATGGACTTCGAGGAGATAGAAGAAGCGGGACAAGAACCGGTTTCCATGGACAGGGGAGCCGATGAGACAGTGAGAAGAAATCCAAGACTTCCATCCATTCCAGCTTCGGAGTTCGAGAAAGCAAGGAGGAGCAGCAAAAGGATACATGAAAAACAAGCTGCCCATAAGGTAACTAAGCTATCTCATTAGATGAGCCTCAGTCTTACTTAGAGGCAGTGAATAGTCTAGAGAAAGAAAGATGGATTAGAGCCATAAATGATGAGATGGATTCTATCATGGAAGCAAATACTTGGGAACTAGCGGATTGCCCTCCAGACCGAAAACTTATTGGATGTTAATGGGTATTTAAACTAAAACTGAACCCAGAAAATAACAATTGAGAGGTATAAGGCTCGATTGGGAGCGAAGGGGTTCACCCAAAAAGAGGGGATTGACTATGAGGTGACCTTTGCTCCAGTTGTTTGGTTCCCATCGGTAAGGATTCTCCTCAGTCTGGCCGCAGCGGAAGACATGGAAATATACCAGATGGACATTAAGACTGCATTTTTTAATGGTGTGTTAGAGGAAGAAATTTTTATGAGGCAACCCGAGGGGTTTGTGGAAGAAGGAGAAGTGAGCAAAATCTGCAGGCTCATAAAGTCCTTATATGGACTGAAACAGGCTCCTCGACAGTCGAATAAGAAACTAGATGAGTTTCTCACCGATCTGGGATATATCCGGATCAGCTCTGACCATTCTATCTATATGTTTGAAGATGAGAATGGTGTCATTTTTATTGAAATTTATGTGGATGATCTGCTTGTGTTGAGTAAGTCTTTCGAGAAGATCAATAGGCTAAAGAAAGATCTTAGGGGCAGATTTGATATGAAGGATTTAGGGGAGGTTAAATATATTTTGGGGATCCAAATAGAGAGAGATAGGGGGAAAAAGACTATCACACTTACTCCGAAAGAAGCAATAGGTAATATGCTTGAGAAATTCCAGATGGAAAATGCTAACAGTTGTTCCACTCCCATTGACTTGAAAAAAGTAAGTGATGGGAGTGTAGAAGGAGGACTAATGATCTTAGACAATCAGATGAGCCCAGAGGAGAGAGAGTTTATGAAGTCTATCCCTTATAGACAGGTCGTAGGAAGTTTGATTTACTTTATGAACTGTACCAGGCTGGTCATAGCCGCAGCAGTGGGAGTACTCATTAGGAGTCTTAATGATCCTAGAAAGAGAGAATGGGAGGCAGCCAAGAGAGTCATGAGATATTTGGTTGGAACTAGAGAATTCTGGTTGCATTTACGAGGGGAGCACACTGATATCACCACTTGGAGTGATGCCAGTTATGGGGATGCACCTATGAGAAGATGCACTTCTGGATATGTTTTGTATGTGGGGGAAGGTGCTTGCTGTTGGAGCAGTAAGCAACAAAAGGTGGTTGCTCAGTAACCTATGGAGGCTGAGTATATGGCCTCTTGTTCTGCTGTAAATGAACTAATGTGGGTAAAATCATTGTTACAAGAACTGAGATTTATGAAGGAGGGAGTGCATGAAATATTTTGCGATAATCAAGCTGCAATTGCAATTGCAGCCAATCCAAAACACCATTTCAAAGCAAAACATATGGACATAAGATTAAGCTTCGTAAGAGAAAAAATTGAAAATAAAATTGTAAATCTTGTGTATAGACCTGATGAAGAAATGGTGGCTGACATTAAGACCAAACCTGTGCCCTCTCCTAAACTAAAATATTTTCGGGAAAAATGCGGGTTGAAAGAAAAATTAAAATTAGACTAGAAAATAAGGGGAGTGTTGAAATTTATATATTTATAGAGTATTTTCTAGGTTTAAATAGGTTTTTATAAAAGGAAAAGAAAAAGGACGGACAACATGCCTCCACCTCCGCTCTCTAGCCCCCATACTTGTTGTAGTTACTGAAGGTTATAGAGAGAGGTTGATCCATGGCTGCCTTAGTTCAACAGACAGCTATTTTTAGAAGGTTACTAAAAATATACTTGACGGACCAGAGATTTGATCCTGGTACCTACGGTTCGTCAAGTTGACCGGTAGCGGTCAGCTTTATCCTAATAGACGAGGACCAATGCTAAGTGCTATGGTGTGTGATAGATATGTATATAGTTTGAGTGGATAAAATTCATTTAACTAGAAATGTATACGGCGTACATAGATTCAGTTTTATAAAGTACGTCGTACGATGCTAATTCAAAACGGATACCATGCATTATATTTTGACATCGAAACAAATGCCGAGCAAGTATTTATTACGGCTAAGATTGCGTTTCGCATAAAATCCAACGGCGCACATCATCGCCGAAATCTCGGAGTGGTCACTTTGTCGTTTTGTGACGTGGCATGACCTGGAGCCACGTGGAGAGATGACATTCGGTCATAGGAATTCCGAGGAACGTACGGACGAGTGAAAAGCGGACACGCGTCCACTCAATAGCCTTGTCGTACATAGGCCGTACAAAAGGTACACCGACAGTAGTACCTTTTTGTACGGTACAGTGATCTGATTGGTCCGTACTTCAGTAGATAGAAGTTATTAGAGAGAATCAGGACTTAGAAAATATTGGTAGGTAGTCACCTCTCCCTTTGAGAGTTTGTACAGATTGGCATTTTTGCCACCCTATAACTTATCGCCTGGTTGGCCGTTTTCAGTGATTCTTTTTTCTACGGACTCAGGGGATTCCACGCTACACAGGGGTGCAGTCAAATTGTCAGTTTGCCTTCTTGGGCAGCAGTGGTTCTGGCTTAAAGTGGGTTAGTTAAATACTATCTAGAGGCTTCCTGTATTTTGTGGTCCAATGGAGGACACAGAAGTGCATCTAGTACATTACAATATTTTAAATAGTAATGAAACTCTATATCTCCTAACGGACTTCTACGACAGACTGGTTAGAGCTAACGGCTACGCCGCGCTTTGTCGGTCGGGGGTTCGAGTCCTACCGGACTCAACCTTTTGTTGAAAGTGACTTAAGCCACTTTTTAGTCCTTCCTATGGAGTTGAGGCAGCCATGGCTCCATTGCTCTCTCTCTCTCTCCTTCAGTGACTACAACAAGTATGGGGGCGAGAGAGAGAGAAGAGATAGAGGCAGGCTGCCTACATTTTCTTTTCATGTTTTCTAATAAATTTAGACCTAGAAAATATACTAAAAACTACTTATTTCAACAGAAAGGGGAGAAGTGAAACTAGAAGGAGTTTTTAAAGCTAAGGGAGAAGAGGAGTATTTAACGAAAGGTTTAGGGGAGAAGAAATACTTATTGGGAATAAATTTAGAAAGAGAGAGTGGAAAGAAATTCATGGGAGAGAGTGAGGAAAGTTCAATTTTTCGGGTAATGGGTTTGACATCCCTAAAGGTAGTGATGGTATTTATGAAGTTGTGTCTGTAAAAGGGTTAGCATCTAAGTTTATGTTGCAGATTGGAGATGGGGCTGGCTGTTTGGATCGCAAGAGGGAAATCGGTTTGTGTTTGGATGAAAAAGTGATGAGGTGGATAAAATCTTTGCTCGGATTTATAAAAAGTGGGATGTTAAAAAAAATGTGTGATGCAAATATTATTTCAGTTCATTTAATGCACTGTGTTAAATACTTAAGTTTTATGAAAGGAAAAGGAAAAAGGAAAAAGAAAAAGAAAAAGGGGAGGAGGTGTTTGTTTACTTGTTTATGGAAGTTGAAAGGAAAAAAAGACTAGAAAATAAGGGGAGTGTTGATATTTGTGTATTTTCTAGGTATGTAATAGGATAGAAAAAGGCAGAGACAGTCTACCGCTAACTCTCCTCTCCAAGCCCCAACACTTGTTGTAGTCACTGAAGGCTGGATAGGGAGCAAGAGCCATGACTGCCTAAGCTCTCTAGAGAAGACAATGGTAAATTAGTAAGACTTACCAAAAGAAACTTGACGGACCCAGGAATTATCCAGGTACCTAGTGTCCGTCAAATCACCATTAGCCGGTGACTTTATCCATTTAGACTAGAGTTGGTATTACGACGTGTGGGGTTTGATAATTATTTAGATAGTTACACGTAGACTAGTTCATTTAACTAGAAATATATACGTATTGCATAGATACAGTTATGGATAGTACGGAGTACAGATTTATTTATTGAAAAGGATACCGCACATTTGGTTCGACCGCGAAACAAATACCGCGCGTCTATTTTCAACGGCTAGAAATATATCCGAATTTGATCGGACGGCCACGATACGCGCCGCGATCGCGGGATATGTACTTTTGGCGGTTTGCGGTCATCACACATAGGATGACACATGGCACGTCAACATTGGATTGCGACGACACCGAAGATTACGGGAACAAATAGATATATGACATGTGTTGACATTTCAGCCATATCGTACGATTGTCGTACAGAAAGTACACCGGCACCAGTACTTATCTGTACGGTACACTGAAGTGATTGGTGCCGTACGTTAGTAGATAGGGTCTTAGAGTGAGAATATGACTTAGAATTTTTTGAGTAGGTAGTCGCCTCTCCCAGAGAGCATCTTGTATAAATGGCTAACTTTGGACAGCCATAACTATCAATTTACTTGACCATTTTCAGTGATTCTTTTTGCTGCGGACTCATGAGATTCCACGCTACATAGTGGAGTATTCGGTCAGAGTTTTTTTTTGCCAGGGTGGCTGCATTTCAAAGGGAAAGTCAAAGTGGGTGAATGTGTCCAAATCTCATATTCTAACTTTGCATTCTGTGGTGGAACTAACCACACAGAAAGTCATATTTCACAGGGCTGAATCTATATTTGGGTTTTGATTGTCAAGGGGTCAGTCATTTGGGTTTATATCAAGTTAAGAGTCGGCACTATCTAGATTAGTTTCTTTGGATCTGCTTACTCTGAGGGCCAATGGAGGTCTCACAGTTTCAAAACCATCATGGCTGGTGGCGACCTCATGGAATTGGACTGCTCAACTACCTAGTAGCAAAGTCAAAGATCAATCTAGTTGCAGTAATAACAAAAAATCCCTGGATTTATCTTGCTTGGAAGGGGAAATGTGAAATTAAAATCTTTCATTTTTTCTCTTTAAATGATCGTCCATTCACGTGTTTTATGCCATTACCACACTAATGAAGCAAAACCACACTATGTTAATAATTGACAATTCGAAATGGTTGATTTCTTTTAAGATTTTTTTTTGTGATGTGTAGATACATACAAGATCGTTTAGCTTTCACTGCCATTGAACTCGCTTATTACATTGTAAACGCGGGAACACAACCTCTCCCTGACTTTCCACCCGGGCTAATGCTTCAATGCGCTGAAATTAACTGTGATAGAAGAGGATGGCCGAACGAAGCTTTTGATTATGTAGCAAACGTTGGTCATTTATCATCAAAAAGTTTCACGATTGAAAGTAGTTGCAACTTGGGCAGTGTAAGTCGTTGTTTATGCCTTCCAAAAAGCATCATTCGATTGATTTCTCCTTTCAACTTTTAGGTTATCTTGTATGTATTTTTCTCTCTTCCCTTCGTTTTCTTTAATGTTTAAATCAGATATCTTGCGACCACATAATTTAGAACTATGTTTCTTAATATCCTCCATGTACTCCATGTCTACTCTGATTTTATCTTTATAGAATTTTACTTTGTTAATGAACGTTCGCACTCCTAGTTCTCCCGATCTGCTCACTTTTAACTTATGTACTTTGTTATTACTCTTTTTAGATTCTTTATGTACTTCTAAAGCATAATACATTTAAGTTATGTATCTTGTGATCTCTTTTTGACTTTTTTTCAAATTCATTTACAA
Source organism: Zygnema cylindricum (assembly GCA_037447655.1). Taxonomy (NCBI): domain Eukaryota; kingdom Viridiplantae; phylum Streptophyta; class Zygnematophyceae; order Zygnematales; family Zygnemataceae; genus Zygnema; species Zygnema cylindricum. The sequence continues at coordinate 121,547 of JBBHKE010000050.1, read as the reverse complement.
TGTAACATTTGTAGTCTGATGGTTTTGCAAAAACCAAGCAGTATACAAATTTTATCATATCATAGGATTCGAATAAAGGGCTGGAGTGGCCTCTTATTAGCACTTCAACAGCAGCCAGCTGTGGTGGCTATCGAGGCCAGCTCTTATGCTTTCAACAACTACAACCGTGGATTAGTAAGCAATTGTACAAAATTTTAAGTTTGTAGTTTAAAGGTTTTTACAATCTTCATATGCCGTTTTAGCGATATGAAGCAAGCTTGAAAGTGTTGCTGCAAACTATTTCAAATGCTGCCATGATCATTGGGCTATCATTAGGTGTTTAATGTATCAAATTTCATAGGATTGTTGTGTCCATTTTTATGAACTAATTTCACATGGTACACAATTATTTGTTCTAACAGGCATGTATTTGGGACTGGTGTTGGGTGTCTTTGATGACGGGACTTGCTTCTCAAACGGGGTGGACCATGTGGTGTTAATCGTTGGTTACGATTTGACAGCTAAGACGCCATATTGGCTCATTCAAAATTCCTGGGGAACTAGCTGTGGTGATAAAGGATACATGGGTATTAAAATATCAAGTGGTTATGGGATTTGTGGAATCAATGCTCAACCAGCTATCATACCAATAATGAAGCCCACACGTAAGTTCGGTAAAAGTCATATATTCTGCTTAAATTTTGTGTGACTCAAAAATGATATGTAAGAGCAGCTGTGTAAACTTTGATCTTCCATCTTGACTGATCACTTACAGCTTAGCAACCTTAAACTGCCTAAACAACACTCTTCACATAATTCTTCAAAGTATCTTGACTTCTCAAGTCTCAACTTTTATCAAACAATATACCTTGGACACATAACCTGTCCCCCTGATATCTATTAAAGACTTCCTGCTTTAAAGAAATCAGATGTCAGACCTTGAAGTCAATTTATCTTACTAACATTCGGATAATTACTTCCCTTCTGACCATAATAACCTTCTGAAATACTCAGATTATACTTGATCAGATTTACACTTCAATATTCACATTCAGACTCACACAAAACACAAATCAAATGAAATTTCTTTAATGTTGATAAGAATGTAAACATACAATGCAAACTAATCTGATAATCTTCTACTAATTACAATGGTAATTATATAGTTTTTAAACTAACACATTTCTTCCTTGAACATAACGAACTAAGCTACATCGGATTGAAACATTCAAACTTTGTAATCTAAGAAATTTGAATTTTCTTACTAAGTTTGAAACCAAAATATTTGAATTTCAAAATTCAGTAGAGTTTCACTGGATTTTCCGGGTACTATTTGAAGTTTAAATTTCCCGCAGTATTTTGTCGTTTCGAATATCTTTTGCTGTGACGTTGTATCATTTAAAATCTGACGTGGCGTATTTAAAACAAAATATGTGATGTGGCATACAAAAATATTTGTCGTGTAACCTTTCGAATTTTACGGCGTACCAAAAATAGTGAATTGTATTTTCACCGATATTTGTTGGCGTCCTTTGTTTCGTGATTTCCGGGGTAACGATTTGTTACAGCGACGAGAAAAGTTCATTGCTACAGATTGAAGTTAAATCCAATAAGCTGGCTGTTAACATAGATGCCAGATTGTGAATTAAATGAAATATCATAAAAAGTGCTTGATATCTTTGCAATTACCGTCAGTGGGTGAAGTTAACGTGCTGGTCTGTACGCTTTATCCTGTTTTTTTCCTCTGGGATATTTCAGCGAGTGATCCTGCAACGTCAAAAAATTTGCACAAATACAACAGAATGCTACTATTGGTCCTGGAAGTATGAACCCATGTGGCAATGGTCTATGTATTCCAAACAACGAAACATATACCTGTAAATGTATAAATCAATTTTTAGCCGTGAACAACACGGATGGAACACAAATTTGCGCTCCAGGTGTGAAACATTACATATTCCTATTTTTTTTTTCAAGCATGTTGAATTTTTTTGATTTGTAATAAATTTTTTTTTTTCATTCTCAAGGTTTTTTCAGTGGTTAAGACTGATTTAACACTAGAATAAAAACTGTGCATATACATTGGTGTATATGTCCAGTTGTAAAAACAATTAGCAAAAGTCTCGAAATTTTGCATATATTTTGGTGGATATGAGAACGCAATCTGACATTAGTTTTAGTTTTCTTTGGTTATATGGGAGAAACTCTAAATGGCGCGTTGAATAATCCTCCATATCCCATATAGCTCATTTGCTAGATCGATCACCCTTTAGTTTTTTGGCCGCGTGGACTTTTGGATTGTTGCCGCAATTTTTTTTTTTAAGTCACAGCTTTTATTTTTCGAAGGTGACCTGTCAACTATTCCAGAAAATAATATGGGATTAACAAAATGAAACTTACATATTTCAAGGGCAAATTCCACAGACACAAACATTTTATTCTGGAACACATCGATAAAAAATTGTTCAAAATATGCTTATATAAATTTATTCTCTGTGAAATTTGCGTTGAATCCAATGACATAGCCCATTAAAACTGGTGAACGCCTAGCATTTGATTGCATTAGTCAAAACAACATTTGAATTCCGTATTATATTGCAAGTATTACTCTGATGTGGTAAATATGGTTATGATTTTATATGTTTACCTACCTAACGTTTATGGTTTTCAAGCATGTTATGGCACTTTGTTAACCAAAGGGAGTTTATAAGACCTTTAACAACAATTGACATCGGAATATTTGAGCATATGTAAAAATAAAAGTTTAGTGTTGAATATCGACACCTGCTTAATTTTTTAGGGGGTATCATTTTCTTCAGCATGTTTCAGCTTGCATCCACAAAATCTAGGGAAAAAAAAGAAGGTGATGGTTCAGGTTTGAATAAAATTTGATATTTGTGGATTTCATGATGAAAATATGCGGTTTCTGAATCTAAAGGGTGGTATTTGATCTTCGCAATTCACTTTTTAATAAATTGATGCCTGCACATTATCGGAATGAAAAGTCGAAAAAAATAATTTTAGGCTTGCCAAACAGTTTTGGTTACCAGACCTTTTGCCTCTAATGAGCCATTGTGACTATAATCGAAGTTAGAATCAAAACTTTCAAGCAATTGGGGAAACTCTATTTGGTTTTTGTAAAAGAAAACAATTAAGTGGCCTAAGGGAAATGTATCTGGATAGCCATTCCAAGTTTTCATTTCTCTTTATAATGGAGGTCTATTAAAAGGTAATTTTTCAGTTGTATTCAAGTGGTTCAATTATATTAAATGCCTCACCCTATTTGTTGTTTTTTTTAGCCTCTCCATGTACCTTCACATCGAGCAACCCTTGTGGAATGGGAACCTGCGTGGACTCTAAGGACAAAATAGGAACATATGCTTGCGTTTGTTTGATTGGATATGCTGCGGACAATTCAGACGGTTCTCTCTCATGTGTTCCAGGTGGGTTCTGTTTACATTTGCCTTATTGCACTAGGTTGCTTAAGAATTTCACTCTTTGAAGCGATAAATAGAATACAAATTGGATCTTATACCTATTTTTACAACTATAAGTAGAGAATAACATTCGATCAATATTTCTCCAAATCAGCCTCAGAAGGCATAAAGGTCCGGTGCAACTACTTCGACGGTCTTGCAGACGTTTCTGTTTTTGAAACTTGAATAGGTTAAGGTTAGTTGGGGGTTCAACACTAATGTCAAATTTCACAGCCCCTATTCCTCTAATACATCAAAAAAATTATCGTACTCTTGAAAGACACAAGGAAACTCATTAGGAGTCATATTTACACATCGATGTCTGTGCATCCATGTCTGTGCACTATGTTCGGATGATGACTTGTATTTCTCTCGGAATAATAAATATTATGAGTCTCCCAATGGTTGTCTATGCAAGTTCAACTTAGTTTTGAAAAGCTATGTATGCTACAACAATCGAGGCTAATGCTGCCACTCGTTCTCCTCCCTCTCTCCTCTCTATCTCGCTCTCTCTTCTACCCCTCTCACACTTTCCCTCTCTCTCCTTTTCCCTCTCCCCCTCTCCGCTGCTCCGCCTATCCACCCCTCTTCCTCACTCCCCCTCTCCCCAACTTCCCTTTGGCCCCACTTACCTCTCCCCCTCTCCCTCTCTCCCCCATTCCCCCTCTCCTTTTCTCTTCCCCCCCCTTTCTCCTCTACTCCTTCCCTCTCTCTCCCTCCGTCTTTTATTCCCCTTTCCTCCATCCCTCCCTCCCTCCTATCTCACCTACCCTTTTCTCTTACTCTCCTTCTCCCTCTCTCCCTCCCCAATTTTTTTTGAAATTCAGAAGCTTGTCGAGTTTTGATTTTCCCAAATAAAATTGCACATACAGTTAGGGTACTACTTGGAGTTTTTGGTCCTTATAATTTGGCTCTTATACTTAAATGGTTGAGAAGATGTAATATTATATGGAATATGTTACCATACAATTTTGTTCTCCTTATTCTTGAGTTTTTCAACTATTTTGAGGTTTAATACTTTTATTTTTTATAGCATGAGGATAAATTATAACACATATCTCATGTAGGTTTTTGGCCTTTCGGTTTTTAGGTTAATTCATTATCGTAACATCAATGTTCAAGAATAAAAGATATTGCGTAAACATTTAATTAGTTAAATCATTCTCACATGCAAATGCATGAAGTAAATTTGTAGCGATGCTAACTGAAACAATTTTTGGGTATTAAAACGGTGTTTTGAGTTCCTGTTGTTCTCCACCAATGTTTACACCTCAACCTTGTTTTTCTCTTCATGGTTTTGCTACATTAGGGGAAAATGAATATGTTGTGCCAATTGGTGGATCTTTTTCTTGATCGATTATCTTCAACACATATGGCATCTCAGAACAAAGTTTTATGGAAAAGAACAAGTTATTATTTCTATCACTTTTAATGCCCTATTGTTTAGCGTATTTACCGTCAAACCTCTAGTTTTCCTCTTCAATGACTATTTTTTTGGAAAGGGAACCGTGAAATGGCAGCGGTCTTTCTTTACATAGAGGTATAGTATAATGTTGGCCTAACACCATTGCACAAGTGCATTTGGGCTGAGCTCCAGAACTTGAATTGCAACCAGCTTCTCCTAGAAGGTGCCAAAGTTAATGTCACCAACTCCATAGAATGTTCCCTAAATTATGCAGCGGAAGAGGTAAGTTTACGTTATTGTGAACCATACCATTTTTTTTTATTCAATTTGATTTACACGTGCTTAGATCTTTCGAGCTTTGATTAAACTTTTTTTTCTTCCCAGAATGGTTTTAGCTATTGGCCCCATTATTATGGTCTTCTAAAATAGCAATTCCATTTGAGTATTGAGTTACTTTAAATAGCTGATCAATGCAAAATTGGACTTTCCAGGGCGATACATGTGATTCCATCAAGTTTACTTTTAAACTCAAGAATGACTTCGAACTCGATGGCCCAAATTCTCCAAATCTGAGCTTGAACTGCTCAAATTTGAAACCATATCAACAGGTGGTTTTGGAATACCTTAACCCTACATTTCAAAATTTGGATGCATGAATGGACATAAGTAGAAAGTTCGATGTAATTTCCCTTAATCTCTGACGAGTTTTTATATTGCTGTGTTAACATCATACACGTAGACATCCAAAATTACTAAAATATTTGTTGTATGCGTTTGGAAATTAATTCCATTTTTGCTAGATATGCATTACGAAGGGAGATTTACCATTTCGTGGACCCTGTACCCGTCCATATAGCATTAAGCGGAGGGATACGTGCCCAACCATTATTCGTGAATATATGGATGGAAATTTATGGACAAATATATGGACAAAATTTTATTCCCTAAATCCTGGTGTGTACTGTGGTCGTATCCGGTTATATTCCGACATCGACAACACCTTTCAGGAAGAGGTGAGAATAATTCCAACACATCAATATTCATCCGACTTTTATATATCCAATCCATAACAAAAAACCTTCTTTTCAAAACATACAAATTTTATTATTTTCCTTTTAAATCCTAATTGGCACAAAGTTTTCCTCGATCACACTTGCAATTTGCACGTTTATTGTATACAATGCCTGGTGATTAAGCTTGACAAATTATTTTTATAGATGTGAAAATACTGTGGTAATTGCAATCTCCTATATTAAGTGTTTGTGGCCCATTTGTGGTTGCCTTTGGTCTTTAAACTAGGGTTTGTAATTTCTAAGTTTATCCAGTGTGGCTCATTATATTGATGATCGCTGTTGTATCTCTTTTGCCTCCAGGTTTGCTTAGATGCTGTGGACCTTGGAGGTGCAATAGCAGGATGCACCGGAAAAGCGGTCACATTGGCAACCTCACACAACTGTAACATTTTGACAACCACTTACTTCAAAGATTATCATAATACAAAAATAAAACCTGCATCTTTTCTCGCTTTAAATAAGTTCGCATGTACCAACACGACACTTAACATTATTCGTGCGAAGGCCAAAAGAGCTGACACAACTCCCAAAATTTGTACTCCACAACTGAGTTAAGAGAGTGTATGTGAAACTTAGGTCGAATGCGACAAATAAGGAAATTACCTTCTTCCACTTTATGTCGAAAGGATGTTATTTATATGTGCTTTTTAGTTTTTTAGTCACTACTTTTTTTGCTAACCTGGGTACCTTTTTTGTTAAGAATTACAGTGGTTCGAATCCGTAGTTGAATTTGCAAGAGCGATCCGTCGCATTTCACTTTGTGTCTTATACATTTAGCTATTAATACATCCATGTTATGTCGTGGTGTGTTTTGGTTTCCATACTTTACCTTTGTCCCTTTCATTTTGATGTGATTTGGCGTCTGTTTTGACAATAAAGGGTTCCTTACAGCTGTGTAATTTTTATTTGTATATTAAGTGTTTTGTCGTTTAGGAAAACTATTGTTTAGTGTTGATGAGTGATGGGTCAAAGTTGACTTAAAGCTAATAGATTAGAGTTAAGGTTTAGGGTTGATTAACAGTTCATCATATTTTGAGTAAGTAAGAAATGAGAGAATGTGTTTAAGAAGAAAAGCTTCAAGTAATATAATGGTATATTTTGAAAACTTTATTTCTTTTATAAGAATAATTTTATGGGAATGTTTTTCATATTGATATTATTTTGAGTTTCTGCAAAGAGCTCAAAGAACTTCCGCACAATTTTTAGTGTGCCTTTGCAATTTTCAAGTTTTATATAATAATATCAAAAGGGTTGAAGGGAGGGGGGGAGGGGGGAGGGGTGAAGGGTT
>JBBHKE010000050.1:62963-114316 GCA_037447655.1 Zygnema cylindricum | reverse complement strand
TACTTTTTTTTTCCCGTGGTTCATTCACGGTAGAAATTTTTTTTGGTTGCCCGTCCGCGTTTTTTTTTTTTCCGGTATTTTTCTCACGGCATGTTATCCTACGCCGTGTCAGTTCGCTAAAAAAAATTGTCCGGCGGCGTGCGCTGTACTTTGATCTTATGTTAGATTCGGACGTTCGTATAGGAGTGTGCGCGACGCACACACATATAGTATACCTACGTTACGCGAGTTTTGTGCACAGTTTTGTGCGCCTACCAAAGGCCTACCATAAAAAAGCCTACTTTTGAACTATGCTTCGTACATATCATGTCCGCAAAGAGTTTCTTTTTTTATACGGGCAAGTGACTCGTATCACGACACGCTACACCGCGAATTGTAATTAGAGTAATGAAATAATTAGAGTACAAAAACTAAAAAAACAATTAGAGTAATGAACGCTAATTTGTGTGATAAAGTTGTTTCAACTATGAAGTTTACACTAATGTATTTAAGTACTCTAATTTGGCACGCTAATATCCTCTACTGCAAATAAGGTATTTGTACAAAATCTGGCAAAACATACAGTTTATCGTCACTATGACGTTTGCACTACGCGGTTTGTTAAAACGCAGTTACATGATAACAGCTTGTATTAAATCATTTTTTGTACTTTTTTACTTAATAAAGTACGATTTTGCACGGTCACAGGTCGTTCATACTCCACACTATTTAAAACGAACCTATATTAGAATTAAACGCTAATTAAATGTTACCTTAAATAGAATAATGAAAAAATAATAATCATTTACTCTATTTCATGTGATAGAGTCGAAATTTTGACCAACCGAATTAGAGTAATTTACTCTAATTATGATTCGAGGTGTAGTTGACGTAGGCTAGCGTCACGTGCCAGTTCACTGCGGACAAAAAAAAGTACCGTTTTCATACCATACCGTTTTCCCCTTTTTCAAGTGTGAACCACGCAATTGTACCGTGCGAAGTCATGCTACCTTGTGACGTCATCAACACGTAAAATTTCCGCCATGGCTTTCCGATTTCTTTTTCTTACCATTTATTATTCGATACGCCATCAAAATGAGACCAAAAATATTAAAAAAAAGAAGAAAAAAATATATCTTTCATTTGGTACTATTATTGTTGCATTTCATTTAGATATGAGAGATAGAGGAGCGGTCGAATGAAAAAGATGGGGAGAGACGAGGACATTGTAGATTTTTGCAAAGGACCCATGAATGAAAGTGGAGGTCCGAGACCCCAACGAATTTTTTTCCGTACATGCTTGTCATTTTTGTGCTTACATGCGCGTGACGAGCATGGAAAAAAATAGCGTGTACTCTCCTTCGTTCAAAAATTGTCGAAAACGATTCACGCTTCTATTTGTTGATAGGGTGTTATTTTGGTTAAAATCAGATCGCGATTTGATTCCATTACAAGTGTGAAGATGAACTGGAAGTGGGTCGCAATGATAATAATGCCAAATTGCCGTACTTTAAGGACGCAAATTGTACTTGTGTTTTTGCCCATTTTTCGTAAAGCGTAATATTTTCTCGTTGGAAGTCCCATTTTCTGTGAAAACGACGGAAAAAAAACCTTACTTGAACACATGGGAACACGCCCTAAGTGAATGTATCCTAAAAACCTAAAATCCTCCGTTAAATAACCCTAAAAGTGTGGAAATGTAACGACATAGTACGCAAATGTACAATAACGTACGGATACATAGTCGAGTACACATTTTATTAATTTTTCAACATCGTTACTTGCGAATGGTACGTAATATTTGCACGTCCGTTTCGTGCGTGCTATACGAATATTGGACATTTATATAACCCGGTGCCCCACACGCGTTTACGAAAAAAAAAGTGAACCAAAACTCTAATTCTAGCGACTATTCAAAATTTTCCGTACCCGAATAAGTACAAAATTAGTGGAACATCTCCTTTATACCTTCCTCGATACCAAGAGTACAAAGTACAATAATGTTGTATAGTATGGACATTGTAGTGGAATTTAACTACAAAGGCACTTTTTCGTTTCTTACCTGGCCATTCGACGACCTATATCACCGGGCTGAATCCGGCTGTTCCAAAATTTTGCACCCAAATCCGTACCAGACCTGACACGGTCGGTCGAGTACGGATTCGGGTATCCGATTGCGACTCTGTTGATGACGGCGCTGACGCGCTTCCGCCAATCAATATGCATATCGGTTGGTGATCAAACGCATTAATTTTGTTTCACCAAATATGTTGTGGTGTTTATACTAATATTTAGAGCGATTATAGGCAACATTTTTCGATACGGCGATACTTGTTATTTCGAAATTCAGTGAAACAAAATCAAGCGAGACCACCCACTATTTTTGGGGATCTTTAGATTTACTTAATCTAAATCTTGTGAATGATATCTATTGTACATTATAAGCGTTACATTTAGAACAAGTAGCACTTGTTTATTTTGACCACGGAAAAGAACAGGGCAGAATATCATTCATCTAAATTATTGAGAGCATAGAAGAGAAACTTCAAAATGAGATTCCTTTTTCACGACTAGTTTCAACTCATGAATTTGTAATTAAATTTATTTAAATGGAATCTACACGTTGATTTACATTCTGTTTCAGCCCCACTTCAACAATAATGAAATTTTACTTTCCCCGTCAAAATTTCATAACTAATTCATGACTTAATCAAGTGCGTGGCTAGTTTGTGCTGAAAAGTACTACTTCACTCGATACCAATTTCCGACGAGATGCACGATTAGAGGCGATTTGCGACGCTTGTACCATCAGCAATATCTTGGAGTCAGCGATGTCTTCAGCGACCCGATATTTAACAAAGTTGATACCGAAGTTGATAATGAAATCAAGACTATAGTGCCAATCCGTGATGATATGTCACACGTGACAATTTTCGATGGGAAGTCATGTGACACGAGACGAAAGCGAGCGTCCTAATTGGACAAACTCACAAAGAAACATGCAATTTATTTATTCGACCACATTCCAGCATTTCATTAGGCATTTCATCACACGTGCATCCAGATGGGGATAACGGGGTATCCGTAACAATCACTTCAATAATGCTTATGGCTCAAAGATACGCTTTCAAGAAGACAATACTTTGTTAAGCTCTTACCTTAGTGAGATAGTAAGAGTGAAAACTTCATAGAGATTCCACATCATTACATTTGGTGTACACATTACCTAAGAGAGTGATTGAAGAAGTCAACTTTAGTCTCAGTTGAGATTAGGGTTTCCAAGTGTCCAAAATTCATTCTAATCTCTTTGAGGGCTAGCCTCAACTTTCGTTAAGTGACCCCTTGACAAGCCTTTCTATTATAAAGTTGATTTGCAACTATCTTGCCTATTTTATGCTCGATGTGGTTTTACCCTCTCCCTACCTCTCAATTTACATTCCTACATTTGTGATATATTTTAGTGTCTACCTTGTGATTACCTATGCTTAGTCATATTTCTTTGTGGCTACAGGGGATACCTCTGATCACTCAAATGTCTAACAAAGTTTACACTTTGATATTCCGCAAGAGAGTTTGATGTACGCTGCTCTTAAAATGTCTCTAATCGTTAGAAATATGTGACTTTGGTAAATAGGCCAAGGTCTCGCTTGGTGCACTTTATAAGTTGAAGGCTCAAACTATGTACAAAGAGGTACAGAGGTTGAAGCGGCCCTCGAAAACAATAATAGAGAGAGAGAAAGAAAGGAGAGGAGAGAGAGAGGAAAGAGAATTAAAGAGGCAAGGTAGCAAAAATAAATAGTCATTGTTGGTCTTCAGATTTATTGTTTTCTAAAGACCAAACTCACAAAATAGTTAGTACTCAATATGTGAAGCCGTGTAATTTTTTTTCTATAATTTTGAACGTTGTTCTACAAATGGAGATAAAATATAGTAAGGTAATGAAAAATGGTCATCCATTCCAAAATTACGAAGAAGAAAATATTCTACCTTAATCATTGATATAGAACAATCCACACTTTTATGCCTGAAATCTATAAACTATCCGATTTCAGAAAAGTGTAAGTGTATATAAATCCATAAAGCACCTATGCTGTATGACAGACTTCGAGAGAATGCAGAAAAGCAATTTTCTTTTATGTCGCATTTGATCCAAACTGGTGATACACTATCTCATCTTTTTTTTGGAGTACAAATTTTTGCAATTATTCCGATCGTTTTGGCCTTCGCAAGAACACTAGCAAGTGCATATTTGGTACATGCGAACTTATTCAAAGTTAGAAAAGATGCAGGTTTTATTTTTTTTGTACTTTTATCATCTTTGAAGAACTTATTATTTAGGAAACTACAAGTGTGTGACCTTTCCAATGTGACTGCTATTCCGTTGTAGTTTTTTAATCCACCCCCAAGGTCCACACTGTCTAAGCAAACCTGGAGGCAAATAAGATACAACAACCAACATAAACATTATTCGCCACACTTAGTTTTGTGCAGTTAAGTTGATTTACTTCGTGTAGGAGAAAATACAAACTCTTATATAAAGATATTAGGCAATCACAGAGGCCTAAAGAAATTGCAAAAGACCAGATGGTGTACGTGACATGTTCAATGAACGGGGAAAACCTTTTTCCATCAAACCTCAAGAAGGAAAATAATGTAGTTTTTATATTTTGAAAGTATGACTTTTGGTTATAGACTTAAAAAATTGGTTAAATATTGATGTGTTTGAATTATTCTCACCTCACCCTTAAAGGTGCTGTCATCGTCAGAATATAACCGGATACGACCACAATACACACCAGGGTTTAGAGTATAGAACTTTATCACGTCTCCACCCATATAATTCCGAATAATGTTTGGACACGTTTCGCCCCGCTTAATGGTATATGGACGGGTACAAGGTCCACGAAACGATAATTTTCCCTTCTTAATGCAAATCTAGGAAAGATGATTTTAATTTACAAACACAAAAAAAAAGTCATCGATAGTGTAAGATGCCTAAATGATATGTTGACACAAGAGAACACAACCTCTCCAAATATTACGAAAATTTACATCTCACTTTTCTTTAATGTCCATTAACGCAACAAAATAGCAAGTTGGAGGGTTTAAGTGTTCCTAAATCACCTGTTGAAAAGGTTTCAAATTTGAGCAATCCAAGTCCGGATTTGGAGAATTAGGGCCTCCAAGATTTATGTTGCTGTCGAGTTTAAAATAAAACTTTATGGATTCACATGTATCGCTCTGCAAAGTCAGATTTTGTATAGATCATCTGTCCAAAACTAATCAAATACTCAAATGGAATTGCTATCGTATAAGACCATAATAATAAGGCCAACAACCAAAAACAGTAAAAAAAAAAAAAGGTTACATCAAAGCTATTATCAAATGTAAAACAAATTAAGTTATAAATGGGTCACAAGAATAGAAACTTACCTCTTGCACTGCATAATACAGGGAACATTCTATGCCGTTGGTGACATTAACTTTGGCACCTTTTGGGAGTAGTTGGTTGCAATTCAAATCCTGAAACTCAGCCGAAATGTAACTTTTCAATGGTATTAGGCCAGCATTCAAATACAACACATTTGTGCAAAAAAGACTAATGCCATTGCTCTTTTCCCTTCCCAAAAAAATATGATAATTCCTTTTAAGAAGTCATTGAAAAACAGAACCAAGAGTTTGACTTATAAAAATCAAAGAACAGGGCATTAAAAGTAAGAGAAATGAAACCTTGTTCTGATTCAAAAACTTTTGTTGTGAGATGCCATACGTGGTGAAGATAGTAGAGCAAGAAATAGATCCACCAACTGGCACAACATATTCCTTTGCCCCTAATGTAGCGGCGGCTGCCAAAGAAAAATATATGAAGAGAAAAACAAGGTTCAAGTGAAGACATCGGCGGACATCAACTAGAGCTAATTATACCGTTTTAATAACCAAGAATGCATTTCATGATAGCATCTCTACAAGTTCAGGTGATGCATTTACATGTGGCCTAAATTTAACACCTTATTTATTTTTCTGTGTCTTTACCAAAAAAAAATTACAGTATCTTAAACAAATGATGCTACAACAATGCATTACCCAATAAACTGATGTTAAAATAAACACATAAAGGCCATTTGTTATCATTAATACTCATGTAACAAAACCGACCTGGAAAATTCTTAGGACTATCAAATAACGTAAGATTAAGGAAAAACAATATCTATGGTATTACATAATGTGCAATACCACATCCTATCAACCGCATAACTAACGCGAGGAACCATATTAAATAACACCGTACTAGTATTCATTTCTGAATGCTGGAATGTTAAAATTCGACATCATGTGCATTGCATACGACTGGGGAGCGAGAGAGTGAGATGGAGAGGGAGGTGGAGAGAAACAAGGGACGGACGGAGAGAGGGAAGACTGGAGGAATGGATGAAAGGCGAGAGAGAGAGAGATAAAGAGGTTGAGTGTGAGGGGTATATAGGGAGGGGGAGAGAGGGAGAGGTAGAAAGAGAGAGAAAGGGAACGAGAGGGAGAGAGAGAGAGAGAAAGTTGTAGAGAGAGAGAACGAGGTGATAGGATCAATCCAAAGATGTTCACCACACAAGCGGAAGCATAAGATTCATTTCATCACCATAACCAAAGCACTTAAACCAAAATACTTATATTAAGTTGAATGATTCACGGCTCCTTTCATACTCCTAACACATTCCTTCCTTACTGTACACGATGGCTACACTCGTGCACACGCTCCACTACCAACAAACAAAGAAACCTCACCTAACAAACACTGAGCACTGACCAAAGGACTAACGCTCGACGCCATAGTAAGCACAAACTGTACGTAAACTGCATGGGATGGACCAAGACTAAGGATCCACATCCTTCGCACTAAATGATAATCGTATCGCACGAAATAAAACGATACCAAGACGAAAGCACTAAACCGAAAGAATGTAGACCGAACGCGACTTCAAACAATCCACCGATTTGCACAATGTTCCAATAAGAGGGATAGAGGCAAGGAGACAAAGGAGTAGTTATTGAAATACAATTAAAGCATTCTACACTACTTGTTGTTTCCTACACTATTTTTAGAGTTCTATTTGCTACGCTATAAGTCTTGTACTTCGGTTTAGCATTCTGTACTTTATTTAGTGGAATGTACATACCTTTATTAGAATTGATGATTCTTGCGTAGGAATCTCTTTAGTCTTAGATTCCTTTTACCATAACTAGATATACCTTCCTAAGTTACGCTATAGGCTAGATGTACCTTTTAGAGCCTTTTTGCGGCTACTCCTTACCTCGTCTTACAATAAGACTCTCTTGTGTCATCGTGAATATTAATTGAAATCAAAGACACTTGAACGACAAACCTCTCACTTGTTCCTTGTTTGTCGTTACTTTTTCTCCCCTGTCTTATTTATCTTAGTGTCTTTCTTGTTTTGGCTTTTCTAGATACTTTCGACACTTTAATCTTTTTAGCCTTTTATGGCATCACATTCAATAAGTATCCCAGATGCTCAATGTACGGATTTTTTTTGGAGAATTATGATTGTAAGATAGAAAACACTACACTTTAGGACAAATGGATTTTGAATAAAATCCAGTTTAATAAACTAAGAGACAAATAAAGTCAAAGGGCTCATATTGACTGAACGTACACATGACTTTTATTGCGTTCTTAAACAATATAATAGAATTTTTGTGATTCATTAATGAAACAACCGTTTTGGCATTTACGTTAGTGTTGAAACCGAAAACTTAAATTATAGAGAGTTTCGAAAACATAATGTTTGCAACACCTTTTCGTTATCTACAAAAGACTTGGTGCTATTGTGAACCGATTGATTAAAATTTGATCAAATATTATCCTCTTTTTAAAGATGTTGATAAACTGAACTTCCTCACATTCGCTCAAGGATGTCATTCCATTTCTTAATTATGAGTGAGTGAGAATATCGACCAACCTTGTGCAACAAGACAAAATTAGGCGGAACCCACCTGGAAGACACGAGAGAGAACCCTCTGATTCGTCTGGAGCATATCCAATCAAACAAACGCAAACATATGTTCCCGGTTTGTCTTTAGAGTCCACGCAGGTTCCCATTCCACAAGGGTTGCGCGATGTGAATGTACACGGAGAGACTAAACAAAACAAACAATGGGTGAGGGCCATTGAAACATTCTTGATTATAGAACACATGTCTACCTTGAATAAGGCATGTTTTCTTTCTTAAACATCTGACTTGATAGATCTTACATAGAATTCCACTTCGCTTGTTAGGTACAAAACTTTTTGTAACCAAAAATGCTCGACAAGCCTATCGTTACTTTTTCTAGTGTTGTGTATTGGTAGCCTTTTAACGATAGTAGATGTGTACCTTTCTTGGGCCTACCGATAAACGATATGTTTTTTGGATATATTGGTAAGTAAATTGTCACGATATTATGCCGATATATCTGTATATGCATATAAAAAATTACAGTGATTACTGTATTTTATATACCTTTCACTTATTTTGTTCTGTCTTGTCCTTTTGGTCTTATAGATTACGTTTTTTTTGTACGTAAGTTTTGCGCAGTTCATGCTATATTTCTGTACAATCGTTCGACAAAGTATGGACCAAATTGCTATATGTGACATAATATACCAAATATTGTATATAGTATAATACTTTATGTTATATAGTACTAGTGTTACAGTATAATCTTTAAATCATATATTACTAGTGTAAAGTTATACTGTATATTTACACATATCGACAATAAAAAAAATATTCGTCCCGGAGCGATATATTGGGCCAAGCACCTTTTGATAAGCCATGATGTAGGTCATTTTAATTATTGCGACACAGAAGCACAACACCGACATTTCCAGCGTTATATCCCATGTACTAACGTCAATTTATCAAAAGAACAACTGCGAAGGTCAAACTTTCCTTCCTTTGATTGAAGAACCTCGAAGCTTCTCTATGAAAATTCACAAATATCATTTTTTTTCCAAACCCGAACCACCGTATTATGTTAGAGGAAACAAATTAAAAAAAATGATGGTGTTCAACGCTAAAATTATATTTTTTAGTTAACAATAATGCTCAAATATTCCGATGTCAATTGTCCTTAAAGACGGTCTGACAAATTTCATTGGATAACAAACGTACATAACATGGCAAAAAAGAAGCTTGAAAAAGTGAGAAAGATAAAATATATGAAGTAAGAACCGCGGTCACCACAACCGACTAGTAGTTGCAATATATTTAGGAATTCAAATGTTTCTTTGACCAGTGCATTCAATGCTAAACATTCACCAGTACTAATCGACAATGTTATTTATCCGTACTTTTACTAGGCTTTTTTCACTATCTGATACACACAAATATAAATATACACAAAATATATATATATGCACATACATGAATGTATATATATCATATATGAACATGTACATATGCACACAATAAAATCATATATATTTCTGTCTGTGCAGGATTAGATTCGTCAAAGAAAATCCACATGGTAATATAACGAAGGTATAGCTAAAATTACATTGTGTTCAAAGCAAATTTCACAGCGAAAAAGATTATTCTGAAAGAATTGCACAATTTTTTGTTGATGTTCTCTTTGGATTTTGCCTTAATAGATTTGTAAGCTTCCTTTTGTCAATCAGAGAATAGTCCTCTCGAATATCTCATGCCAAGTTCAATCAATAAAAGCGGTTACCTGAAAAAAAAAATGGTGGCAACAACCTAAACGCCCACGTGGCGAGAAAACTAAAAGATATCGATTTAGCACAGGTGCCTTTACGGGATATAAGAGATTTTTCTTGAATAAAGGCGCACTTTAAATTGTGTTCCAATAGCAGCAGTAAAAAAAACATTGTACAAAACTATTTAACCAGAAAATTATAACGGAGGAGAAATTGGATTTGTAAATTCACTTTTATGCCACCATACATGCAAAACAGGTAAATAAAATGTATTACTGAAAGCTTTCAAAAATGGACCCATACACCAGTGTCCAGACACATTTTGTTCTTTGTTGTTTACTGAATCTTATCCATTAACAAAGACCTTAGAATGTATTTTTTTTTCAGTAACAAATCAAAGTAATTCTACAAGCTTGAAGACAAAGTTTGAAAGCAAATATACTGTTGCTCACCTGGAGCGCAAGTTTGAGTTCCATCCGTATTGTTCACGGCTACAAATTGATCCATACATTTACAGGTATGTGTTTTGTTGTTTGAAGTACATAAACCATTGCCACATGGGTTCATGCTTCCAGGACCAAAAGTAGCATTCTGTTGTATTTGTGCAAAATTTCTTACGTTGCAAAGATCGCTGGCTGAAACGGTCCAGGAAAAAAAAGGAAAAAAGAGAAAGGATCCAATCACGCACATTAACTTTGACCCACTGAGGTTACTTGCAAATCTATCTTCTCTCATATTGTGAAATTTCATTGAAATTCACAAACTACCATCTATGATTATAATCAGATGCTCTTTAATATGAAGGAAAAATTATGTCTTTCAGCAAACTTACGCTTGGGCTTCATTACAGGTACAATAGCTGGTTGTGTATTGATTCCGCAAATCCCATAACCACTTGATATTTTTATACGCATGTATCCTTTATCCCCCCAGTTGACTCCCCGTGAATTTTGAATGAGCCAATATGGCGTCTCGGCTGTTAAATCGTAACCAACAACTAACACCGCATGGTCCACCCCGTTCGAGAAGCATGTCTCGTCATCAAAGACACCCTACACCAATCCCAAACACACGTGTTACAAAAAATAATCGTGTAAAATATGAAATTAGTTCATAAAAATGGGCACAAGCATCTCATATAGATTGATACAATGACCACATGAGGATAGCCTATAGATCGTAGGAATAATTTTAAATCTATATTTAAAAAGTTTGAAACAACGTTTTCAAATTGGTCGCACATCATTAGAAATTCCCAAACGGCACATGTAGATTGTAAAAAACTTAAAAAAAAATGCTCACGTTTTTAGGATCATAATTGTTGAAAGCATCAGAGCTGGCCTCGATAGCCACCACAGCTGGTTGTTGTTGAAGAGCCAGTAAGAGGCCCTTCCAACCATTCATTTTAATTCTATCATATGATAAGATTTGTAATCCGTTAAATTTCTGCAAATTCATCCATGAATGTTATGTTGTGAAAGGTCGTTGAAGAATCACAAAAAGTAATCTTGGGGTACATTATTTAAACATTACAAGAAACTAAGCAAAGAGGGAGAACCAAGTATTCCAAAGATTATAAAGAAAAATTAAAGTTAACAAAAAGAAAGGGGATTAGACATATCGTAGATGAAAAACAACTAGAAGCATAAACACAAACTATGTGGTTGTAAGATAAATCATTTATGTATTAAAGATAAGAAGGAAAGAGATAAAAAAAATTACGAGGAAACCCTAAAATATGACCGAGATGGGAAAGAGAGCAAACTTGAGGATGTTAGGAAGACATTAATATTGACTTACATTGACCGATTTGCAAGTACTTTCGTTCGTGAAAATTTTTGATGGTATAAGACCAACGTTTGCTGCGTAATCAAAAGCTTCGTTCGGCCAACCTCCTCTAGCGCAGTTAATTTTAGAGCAAGTAAGCATTTGTCCGGGTAGAAATTCAAGGAGTGATTGTGTTCCCGCGTTTGCAATGTAATGAGCATGTTCAATGGCAGTGAAAACAGAAACGATCCAACATACATCTACAAACCGGAAAAGAAAATGATAGAAGAGAAATCATTTCAGATTGTCAACTATTGCCATAATGTGCCTTGGTGTCTATTCACAAGACCATGAAAATAAAATCCATTATATTCTGGTTGTGGCGCTACATTAATGTTCCAATGGCCGTAAAACTCATCTATGAAAGGTGGTGCAAAGAGAATAAAATGTTTCATTTCAATGTAGGAAACGACCATTATTTCCAGGCAAAATAAATTAAGATTCAGTTTCACGAAGTTTGAGTGCTTACTACAGCTATATTGGTCCTTGACTTTGCTGCTAGGCAGTTGAGCAACCCAATTCCATGAGGTCGCGACCAGCCAAGATGGTTTTTTATCCTTAGAATACAAATACCCAGAACTTGCGTAACGGAAAAATTGGTTTGTTTTGTTGGACAATGTTTGCGGCGGCGTTAATAATCCCAGCCCACGAGGTTCTGCAAAATTTATCAGAAATTTAAAAACCGAAGTTCAAAGTCGTGCATCAAAAAACATACATTTACACATCATTGTCACTGAATTTTTTAGTGCATGACAATGTGATTGCTTAGCAATGCAAAAGTCCTAAAATTAGGCTAACTAAGATGATAGCTTTAAAAATCTATCAAAAAAAAATTATGAATCAACAATATGTGAAATAATGGACAGATCACACAATTTTGGCAAACAACAACTTATTCTTGATGCAAAAGAAACTCGTGAAAGACTAATTAGTAACTCAAGAGATGAACAAAAATAGGCATATGTGACCAATATGTCAGCTGAGCTTCACACACTTAGAGTGTCAAATCTGTACTTATTTTAAGGGGTTTTTGAGAAGATTTTTAAAACAACTTCCTCTGCTTATTCTACACATTTTAAAAAGTGATGTCATAAATAAAGATCTCTTTTGCTTAGTACCCTTTATGTTGACAAAGCTTCACAATACCCAAACCATGTTTTTACCTGTGTTACTGACATTTGTTTCAGTTGGGTGTGACAAAGGGCCATATAAAAAAAATCAATCACCGTATCAATTTGTGTGGATAGTGTCAACAGTGTACGGACTTACTGAAAGTACACGTCTTGTTACTCAAGTCTGTGGAATAGTCATCATCGCATATGCATGATTTCTTCAGTCCGGGACAGATGCCACGGCCACTACATGCACCCATTGGTTGAGAAGCATTACAAAACTGCAAACATTGGAATTCGCTCCTTTGCACCTTTGAAGAACAACTTTTCAGCAAAGGGTCATCGACGTTGAAGCAATTTCCTGTGGTCGCTTCGCAAACATCTGGGGTAACTTGATACACTATTCGAGAACCGGAAAGAAAGTTGTTTCTAAAGTCAAATACAGGCGTATATATCCAAGAATCCAACGGGAACGAAATGAAGCCACTCAAAAGGTTATTTGCCAAAAACCTACACGAAGGCATGATGAGAAAATTATTAATTTCACGTTCACAACGTTTGACAAAACCTCCCCGTTCTGGAATCTGGAAACTAATATGAAAACACATCATTGTAAAAACTAAAAATTCGTGATGTGAAAATTTAGAACCGAAATACAGAACATTATATAAAAAAAAAAAAACAAATGTTTGGTTTTATAATTAGTTTTTACTCTCAAAAATTATATATTGTCGGTTTATATTATTTATTTATATTTACATCAATAATTAACTGATTATTAGTTTTTTTTAGTATCGGTTATTATTTAACTCTACTAATTGCTATTAACATTTTTGTTTCTCTTATATTTCTTACAATCCTCGGAGGGATGTCAGTTGACCGATGGACGATGGAATGCTTCCACTCAACTGGTTGTCAGATAGGTCTCTGTGACAGCTTGCATCCCCACCCACAAACGTCACAAACCATTTTTAGTCAAAGTGGATTCTTATTATGATAAATGATTTTACCATCATTGATTATTTATACTTAACTAACGTTAATTACTTATTAGAATAAATGGTTCCTTTTAATTTTTGTATTTAAAAATAGTTTTTAATCATAAAGAAGTATCATCTATATGCATAAAAAATTTATCATCGGTTTATGTTATTTACTTAAATTTACATCAATAAGCAATTAATCATTAGTTATTTTTAGTATAAACTGTCATTAATGATTACTAGAATTAATTACTATTATCAGTTATATATTGTTAATAGTAATTGGTTATTAATATAATTAAACTAATATTATTAAGAAATTTAATCATTTGTCAATATTCCTTATAATGACGTGCAATTAGAGATGATCTTTCCTTATTATTCTAATTCATGTTTCATGATCATAGCTAGTTTTTTCTTTCATATAACATCCCCCCACCCTCACTCCCCTTCGTCGACAATGTTGACGCACGTGAAATGTAACGATCGATACCCGGATTTGTGGTACAACCCACACTAAAACGTAACAAAATTGGACTCACGAGCCACGATCCGGGCTGGTGGCGCACTGGTTAGCGCATTCACAGCTTAAGTGAAAGGTCCCAGGTTCAAATCCTGGCCGGCTCATCATTCCCTTTAAAGGGATCGTCCATTCTATCCCTCGATTCGACGAATCTTACCAGACAACCCTATTCTGTAGGATAAACAAGACTTAAAAAAAAAAATCATTGTTGTTTTTTTATATTAAAACATGTCTTACAATGCTATGAGAGGTGTTTCCAATTTCGAAAGCGAGTTATTCTTTTATTTTTCTTACAAGTATTGGAGGGATGTCATAAGACCGACGGAGGATGGAATGCGTCCTCTCAACCTGTTGTAATATAGATTTCTGTGGTACCTCACATCCCCACCACCAAACCTCTCAAACTCCCTTTCAGTCAAATTGGCTCTTTATTGTTACTTATGAATTTTCATTATCATCCATGTTATATGATTAATTAATATTAATTGATAAATATTAAATATCATTATCTTCTATTGAATATTTATCATCAATATTTATTAGTAACGTATGAAATTTTAAACTTATTTATATTTGTATTAATAGATTAGTGATGATTATAATCAATTATTATTACTGATTAACATCATTGATTATAATTTTACTTTTTTCTGTTTTTTTTTGTTATTATCTGGAACTAAAAGTTAATGTATATATATTTTTTTAATCATTTGTCAATATTACTTTAAATTCGTTGTAGTAGCTATGGTTTTATTAATTTATTTCTTTAAGAAAATTTGTTATGATCATAACTAGTTTCACCTTGCCTATTCTCCCCTCTTCCTCCCCCCCTCGGGGCCCTCCCCCCCCCCCTCCGTGCTCCACTCCTTCCCATCCACAAGTCTAACTCATAGCATAGATAATACTAAAAGTATCAACCTATAATTTTTTATAATACGGTTTTTTACAATGTTTTGAGGGGTGTCCCCAGTTAGGAAATCGTCTTTTCCTCTTATGTTTCTTACAGAACTTCGAGGGATGTGAGTTGATCAATAGATGATGGAATGCTTCCACTCAACTTGTTGTCATTCAGATGTCTGTGACCCCTCACATTCCCAACCCCAAACCTCTTAAAATTCTATCATTCAAAATGGCTTGTTGTTTTATCATCGATTACTTATGTTTTAACTAATATTAATTGTTACTTCGCAAAACTGGTTTCTATGATTTTCCTTTTTATATTCAATTTTTGCATTTAAATATTTATCATCAATATCTATTGATTATTTATCATCGGTTTACTTATGTTTACATCAATAAATAACTAAGGATTAGCTATAACTAGTATGAAGTATTATTGCTGATTATTTTTATTAGTTCTAAAAATTACTCTTATCACTTATTTATCGTTATTAGAAATTGACTATAAAAATAATTAGAAAATTTGATCATTTGTGAATATTTATTATAATCAGCTATAATTTTAGATGATTTAATTATTTTTGTTAATTTTTATGATTGTAACTAGTTGTTACTCGCTATAGCAACCATAAAGAAAAAAAATAAAATTAAAGGATCATTTTTTTTATTATTATTATTATCTATTACAAAATCTGTCTGACAATATTTTGGGGCGTATTTCTAATTTAAAAAGCGTAATTTTCTCTCATATTTCTTACAATTCTCGGAGGGATGTCAATTGACCAATGGACGATGGAATTCTCCCATTCAATTGAAGTTGAAATAGAAATCTGCGACAACTCGCACCCTCAACCCCAAACCCTCAAACTCCGTTCAGTCAAACTGGCTTATTATTAGTACTAATGATTTTTTATCATCATCCATGTTTTATGATTACTTAACATCGATTTAAAAATATTCATTCGCATTTTTTACTATAAATACCTATCATCGATAATTATCAATAACAATAAATTTACTTTATTTCTTTACAGCTGTATAAATAAATTACTAATGATTATTATTACCTAATACTAAAATTACTTGTATTTGTTTTAAAAGCTACTCTCATTTTGTTAATATTTAGAATTAGATGTTAATGTAATTAATTTTTTAAATCATTTCTCAATATTGCTTAAATTAGTTGTAATATCTGTCGTTTTTTATAATTTTGTATTTTAATATTAAATTTTTAGGTCATAACTATAGTTTCCTTGCCCATTACCACCAGTCCTCTCCCCACCCCCCCCTCCCTTGCCCATTCCACAACCCTCATCCGTAGAATAGATAATACTTTATAAAGGATCATAATGGTTTTTTTATATTTTATCTATTACAAAATCTATCTTAGAAAGTTGAGAGGGTCCTCTTATATTTCTTACAATGCTTGGAGGGATGTCAGTTGACCGATGGACGATGGAATGCTTCCACTCAACTGGTTGTTATCTAGCCATCTGTTACACCTCGCATCCCCACCCCCAAATATCCCAAATTCCTTTTTAGTCAAATTGGCTTATTATTTTTATCGATGATACATCATCAATAAAAAACGATAACAGTTCATATCAACTGCAAAATGTTAATTATTTACTATTACAGAAAAATCATCGGAATTTAATACTAACCTATCAAATTATTTTATTTCTTATATTTATATTAATGAATTACTATTTTATTATTATCAATTTATATTAATGGTTAATTTCATTGATCGCAATAAATATTCTTTTTAATTTACTTGTTGTTATTATCAATTTCAAAATCTATCGTACAATGTTTTAACGGGTGTTTCCAATTTGGAAATCAATTAGATTTCTTACAAGTATTCGAGGGATGTCAGTTGAACAATGGACGATGGAATGCTTCCAGTCAAGTTGTTGTTAGATAGATATCTGTGACACCTCGCAACCCCAACCATAAACCTTCTACATACCTTTAACAAAAAGAAGCTAAGAAAAAAATAACAATCTTACCAAACACAATATAGTTGTACTTATCAAATATCGTACGTGCACGAATCAAAACCAAAATTTTAGGTTGAATTTTTGTTTCTACTAATACAAAATCCTCTTTATTTTGTCCCACCATCTTCCAAAATCAAACAACAATGAAAAACATACAAAAAGTGAAATACACCTTTCAACCACCTTGATTTTTAGTCTAGATTTCTATGTATAAAGTTTTCAGTTATTGAAGAGACGATTGCCTCAAACTACCAATGCACCGCTCTACATAAAGGATCACCTCTTGGGTACAAAGTTTTTTTCTTTCCTTATCAAAAAGAAATTTCTGGTTCCAAAGTAAAACATTTACAATATTTTGTTCGATCTTACAATGTCTGACATCCCTCAAGTACTTATCAACACTTGTTTGATTTTTATGAGAATAAGAACTCTTCCTTTTTTCCCAACCTCCTCCACCTTTTCGCCCCACCTCCTCCACCTTTTCGCAATACCACCCAAATAATAAACACTTATAGGGATAATTATAATCGACATTTTCCATCCCTTTCAGATAATAGACACAATAAAAGTAACAACATTAGTATTATAATGGATTTCCAGATGAGATGCATTTTATCTATCAGTCTCCACTCACAATATTTTCAGTCGTGTGAGGTTGCCAATCTCCGCCGCAATGCTCCCCTCCAGTCCCAGCTCATCTAGAACACTGCATCCCCTCCAGTTTATCAATGGACCTGGCCTTCATCCCATCTTCACACTTTCCCTCTCCTTCCTTTTACCCTTCCCCCATTCAACCCTCTACCTCCTCATCCATCTCAAAGTGTATAACAGCAGATTAAAATCAAAATTAGTGCTAAGTGCGGAAGTTGCGGATTTCACTGCAAAATTCAGTGATAGATTCCACCAATTTTCACTACGGACCCTTGCAGATTTTTCCGTGTGATTTTTGGTACGGACCAGTCAGATATCACTGCGGAATTCAATGCTAGATTCAATTTGGTTTTCAATGCTTCCTTTAATATGGGCAACAGTAACATCACTATCCCTCGTTCGTCAATTACTTGAACCCATCAGCCTCTTCGCCCTGCCACTGTTCCCTTTCCCTCCTCCCCTTCCTCTTTTGCCTTATCTCTTAACAAATTGCCTTTTTCTCTCAACCCTCAACTTCCCTTCCGCTCCAGCTCCTCTGTCTCTACCTTCTCCCACAATCTTGACACGAAACTTTGTTCTCTCCCTTACCCCCTTTTTCCCCCTACCGCCCCTCTCCCTCTAACAAGATTCCTCATTCTCTATCCCCAATCTCTCTCCCCTCCCTCCCCCTTCTCTTCGACCCATCCCTCCCACTCCTAGCAAAATCCCTCATTCTCATCTCACTGGCTTTTCTTGCACCCCTCTTTTTTCCAACATTTACTCTCTTTGCCCAGCTCCTCCCTACACCTCTCTTCCCCCCCTCTCCTAACACGATCCCTCCTTTAGACCCCTCCGTCCCTTAACAAAATTACATATTTTCCTCTATCTCCCCTTCCCTATCTCTCTCCCCCCAATCCTAACGAAAGTCAACACTCTCTTTCCTTCCCCCCTTTTTCCCTCTCCCTCCTCATTCCTCTCCCCCTCCCTTTCCTAACAAATTCCCATTCTCTCTCACCCCTACCCCTTTCCCATATTTCACCCTCCCACTCATCCCTTTTGTCTCCTCACGAAACCCATTAATATCCCCACACACTCTTCCCCCTCCCTCACTCTCCACCTGTACCTCCCTGACTCAAAATCGTCCATTCTAAGTATTCTCTCGGCGAAGCTTCGACAAGCTACTTAACGAATTCCGCCTTTTCTGATTATTGGCGTTGTCTACCTAATTTGATCCAAGAGCTGTAACTTTGGTTAGAGAACTCTTTCCTCTTGTGAAATTTCAGAAAAAGATGAGAAGTGACCACAAAGATATTCTCCAATGAAAAAAGTTATTTTAATCTAGTTTCAAAAAGTTTACAACATGAGCTGATAAACTTTCTAGGTCCTAGAAGTCTAATTTATACGCACAACATAGAGATTAAACTCACAATACACTGTCATTGTACCAACAAGAAGTCGATATACGACCGGATTACTATATTACACCATTAACAATTACAAATAGACTTAATATCAAAATTGAAGTATATTAAAATGCCGCCTACACTGTTCCAATCCCGACAAGAATATCCACGTCCGTCCACTTCAAAGTGGGATAATTGTTCATCGACTTCTCTTATTTGTCTTGCATCTGTTTATTTGTCTTTTCTGTATGTGTTCACTCCTCAAAAGTAGGGCCTAGCTATCACTACATGATCATTTTATTGATCGATAATCTTGTGATGGATGTTAAAGATTCGACATGAATGTCCTAGAATATCCGGTGATACTTTCTTAAGTGTACGGCTACCTGGTACTTTGGTACAGTCACTCTTACGATATAATTTCACGTTTTACTGTCCGATTGTTCTCGGTACATACTGAACCGGGTTCGTCTAAATTTGACAAGGTCCAAATTCCTTCTCACAGACATCCACAAGACCTAAGCCGCTAATCCATGCCCCTTTTAAATTTGATCTATTTAACCGCTTTAGAGTCCAATTTTACACCTATAGAAAAATAGCTTTGGTGTTGGTAATCCTTTCATCAACATGTCAACAATCAAGAGAGAATCTGGTAAGTGTTGCATTTATAAAATATTATTCTGGATGACTTTCCTGAAAAAATTGAGTTTAATGTTAATGTGCTAGCTTAACAGGTGAGGTTTCAAGTTGGCTACAACTAAAACAGCTGCTGGATTGTCACAATATAAGACTTGTGTCCCTTTTTGTATTGAACCCAATCCTTGAAGAAATGCTTTAACCCAGATGATTTCTTTCACGACAAGACTGACGGCAAGGAATTATAATTCCATACTAGACTGTGCTCTCACCTTTTCCGGCTTACTACTCAAACAACAATTTCCAACCTTCAGCAAATATCCTGATGTTGACATTTTGGAGCGATTGTCACCGTAGCTTGTATCTCTCGGTGTGTAAATCCAATCTCATCCTCTCTCAAGTGTAAGTACAACACGCTTGTCCCTTGAGATGTCTAAGTACTCTTTTTCGAATGTCCCAATCAGTTTTCCTTAGATTCTGTAAACTTCAATTAAGAACTCTTACAACTATAACTATGTCTACACGAGTATTGGTCATGAAAAAAAATAAGACTCCCTACAATCTCTCTATAAAAAGTTGTCAACATAAATTGCTTCTCTTCAATGTCTGAGAGTTCTTCCGTGAATCGGTCATCCCAAAACTCAACCTTTTTTTTAACCTCTAATTATCTGGTACAACTGCCAGCTGTCTTAAATCCGAACCGTGCAAGCATGTTTCTAATAACCTCTTTTTAAGTTAATTCAATCAATCCGTTTGCTCTATGTTTTTCTATTTGAGCACATCTATTGCATACGTCTGATTCTCTTTTAACTGAACATTTTATTCTTTCCACGGTTAATTTCCAATATTTCCTTAAGTTTCTTACAATGCACGTGCCCCAAAGATTTATACTAGAATTCATTCTCAGGTACAACAGTAGAATAGAGGCCAAATCTTGGTTTTAGATTATCTTTCATAATCTTTTTGAACATGTTATTCGGTCCCAAGACTCCTTCCCTTTCAAATTCTTATTTACTTTTTGTTTTCCTCTTTCAATCACACTCTGTCTCTTCTTTACTGCAACAAGGGTAGGGAACAAAAACTTTATAAACCTTGGGGCGTATAAAACATCCTCTCACAGATTTAGAAAAATGGCTCTCATCCACCTTAATCTGAAAATTAACCTTCCTTTTTGAAGTGGACATCTCAATTGATCCATTGCTGTCGAATATTTTCGTTGGTGAAATCTCTTCCAATATAACAAATTGATCGCGACCATTATATTTGTGGACGGATGCGTCCGAATCCACAATCCATCTTGATCCGTGAGATCTATCAACAACTTGTGTGAGATAGTTCAATTTGATGATGTATTTTGATACTTCGATTTCCTCCATTCTTTGAGGATTTTTGTTGAGAAATTTTTCTGACATCGGCTGACGTTTCTTGAAGAGTTGTCCTCCATCTCCACCAACGGTGTTAATAAGAGTTTGACATTTTTTTCTATAGTGTCCATACTGGTTACATTAATAGACCGAAAACTTATTTATCTTGTTTTCTCACCACTACTTTTACTGTTGTCATTGTTAAGGTTCTATAGTTTTATACAGCTTTTAACTATATATATTGCAAGTCTGTTCTGTGAATTCTGATATATTATGTTGGGCAGCTTCCCATTAGTGTGATATTAAGTTTTTCTACCAACATTTGACCATTTCTAAGTACTTTGAGCTTTAGTGTGCAATTTATGTAATACATGTTTGCAATATGTTGACATTCTACAAACTAGTTGATTTTTTTTTTTAATGAGCTGGATATTTTTTCATAAATCCTCATCCTTTTGTTGTTCAAATTTTAAAAGCCGTGAACATACTCGTTTAGAGGACCTCTTGTGTAGCTATACTTTCCTATTAGCTAATGTGCTACTACTTTGTGCTGCACGTTACACTTCGAAACATTTTTAATAATTTATCCTATATTTACGATGTAAACTCAAACCTAAGACATGTTTGACAATATCTTCAGAAAAACCCATAGAGACGAATTTATGAGACGAGAGTTTTCTAAAGCTGCCTCAACCGGAGACAACACACCCTTACCCTTCTCCTAAGGCTTTCCCATCAGTTTCTTCTTTGATTCGTTATTTCGCTAATATTGATTAGACAACCACATAAAGAATACCTTTCCCTTATAGGTAATCGAACATTACCATTTTCCACGTGAGGTATTTTGTTCCATTAAACATCAGCTGCTTTTGGCGTGGGCTTGGAACTTGTGATCCTAGATCGTTCATTAAGAATATTTTCGCACGAAACTCCCACAAGCTAGTTAACTAATTACGCACATTTTGAGTATAAGCGTCGTCGGCCTAATTTGACCCAAGTGATGAAACTTTGGGAAAATATTTTTTTGCCGTAACTCTTTCTTTGCTTGAAATTTCAAAATAATATGAGGCGTGATCATATGTTCGTGTGAAAAAATTCATTGATTTGGTTTCAATAAAAAATACAAGATATAAAATTTTGAAGTCCTAAAAGTCTACTCTGTACTCACAACCCTTAATGTTGTACTAAACCAATAATAAAAACTCACATTGCATTTTAGTTGTACTTTTGTATGAACCAGAGTCGATATACGAATCATTATATTACACCATCAACACTAACGACAAATAGACGTAATGTCAAAACGTGCATCTATAAAACTTGTCGTCAACACATTTTCACTCCCGTGAAAAATATCCGAGTCATTATTGACGATCGCCCGCGTCAGAGTGGTCTCTTCGTGTAATAAATGTTTATTTGAATCGGTTTGATGCAAAAGTATCCAGTGGGTATTTGCCTTTTCTGTATGTGTTCATTTCCTAAACTTGAAATGTAGCTCTCACCACGTGATCCATTACTTGATCCGTAGATCAAGTGACGGATGTCAAAAATTCAACATAAATGGCCCAAAAAATCTAAAAATACTTTCTCAAGTGTACGGGTAGTTGTAATGTGGTACTGTCACACTTACGTTACACTTTGACTTCACACTGTCAAAATATTTTAGGTGTGTACTGAATTGAATTCATCTAAATTCGGTTTTCCTAATTCCTCCTCTCACTCATCTACACAATCTAAGTTAATTTTCATTACACCATCCCTCTCCTAACAAGATCCCTTTTTCCCTTTTCCCCCTTTCCCCCCATTCCCCCTCCCTTTTCCTTTCTTCATCTCTTAATGACATTCCACAGTTTTTTCAACCCTCTTTTCCATCTCCCTCCCTCTCGATCTTCCTTCCCTCTCCCACTCCCCCGAAATAGTCCATTCTCTCTCCACCACCGGTACCCCTTCATTTTTCTAACGAGATCCCTCATTCTCTTCTCCCCCCTTCACTTTCCCTCCCTCTCCCTCTCCCCCTCCCCCTACTCCCCCTTGCTCTTCTCGAACTCTCCCTCCCTTTCAAAAATCCCACATTACTTCCTTTTCCGCCTCTTTCCCTATCAACTCTCCCACTCCTAATAAGTTTCTCTAGTCCTCCCCATCTTCCCCTCCTTTCATTCCTTGATTCTCTTTAACCCACTCTTCCCTCCAAAAAAAGAGGGAAACTTTCCACTTTCTCCACTTTTCGCCTCCTCGCACGCCTCCTGCCTTCCTATCTAGTAAGATCCAGTACTAACTTCAGTGTGGAATTCAGTGCGGAATTCAGTGCGAGATTCAGTGCGAGATTTAGTGCGAAAATTCAAAGCAGATTCATTACATAAGAGTGTGCACGCAAGGATGGTCACTCACATCCCATACACGCGACCGGAATCGTCGCACTTGAAATACTCTCCGTCGCATTCGATTGGCGGAAATTTCTCCTTATTCCCGACGGCCGCCTTCACCGCCTCCAGAGCCGACTCTGCAGCACAAGTACGGACAGACGAGGCGGAGGACCCAATCAGATGCATGACTCGCACGTGTGAATGCATGGAGAGCAGATCAAAAAGGGCGAAAAGGAAGGGGAAAGGAGGGGAAAACCTACTGTCGGGCTCGGGCATGGGTCCTTCGTAGTATCCCACTACGAGTGCCACGTGGCACGTCAAGATGAGTACTGTCGCGAAGACCAAGGTGGCAGCCATGGCTGACCACTCGCCACGCCAATTGGACAGGGAAGTTTTTGAGCAAGAGCCACGTGGCAGTTTTTTTCAAGAGGATCTGTTTTCAGATAGGTTTGGGGTTTGACTGTGTAAAGACTAAAGATTGTTTCTTTCTCTTTCTCCAAAGCTGGGAAGCAATTTGAGGCGTCGTTTTTTTAGAGAAAATAGTGTTTTTTTTTAACAACTTTTTATAGTGTCGGTCGCACGTGCGTGGAAAAATATTGAAAGTACTAATTTGTTTTTTGTCCCATTTGACTCAAGTCATCGCGATTCCGGTTGACTCTATTAAAACATTTTCCTTCGTTAAACTGCCACGTAGCTATAAGGTACATTCACAATCATTAATGTACTTTCTTGACCAGAAATGGTGTCCAATGATAGTACACCGTCCTTAACTTCGAGCGTGTCAAGAACTTGCTAAACAATTTCGCCTTCCCATTTAAGATAAAATATCCACTCTAAATTTGGTATAGACAACCCTTCGCTAGCGCCAAGAGCTAGCTTATCGACGAGCACACTCGTACATTTTGTTTGCTTCACGACAAAACATTGGACCACTAAGATGTCTTTATGGTAATTTTATTACGTATGACAAGCCAAATTACTGTACGGTATAAGGCTCTCTTATTATAGACCTTTGCCCTAACTTTCACACGTGTGGTCGGGTCGTACTAATGGGTGGAACGCTCGAGACAATTCAATTGGCAATGGCGAAAATGTTCTCACGTGCGAGCATGTGCACGATTTCCTTTAACAGTTTCGTACTTTTACAGTTTCGTACTTTTACAGTTTCGTACTTTTACAGTTTCGTAAAGTGAGAGATTTTGTTTTTTTTGCGTCCATAGTAACGCTCTTCAATGAAGACAAGGAGCGGTCTTCCTTCCGACAAATTACAATAATACGGTCCAGGTGGCGACAAACTCAATAATTTGCCGATTTTGCGTTTTTACTACATAGTACGTACCGATTCTTTGACCTAAAGGGAACAATCGATGGCCGATATGTACGGTGACTTTTTAGATTTTTTATTTTTTAGTGCATTGTTTATTTGTTTGCCGCGGTCTTTCCGTACTGTCCTTTCTGGTACATTTTGTCGATTCCCAAAACGCATCAACCATTGCGCAAGAATCGAATTAGTACGGATTAGTACGGTACGTACGGTATGAAAAGTCTCGAACGCGTGTTCCACGGATTCTGTTGAAATCGTTCGCACGTGTGCACTCGTGCACATGACCGTATAACGGTCTCGTACTTGTAAGCTAATACATGTGTAACCAGTTAGCCATTGCCGTTAATATTTTTGGCGTATTCTTATGTTTCAACCCCCGCAAGTGCCACGCCAAACTCTCTGTCGTGACGTGACAGATTCTACTCTTCGGACTCCGAAATATCAAACAACTTTCTACGAAGGAGAAGCCCCATGGACTCTAAGTACAAGGTAATGTACGAAATTGTATGGTACTGTACGGTACTGTACGGTGCTGTACTTTCTAAAAAATATTTGACAGGACGAGAATCTGACAGCGAAGCCGGGATGTCTCCATGACACGTGTCACATCTAGGGATTTTACATGTCAAGATGGGACAAATTTGAGCTGACGTGGTAAACGTGGCATAACAAAAATTATTTTTTACGAATAGGACAAACTTGTACCGACGGACGAGAATCTGCCATCTCAACAAAAATTTGTTTGGAACGAATTTTTCAAAATACGGCAAACAACTTTGTCATTGTCGTTCGTAATAATGTTACTGTACTGTACACCTTGAATCGTTATTAGACTTATGTACTCTATATCGGCGCCCCAAAATTTTGACATTGATACCTTAAATAAAATAAATTATACTATTTAAGGACGTGGACCATAATGTGCCACGTTTCAGGCACTAAATTAGCATCAATGACACTAATTAATCTTTGACACTAATAATTTCTTTAGTCTAATAACGATTCACGGTGTACTGTACTAGTAATAACGATAACGATGGGTGGCAGAGGTCGCAATCGGGTACTCGTATCCGTACCCGATCTGTACCCGGCCGACCCCGTCGGATCCGGAACGGTTTCGGGTGCCAAATTTTGGGGGTCTGCCGGATTCGGCTAGGTGATTCAAAAAAAAAAAATAAACTGGTACGGCCGGGTAAGCAAAAATGAAAAAAAATGAAGGTTTCGCAGGTACGTACCACTGGTGTCCATACTATCCAGCATTATTGTACTTTACACCACTTATTTTGTACTTATTCGGGTACCGGTAGTCGCTAGAAATAGAGTTTCGGTTAACTTTTTTTTTTTGTTTTTCGTAAACGCGTATCAGGTACCGTGTAACAATTTAGAAGCGTGACATAACCCGGCCGGATTCTGGGTGTTCAGATTTTGAAAAAAAAAAAAAATGTGGGATTCTTTTATCTGAAATTTTGACTTTTGTGACCAATATGAAAAGACAGAAAATAAGTACAATCACATGGAGAAATAATTAAAAATTAATAGTGGAAAGATCCCATGCAAATTTTGATCCAAAAAATGGACCAATCAGGCCCCCTCTCCCTCTCCATGTCCTTATCCCTCTTCGTGTCCCTATCCCTCTCCCTCCTTATCTCTCTTCCCCTCCCCCTCCCACTCCCCGTTCCCTTGCCCCTCTCCCTCTCTGTCCTATCTCCCTCTCCCTCTCCCTCACCCTCACCCTCACCCACTAAAAGAAAAATGAAGTAAGAAGTATAAAGAACGAAAAGCCGAAAACCAAAAAAAAAGAATAACAAAAAAAAATGCTACAAAAAATATCTAACGAATGGTTTTGAAAATCTTGAGAGAGGGAGAGCGAGAGAGGGATCTCGGGGGAGAGGGAGAGAGGGATCTCGGGGGAGAGGGAGAGAGGGTGAGAGAGGGCGAGTTGCAGGGGGAAAGAGGGAGAGAGGGATAGCGAGGGAGAGGGAGAGAGGGTGACAGAGGGAGAGGTGGAGGGGGGAAGAGGGAGAGTGGGAGGGGTGGAGTGGGGAAAAGGGAGAGAAGGGGAGAGGGGGAGGGGTAGAGAGAGAGAGGGGAAGAGGGGTAGGGGGGAGGACAACGCGGAGGTAGGAGAGAGGTGGAGGTGGGAAGTGAGGGGGAGAGGGAGAGGGACAGGGGGCATGATAAGAAGTTTAAAACCAGTAGTGGAAGGTTTCCACTAACAACAAGAGAGGCGCAGAAAACATTGCCCGAAAAAATCTATATTTTTTTTGTAACATTTTGTGTTCGTTTTCTATTCTATTGCGTTCTTAATCTCCCATTTTTTTCCTCTTTTATATTCGCAATATTTTCTTTGTTTTGTTTTGTTTTTTTTGTTTTTTTCGGTTTTTGTTTTGTTTTGTTTAAGTTTTCTCTTTTGTTTTTTTTTTTGTTTTGTTTAGGGTTAGTTTTTTAGTACCGTACAAAATGGAAGTACGCCATCAGTTAACTAGTGTGGTGTACGGACAGTGTCAGACCGTACAAAATTGTACCTTTTTAAGTGAAAAAGTATAATTAATGAGTTTTAGTAGCCGCGGACGCAGGAGAATGTGCGCTCTAAAAAGGGGGTCTAATCGGGTTGTCAAATATCACGTTCGCACATATTCGTCCAGCAACCACGTTTCGACTGTGTGAACGTACGATTAGTGTATGATTTGTAAGATTTTGTACGAATACCTATATTAGTGTAAGCATGTTTGCGACCGACATTTATTTTTTTCAAAGATCCAAATTAGAATTATTAAACAATTAGAATGTATGTTTTTTTTCAAAATTTTCAAATTCTTAATTAGCGTAAACCACGGTAATTTTTCATGTACGCTAAAGAAACTTCTACGCTAATAGCGATTGGCGGTGTAGTACACAGTTGTACATGTACATCAATCCGTACATTTTTCGACGTACTTCGGAAACTTTAAATTGTCACACGTCCTCACGTACACTTTAAGGGAATAAAATATGGGAATTGCTAATCGCAAAGACAATTTTTGCTACGCGCAGGTACTTGCGTCAGCTTGTCAAAAATGTAACTTGCGTCGTCTTGTCAAAAATTGTACATTTTAGGTACAGATAACTGGATTAGTACAAGTGATTAGTACAAGATTCTTCCGTACGCTTTGCCAAACCTATCGCCACATCCAAAGGTGATCAAGTGAAGAAAGTGAAGTGAGAAACTACTTGCGCGCAGCAATTTATTTACATGTGGTTGCCGCAGTTTTGTTACCGTAAACCTTGGCCGGCCGTGTGAATTGTTGTTTTTTTTATGACGGTCGTCGTTCGCAAGCGCGGCATTTTTTTAACCGGTCGTTACAATGTTTCGCAAGTCAAAGTTGTTCGACGGATTGACCGTCAAGCATAGACTCAAAGGTACGTAACCTGTACTAATCTAGACCTAAAATGTACGATTTTTGACAAGACGACGCAAGTTTCTTCGCGGAGCAAAAATTGTCTCTGCGATTAGCAATTCCCTAAAATATATATATCTTTCAATTTTTATCGTCTCAATTTTTATCACCGGTTCAAAAAAGATGTGAGGGTGATGTCATGAAGTAATATCGTGACGTGGAATGGTGTCCTTTCTTTTTGGAAGATCTTCAGTCTGTGTATGTCATGTCACGTCTCTATTGACGCTCCATTATGAGTTTTAGTGTTTTACATTACGTGTCCACTTTTGGTGGTCTCTATACCCTTTTTAGTGTGCTCGATTAATTCGCACTTTCTGGAAAGTCAAAGTCGTTTCTTATTCATTACGGTACGACTAATGGAATCTTTGTCCTGCTTCTCTTTTTTAAACTTCCAGTTTTGAAATTTAAGCCTCGATCATAGTTCAAAAGTAGGTGACCGTACGCCCATACAATATGCCTATTGTACGCAAAACATACAATATGCCCTTAAGACCCATATTGTATTGGCCGCAAAATGAAATAAAATATGGACAGGGTTGAGTTGCACATCGATCGATAGAGAATTAAACGACATGTCTAAATTTTGAAAAAAAATCGGACAAAAAAAATTATTTCTGTGAGTTTTGAGGGACTTTTTATTTAAACCGTCAGATTTGGACGATCGGACGGTCGCTGATCAAAGTAGGCGATTTTAAAAAGATCACATGAAAATCCCATAACACAACATACGAAAGGACAATCTGTCATATTAGCGTCTTCAATTTTGAGGGCCACACTAAATAAAGCCTCAAATTGACCAACCAGGCAGTATGGGATGATAAAAAAAAAATACCACACTGCCAAAAAAATTACCAAAACTTACGAACCAACCCCGTTGGTGGCTTTTCCCCCGGAATGTCATCCTACGCCGTGTCAGTTCGCTAAAAAATTTCGTCCGGCGGCGTGCGCTATACTTTGATCTTACGTCAGATTCGGACGTTCGTACAGGAGTGTGCACGACGCACACACATACAGTATGCCTACGTTCCGCGAGTTTTGTGCAAAGTTTTGTGCGCCTACCTAAGGCCTACCATAAAAAAGCCTACTTTTGAACTATGGCCTCGATCCAATTAGGTGTACCGGAGGGTACGGATTAGGGTTAGTACGGATTAGGGTTATTCATTGACTTTTACCTTACAGTTGTTTCTCCACACTCGTGTTTTCCCGTTTCCCTTAAAAGGAAACAATACTCCGCAAGCAGGTCCATCTCTTCTAACCCTAACCCTAGTGTTGACAACGGGAAAATAACAATTTTTTGATAAATTAGTACAAAAATTACAAATTTTTGATAAGATATTACAAATTTTGGTACAATGGTACAGATTTTGATACAATAGTACAAAATATTAATACAATAGTACAACTTTTTGATACAATGTTTTTAGCGCAACTGAAACGACAAACGCTACTGTAATTTGCAACCATGGTTTTTACGAAACGATTCTGTATTTTAAGTCGTACTTTTCATTCAGTACAGTACTTCTTGCAGTCTGCTGCTTGCTGTCCTGGTGGTCGTAACGTAGTACATGTTGATATTTTCACACATCAAAAATAAATACTTAACGCCAAGCTACCGGTTCGGTTCGCCTGTCGACGGATCGTCCACGCTACCAAAAATGAAAAATTTAGTGTTGGGCATCGAGGACTTATTGCCGATATTCAATATATTTCGAATTTTAGGTATCCGATAATCGATATATCGAATCCATGTACCTAGAAGCTAAATATCCGGATATTTATACTATTTTTTTATCCTTCCCGATTTTTTTCTCAAAACCCCCTCCCCCCCCCCCCCCCCCCCCCCCCCCCCCTTTGGCTAGAGGTCGCAAAAGTCAAAAAATTTCATACCCGAAACCGACCATTTTTTTTTTCAAAATCTGAGTAACCGACGCCCGACCGAGTTTTGTCACGCTCCAAAATTGTTAACCGTTAACCGACCGTCGTTTACGAAAAAAAAAATTAACCGAATCTTGATTTTTTGCGACTAACCGTGCCCGCCCGTAGCCGAAAAAGTACAAAATTAATCAATGTACGACGGAATAAGCCAATAATTACGATTTGTCGCGTTCCCTAAGATTTGAGAAATGAATAGTGTTACTACCGTGTCAGATTTGCGACGCTTTGTCGCGTTCCCTAAGATTTGCGAAATGAATAGTGTACTACTGTGTCAGATTTGCAACGCTTTGTCGCGTTGCCTAAGATTTGCGGAATGAATATTGTACTACACCGCCAATCGTTATTAGCGTTGTGTACGCTAATTCCGTCCCGCTTTTTTTTTTTTTTTTTATTCTCCATTAGTGTAGTTCATTCAATTTTTTTCTTTATTCTATTTAGGGTTATTTTCAGTACGTTGTCTCTTAAATAGCGTGGTGTACGGTAAGTGTCAAACCGTACATAAATGTACCTTTTTAAGTTAAAAAGTACAACAAATTAGTTTTAGTAACCGCGGATGCATGAGAATGTGCGTTCTAAAAAGGCAAAAAAACCAGGTCGTAAAAAATCCCGCTCGCACATATTCGTCCGACAGCCGCGTTTCAACCGTGTGAATGTACGATTTGTGTACGATTTGTCAGATTTTGTACGGAGACCTATATTAGTGTAAGCATGTTTGCGACCGACATTTATTTTTTCAAAGATCCAAATTACCATAACCAAACAATTAGAATGTATGATTTTTTCCGAAATTTACAAATTCTTAAATAGCGTACACCACGGTAATTATTTTTATACGCTAAAAAAACTTACATGCTAATAACGATTGGCGGTGTAGCGTGTCAGATTTGCGACGCTTTGTCGCGTTCCCTAAGATTTTCGAAATGAATAGTGTACTACCGTGTCAGATTTGCGACGCTTTGTCGCATTCCCTTTGATTTGCGAAATAAATAGCTTACTACAGTATCGTGTCAGATTTGCAACGCGAATCATGATGTCACGTACTTCCACGATGCCAAAGAGTACAAAGTACAAGAATGTTGGATTATAAGGACAGTACAAAATTTTCATTTTTTTTTGGTTTTTTGGTTGACCGACCGTATCCGACCGTTTTTTTTGTTCCTGGTGAATCAACCGACCGTAACCGCCCGACCCCCAAAATTTGGCAACCGAATCCGTTCCGGATCCGGCGCGGGCGGTCGGTTAACGGTCGGTCACGGTTTCGGTTGACCGTTTGCGACCTTTGCCCCTGGCGCACGCTCAGTGGGGGGGGGGGGACGGGGTTCCGTACGATTTTTCGTATTATTTTCCGTACACATTTCCGTACGAATTTATGTACTTTATCTGTACGGACACCCATTTTTTGCGATATATATCGCGATGATTTATGTTGGTCCCGGTACGATATATCGAGGAGTCTGCTCGATCAATATTCGATATATCGAATATCAAAATTATAGCGATATGAATTTACCTGATACTCAACACTAGAAAAATAATTCCTCCGCGATGACACGTGGACAACCAGATCAAAGTCCGTACAGTACAGCACTGTACTTCCCAGCCGTTGGTTTTACCGGCTGTTGTACGCAGAATTTTTCACAGGGCTGATTGGACCACTCCAAAATCCCAGTGGGTGTCCAGAAAATGTATGTTTTCCGTATAAACTATTTTTTGGGAGCGTCCACCTAGCAGTTTGTGATGTCTAACTAACAAACACACAAAAAAAAAATCAGGTTACCAAAACATCCATCCTGATGAACTCGAGAGCGGTTCAAAGATTATTTTTTGCATTTTAGAAATTAAACTTTCTTCAGCTGACATTTACGGTGTTTGAACCGTACCCTGCTGAATGTTAAAGACTTTAAGAGGTGTAGTGCCGTATTGCGTAAGATGGTAGGTACTACGTAGAAATCGCGTTCGAAGCTTGTCGTCGGCAATATTTTTCTTTTTTAGAATTTGTACAATTCGCGGTGTATTGCAGAGGTCGCAATCGGGTACCCGAATCCGTACCTGATTCGTACCAAACCGCCCGCGTGGGATCCGGAACGGATTCGGGTGCCAAATTCCGGGGTCCGGCCGCATTCGGACGGGTGATTCAGAAAAAAAAAAAAAAATAGGGCACGGTCGGGTAAGCAAAAAACGAAAAAAACTGAAGGTTATGTACTTTCTATACTATCCAACACTATTGTACTTTGTACTCTTGGTATCGTGGAAGATATATGGGAGATTTACCACTAATTTTGTACCTATTCGGGTGCGGGCGGGTACGAGTAGTCGCGGGAAATTGAGTTTCGGTTAACTTTTATTTTCGTAAATGCGTATCGGGTACCGGGTAACAATTTAGGAGCATGAAATATCCCGGTCCAGTATCAGGTGTTCAGATTTGAAAAAAAAAATTGTCTGTTTCGGGTATCTAAAATTTTGACTTTTGCGAACTATTGTCAGAGGTTGCAAACGGTTGACCGAAACCGTGACCGACGGTTAACCGACCGCCCTCGTCGGATCCGAAACATCTTCGGGTGCCAAATTTGGGGGGCCGGGAAAATTTGGGCGGTTGATTCACAAAAAAAACAAAAATAAACGGTTACGGTCAAGTAAGCAAAAAACGAAAAAAATGAAATTTTTGTACAGTCCATACTATCTAACATTATTGTACTTCGTATTCTTGGTATCATTGAAGGTATAAGGGAAATGTACCATTAATTTTGTACTTATTCGGGTACGAGCGGGTACGGGTAGTCGCAAGAAATCGAGTTTGGGTTAACTTTTATTTTCTTAAACGCGTTTTGGGTAACGGTTAATAAATTTGGAGCTTGACATAACCCGGTCGGGCCTCGGGTATTCAGACTTTGAAAAAAAAAATGGTCGGTTGTGGTTCTCTAAAATTTTGACTTTTGCAACCTTTGCCTCTAGTGTACTGTACTATACTGAACCGTATTGTAACATATCGATTTCTTGTTGGTTCATTCCGGAACGCTACACCGTGTATCGCCATTAGGGTTCATAACTTTTTCACCGCTTAAAACATATTTTTTCCGTACACGCTTGTCCAATTTTCAATTTGAAACCGTCAATCTTAGTTTTCCATCGCAACCGTCAGATCTAAGAACCGACATCCGTGTACGGAGAAAAGATGTTTAAAAAGACGAAAAAAACATTAAGGCCTCTACTCTATTAGGCGGTCCCAAAAAACATGCGGAGACGTATTTGTAGTGTTTTTTGGCACGGCGTTCCATTATGTCGTGCTAGTAAACATGGTTTCTCAATCATGATTGGCGCCACTTAGGTTAGTTTTTAGATTAGTAAAGTCTAAAAATATTCTTCAACTGAAAATTTGTACATAATATTTGTACGAGCGGAGGTAACTAATAATTCGTACGAAAATTTTGCGACCAGATTTTACTTTTGAAATTGAAAATCAAAATTTCGAAACGTTATGTCAAAAAGGCGCGGCAAACTTTATAGGTCAGCGGATGTCAGGAGCGTGCGAAGATATTTCGGTTGACCTCCATACACCGTGGCGGAAGGCACATGGCATGTACGACGTGTTCGTTTCTCATCGCCTGTTAGTGGTAGATATATTTTTTACTTTTCACGTGTACCAATGGTTTGTGACCCGCGCGAAGAAACTCTTCTCGCCAAGGAGAGTCTCTTCACACTGGGCGATTTGCGCGATTGCTTCGAGAATCTAAAAAAGTGAAACATACAACGGTCGATACCTACGCCTATAATATTGGAGCCATCCAGTTAAAATGTTTCGTCGTGTTTCGTCTGACAAAAAATAACAAATGGTATGAATCTGTACGAAATCGTACGGCGTCTAGTAAACAACCCCACTTTTCCTCTAATGGAAGTTCACCCTAACACTAATAACGATTCACGACGTACAGTACACTTCTGTTATCGCGATGGATCGAAGTTTCAATACTTATCGCGCTGCTGCCAATAGAACGGCATGCCATAGTGGCGATACCAACGCTAGGGGCGATACGGGCGATACGCGCTACAGCGAAAATGCAATCCCTGCGGCCATCATGCGACACTTTCTATGGCCATTCCTTCGACCATTTCGGTCTCCATTCTCGAATGGAACGTCACGTTACGTCACGTCACCTTTTTCTCCTTCACTTCTCCACTTCTCTTCGCCTCACTTCACTTCACATCACGTCACACCACGTCACGTCACCTTTGAAAGGTCACTTCATCTCTTAAAGAACTTAAAGAGAGAAAACGAACAGGTGGGGAAACAAGGGAGGAAAAATTTTGTGGGAAGAGTGGGAGAGAGGGAGAGAGGGAGAGAGGGCGAGAGGGATAGAGGGAGAGAGGAAGAGAGGGAGAGAGGGAGATAGGGAGAGAGTGGAGGGAGAAATTAAACCTGACATCGGTGACACTTTTAGAAAGGAGGGAAAATCTCAATGGGATAGGGCAATGGGATTTCAAGGTACCAAAAACAGGGGATGGGAGGAAGGAGGGAAGGATACCAAGGGGAAGCCGAAGGGGGGAAAGGAGGGAAGGATCGATTACAAGGATACAGACGGGAAGTAAAGGGATTGGGAGGAAGGTACAAGGGGGGTGGGAGGAAGAAAAGAAGGAAGGGAAGCGGCTCTTAAAGGGAGTCCTGAAAAGGAGGGAAAAAGGACAACTTTTCTTGCAAAACTTTTCCATGACTAAAATTTAATATTTTTCACTCTCCCACTCTCCTTCTCCCTCTCTCTATTTTCATTTTTTTGTGTTTTCATGTATTGTATGTAGTGGAGAGGTTAGGGACAGAGAGTATTTGGGGGAGTTTAGATAAAAACTGGTAGTAGTCCTCTCTTTGCTGACCACTTTCCCCTATCTACCCTCTCCTCTCCCCCTTCAACCCCACCTAAAATCATCTCCCTCCCCCCCATCAACCCCCCAGGAAAGTGTCTCCTCTAGCACGTGTGGCGTTTGGCGATGGGTGGGAGGTGCTGGGGGGAGGGATGGTGAAGGATGGTTCGGTGGTGAAAAGGAGAGTTTTTGCAGAGGGGGAGGGAGAGTGGGAGGGGGGGAGGTGGGGGACAAGAAAATGGGGACAATTTTTTTTATGAAAATAACTTAAGTAAGACAAAAATAACTGATAAGAGATAAGTGTCAAAAGTAGGTGAGGGTCAAGAGAAAAAACAAATAGGAGGAAAAAGATTAAAAGGTGAGGAAAGAGACAAAAAATCAATGAGAATAGGTAAAAAACAAAAAGACAAATAGTTCAATTTTGTCCCCTTCCCCTTTATTATTATATATTATCATTTACAGAAGCCACCAATTAATCTCAAGTAAAATTTACAAAAATTTGGCATACAAAAAACATATAACATTTTGTAGAAAATTACAAGAAGCAATACAATAAAAGACTTCAAATATCTTAGCCGTTTTTCTACATATTCGTGCTCAAATTAAAAAAATGATGTATCTAAAAATAATATTAAAGTTTGCAAAAACGGAAGGGACTAAAAAATTATGAAAAAGCCATACTAACAATCATAATTTTTTTTTTAACGCCTCATAACATTTTTATGTTTGAATTAAATGAAGAGCCCAAATCCGCAAAGAGTTGGTTGCTGAAAAAGTGTGGAAAAACAATAGTAAGACTCTTAAAATTCTCACTAATGGTCTAAGCATTCACATTTTAAGGACATAAGGTACCCAAGCTCTCTACTAAGTAACCAAAATATGATTCCGTTGTAAAGACAATTTCAAAATTTTTAAAGAGTGTTCTACAAAATTTCTCTTAAAGTAAGGTATTCAAGTTCGAATAAAATAATTGACTCCAAAGGTATGACGAACCAATAAAACCGTTTTAAAAATTTTAGGCAATAATCTACACTTTCGTGCTTGAAGTAAATAAAGAACTTAAGTTCACAAAATAGTAAGTGACTACAAGACCATAAAGCAACTATGCTTTACTACAAACTTCGAGAGAATGTGGGTGAAAGTAATTACCTTCTTTGTCGCATTTTATCTAAACGTATGATACACTATCTCATCTCAGTTTTGGAGTACAAACTTTTCCACTTGCACCGATTATTTTGGCCTTCGCAAGAACAAGCGCAAGTGCGTCTTCGGTACATGCGAACCCATTTAAAGTGAGAAAGGATTGAGGTTTTATTTTTGTATTAGGATCATCTTTGAAGAACTTGGTATTCAAAATATTACAAGTATCTGAGGATGTTAATGTGACACTGGTTCCTTTGCAGTTTGCCATTCCACCCCCAAGGTCCGCACTGTCTAAACAAACCTGGAGGACAAAAAGATACAACAACCACGATAAACATTTATTAATTTACTTATTATGCACCAAACTTAGTTCTTGTGCACTTATGTAGATAGACATTGTGTAGCAACAAATGCAAATCCTAGTTTGTAGACAAAAGGCAATCACAAAGTCCTATATTATATATTATAGGAAATTGCCAAGGCCATAGTATTCTCACATCCATGACAGTAATCTGCCAAGCGTAATCACGAGGGATGGTGTACAAAACAGTTGCAGTCAACGAGGTAAACCCTGCTCCATTAAAATTCAAAAAAGGAAATAATGAAAGTTGTGTGTTTTGAAAGGATGACCATTTCTATGGACTTAAAAAATTCGGATAAATATGGATGTGTTTGACTTATTCTCACCTCTTTCTTAAAGGTGCTATCGTCGTCGGAATATAACAGGATACGACCGCAATACACACCAGGGTTTAGAGTATAGAATTTTGTCACGTTTCCACCATACGATTACGAATAATTGTTGGACACGTTTCCCCTCGCTTAATGGTATATGGAAGGGAACAAGGTCCACGAAATGGTAATTTTCCCTTCATAATGCAAATCTAGCAATGGCGGATATATTTTGTAAACACATAAAACAAAATCATTAATAGTTTGGATGTCTAAAAAATGTTATGTTGACACAAAAAGACACAACCTCGTGAAAATATTAGGGAAATTTACATCGTATTTTCCATTTATGTCTATTCATGCAACAAAATTTCGAAATATAGGGTTCAGATGCTCCAAAATTACCAGTTGAAAAGGTTTCAAATTTGAGCAATCTAAATCCGGATTCGGAGAATATGGCCCTCCAAGGTCTACGTCGTGGTCGACTTTAAAAATGTACTTTATGGATTTACATGTATCGCCCTGCAAAGTCCCGATTAAGTATAGATCAGCTACGTAAAGTAGTCAAATACTAAAATGAAATTGCTATTTACAAACCATTATTATGGGGGCCAACAACCGGAACCATCACAGTAAAAAAAAGAAAAAGGATTACAGCAAAGCTTGGAACCAATCTAAAACAAATCGAATCAGAAAAAAACCTGTATGGTTCACAAGGAAAGAAACTTACCTCTTGCACTATATAATATAGGGAACATTCCATGCCGTTGGTGACATTAACTTTGGCACCTTTGGGAAGATTTTGGTTGCAATTCAAATTCTGAAACTTAGTCAAAATGTAATTTCCTAATGGTATTACGCCAGCAGTCAAATACAATACATCTTTGCAAAAAAGACTTCTGCCATTGCACTATTCCCTTCC
Organism: Zygnema cylindricum; assembly: GCA_037447655.1. Taxonomy (NCBI): domain Eukaryota; kingdom Viridiplantae; phylum Streptophyta; class Zygnematophyceae; order Zygnematales; family Zygnemataceae; genus Zygnema; species Zygnema cylindricum. The sequence goes on along the minus strand of JBBHKE010000050.1, from coordinate 76,600 downwards.
CAAAGAAATTGGACAATTTCTTTTGAGCAGTCATTGAAAAACAAAACCAGGAGTTTGACTTAGGAAAGTCAAACAACAGGGCATTCAAAGTAATAGAAATGAGACCTTGTTTTGTTCTAAAAACCTTTGCTTTGAGATGCCATATGTGGTGAAGATCGTCGGGCAAGAAATAGAATTGCCAACTGGCACAACATACTCCTTTGCCCCTATTGTAGAGGCGGCTGCAACATAATAAAACACGATAAAAACTTTAAAGGTTGAAGTGAAAACAATGGTGGACATCAATTACAACTGAGAAAAGTGTTTAATTAACCAAGAGTGTTTTCCACGTTATCATCCCTACAAGTCCAGGTCATGCATTTACATGTGGCGTTCATGCAACCTATTATTTATACTTTTATGTCTTTACTTGAATGCTTGTACAATATGATTTATGTATCGCAAAGACTGATGCTACAATTATGCAATAACCGATAAACTGACGGCAAAAAAACACATGAGATCATTTGTTATCATTTATCCTCATGCTAAAAAACAGACCTGTAATATCTTTAGAAATATTAAGAGTAGGATAAAATAATCTTATGTTTATTACAATACGTATGATACCACATCCTATTGATCGCATAAGTAAAGCGAAGAACCATATTAAATAATTCCGTACTAGTATGTTCTTTTGTATCTAGGAAACTTAAAATTTGACAGACATGTGCGTTGCAGTTGCATACAATTGGGGAGAAAGAGATAAAAAGAGGGAGAGATGGGGAGGGAAGAGAGGGGGGGTGGGAGAGAGGACGGGATAGAGGTAAGGCGAGAGGGAGAGATAGAGAGGTAGATAGTGTGAGGGTGAGAGGGGGAGAGGGAGAGAGGAAGAGGGAGAAGGAGAGAGAGAAAAGGAGGAAGAGAGAGGGAAACATGGACAGGGAGACAGCGAGGTGGTAGGGTCGATACAAAGATATTCACTACACAAGCGAAAGCATAAGATTCATTTCATCACCTTATGACAAAGCACTGCAACCAAATACACTTATATCAAGTTGAATCTCATATGTTTTTCTCTCACAGCTCCATCCGTATTCCTAACACATTCCTTCCTTACTGTACACGGTAGCTACACTGCTGCACATGCTCCACTAGAGAACTAACAAACCTTCACAGAACACTCTCTGAGCACTAACCAGAGGACAGACGTGCGACGCCATAGCAAACATAACTGTACGGAAACTAAGCGTGCACTGAACCACGTCCCACGTCCTATGCACTAAATAACAGTCAAGTCGCACGAAGCAATCAATAAAGAATTACGCGACTTCCATAAATCTGCCCATTCACACAACGTCCTAATAAAAGGGACAAACACAAGGAGAAAAAAAGGTCTATTGTCCTCCAATGTTGTAGCATACATAGTCTTTTAGGACCAAACGAACCTTGTAAAAAATCCATCACGATATTCATGATATCTAATAATCCAAGAAACAATACCAATCACCCTCCAGCAACGAGCACATGGATGTATGTATACATGAATTTCCTTGCGTCTTCCAAGAGCACAATACAGTTTCTCTGATTCATTAACGAAACACACGTTTTAAAATTAACGTTATTGTTGAAATTGACAATCTAAATCTATACAGAGTTTCGAAAACATAAATTTCTAAAAGACCTTTCGATTCGCTACATAGGAACTTTGTTCTAAGATAGGATTGGTAGATATTTGATCAAATATTATTCTCTATTGAGATTTATTGAAATAGGCAACTCATCACATGCCATTCAAGCGTATCATTTCTTTTTCTAATGTGGAGAGAGTGAAAGTTGTAACAAACCTTGTGCAATAAGACGAAATTAGGCAAAACCCACCTGGATGACATGAGAGAGAACCGTCTGAATCGTCCGCAGCATATCCAATCAAACAAACGCAAGCATATGTTCCCGGTTTGTCCTTAGAATCCACGCAGGTTCCCATTCCACAAGGGTTGCGCGATGTGAAGGTACATGGAGAGGCTAAACAAAAGAAAAAATGGGGTGGAGCCATTAAAACAATCTTGAACCACTTTAATACAATTGGCCATCTACGTTTTAAAAGACTTCCATTAGAACGAGGAATAAATATTTACACTTGCTAGTGCTGAAACCAAATTTTATGCAGATTAATCTTGAACAAAGCAAGCTCACCGTATTCTTCCATCTGTACATTTCTCTGGGTTAGAGCACTCACAAACACAATCTTCATTGTGGAACAAATCTCTACTCCGAATAAAGCACGTTTTCCTTCTAAATACATACTTGAAAGATCTTACTTCTCAAGGTCTATTTTTGGTCTTTTAAAGTACAATTTTTTGTTTATAAGTGTTGCACAATCCATACGATATTTCGATAAATTCATTCGAAAAAGTATTGACCGGATTGCGATTTGTGACATGATATACTATATATTGTATACAATATAACACTTTTTATTGTATAGTACTAATGTAGAGAATACTACACATTTATAAACATATTGGCCCGGACTGATTGATCAGGCCCTCTTGCCTTTCAATAATTCATAACATAGGATATTTAGAAATATATAATTTAGGTTATTAGAATCATTGCAACAGGAAATTTACCGATACACAACGCTGATATTTTCAGCATTATATCCCAAAAATATGTGCCATCAATTTATTGGAAAAAAAAAATCGTAGATCAAACTATTCTTCCTTGGATTCAAGAGCGGTGAAGCTTCACAATGAAATCCACAAATATCAATTTGTTTTCCAAACCTAAACCATTCGTTCCAGCAAAAAATGTGCCTTTGGATTTTGCCTTAAAAATAACAAAGCTTTTTTTGTCAATCAGAGAATAGTCCTCTCGAATATATCATAGGCCAAGTTCAATAGATGGAGACGGTGACATGAAAAAAAAAGGAAATGGTGGCGACAATCTAAAAATCCACTTGGCCAGGAAACTAATACTGACAAATATAGCACAAGAGCAATATGGAATATGGGGGATGTTTTTTTTAGTAACGTGCAATTTGAATTTGTTCCACTATCAACAGTACAATCATTTTCAATTAAAAAAATGTATTTTACGGTACTATATAACCAAAAAAAGTAAAAAGAAGGGCAACTAGCGTAGTTTAATCCACTTTTCCGCCACAATACATGCAAAAGATAAGCAAAGAAAAAAAAAATTACTAAATACTTTCAAAACTGGACACATACAAATGTCCATAAATATTTTAGACTCTCGTGTTTCCCAATCTAACTCATTAACGAAACCTTAGAATGTCGAAACACGGTCATTTTGAAGTACAAATCAAAGCAATCCTACTTTCTTGAAAACAAAGTCTAAAAGCACATATATTGTTTCACACCTGGAGCGCAAGTTTGTGTTCCATCCGTGTTGTTCACGGCTACAAATTGATCCATGCATTTACAGGTATATGTTTTGTTGTTTGAAGTACATAAACCATTGCCACATGGGTTCATGCTTCCAGGACCATTGGTAGCATTCTGTTGTATTTGTGCAAAATTTCTTACGTTGCAAAGATCGCCAGCTGAAATGCTCCAGGATGAAAAAGGAAAATAGTGTAAGGATCCAATTAAGCACCTTGACTTCAACCCACTGATGGTACTTGCAAATCTTAATTATCTCATATTGTAAAAATTTGCTTCAAGTTACAAATAAGCATCTTTCATCAGAGTCACCTGCTCTTAATTATCCTTTTTGAGTCACACAATTTGAAGCAAACATTATGTCTTTTACAAGACTTACGTTTGGGCTTCATTATTGGTACGATAGCTGGTTGAGAATTGATTCCGCAAATCCCATAACCACTTTATTTCTTACAATACTTGGAGGGATTTTATTTGACCGATGGACAAGGGAATGCTTCCATTCAACTGGTTTCGAGATAGATCTCTGTGAGACCTCACATCCCCACCCCCAAACCTCTCAAACTCCTTTCAGTCAAACTGGCTTATTGTTGTTATTAATTAATCTTTACTATCGTCTATGTTTTACAGTTAGTTAACATGAATTGCTTAACATTAATTATCATGATTTACTTCTAATATTCATCATTGATATATAGTAATAGCTTGCTTTATTTTACATATTAATATTTATATTATTAATTTCTGCTTATCATTATCAGTTCTTATAACTCATTAATAAATGTTACTCGTATCATTTATTTGTCGTTGTTATTTCGAATTCAATGTTAACAGCGCTGATTTTTTCAATCACTTGTCAATATCACTTTAAATAAGTTTTAAATTCAATAGTTTTTATTAATTTTTTTTTTAATACAAAATTGTTGATCATAACTAGTTATTCCTTGCCCACCACTCTCCCATCCCACCGCCCCCCTTGCCTATCCACAACGCTAACCCCTAGAATAACTTTGTTCTCTCCCCCACCCCTCACTTCCCCCATACCTCCCCCTACACACTGTCCCTCAAACAAGATTCCTCATTATTTATCCCCAACCCTTTCCCCCGCATTTCCCCTTCCGGTCGTCCTCATCTCTTCCTCTCCTAAGAATTTCTCTCGTTTTCCCACTTCTTCCCATCACCCTCTTCCCTCCCTCTTTAAGCCCCGTCCCTCTCTTAACGACATTCTACATTCTCCTCCGCTTTTCCTTCCCTCTCCCACCCACTTCCCCTATACTTTCCCTCTATCCCTACCTCCAAATCCTAACGAGATCCACCATACTCTTTCTCTTCCCACAATCCCTCTCCCTCGTCCTCCCCCTCCTCCCTCTCCTAACAAAATTTCCCATTCTCTCCAACCCCCCCTTTCCCATCTATCACCCTCCCGCTCCCCCCCTTTATCTCCTTGCGAGACCCATAATTATCCCATCCACCCTCTTTCTTATCCCTCACCCTCCCCTTGGTCCTCATCCCTCCCTCCCCTAAAGAGATCCCTCTTGCCCTCTTCCCTTTCACTCCCCTTTCTTTTTCCTCCTCCATCTCCTAATGACATTCCACATTTTCTTCAACCCTCTCATCCATCTCCCTCCCCCTCCATCTTCCCCCTACTTCTCTTTCAAATCGTCCATTCTCTCTCCCCCGCCCGTACCACTCATTTTCCTAACGAGATCCCTCATTCTTTTACGTGGCCCCCCATTTTCCATCTCCCTCCCCCTCTCCCTCCCTCTACCCCACCCCTGTTTTAAAGCCAGGCTGGGGGGATGGCGGGGAGGGGGAAGCACAAGGGTGGGGGAGGGAAAGGGGGAAGGGGGGAAGGGGAGAGGGGGGGAGAGGGAGAAGGCGGGGGATGAGTAATCCTGTTTAAAGACCAATGAAAGAAGGGTGGAGATATCTAAATGGGTTTCTGGGAGAAGGAGGGGGGAGCGGGGAGGGGAGAAGGTGGGCAGGCGAGGGAACTTGTGAGGAGAAACTGGGGGGAGGCGAAAGTGGGAGTAGGGGGAATTACAGGGGAGAGGGAAGGAGAAGAGGAGGGAGAGGAAGAGGGGGGGAGAATGAAGGGAGGAGAAAGAATGAGGTATCGCTAGGAGTGGAAGGGGGAAAATGAAGTGAGAGGGAGGCGGGAAAAGCGGAGGGCGGGAAGGGCGGGATAGATGGTGGAATATCGTCAGGAGAGGGAGGGCGAGTGGAAGGGGTGTTGGGATACATCGGTTGGATCGGTTGGGCGGCAGAATCGGGTCCTTTAACGATTCCGGAATATAGAAATTATTTCACGTCTGTCTGGCATTGTCTGTTTGGCTTTCAGTATAGCCGTACTCCAGGTTGGTACCTTCATGGTACTTAGACCGGTACTGTACTTTCTGGTTCGGTTTCAGTTTAGCCGTACATCTGTTTTGTACTTTTTTAGTACTAAGATGTACGGTTCGGTTTCAGTTTGAATGAACTTGGTACCTTCCTAGTGCTTAGAGTCTTAGCCTGGTACGGTCCGGTTCGGTTTAAGTTTAGATGTACGTTGTATATTTTATTGTGTTTCTGCGTCCAGGTTAGTGTCAAAGGTGTCTTCCAGGGCGACATATTTTTGCACGTGCCGATATCCTTGGCTTCGCTTATGGTTGTCAAGTTTTGGCTTGTTATTTTCAGAATTTGAATAAGGAAGAAAAAAAGAGAGAGGAGAAAGGAGGAAACCCTAAAAACCTTGAAAAACCCTAAAAAATTATGAAAAACCCTCAAAAACCCTAGAAAAATCTTCGTATAAAGAAACGAAATTGGTAAATGTATTGTTGCTGACCATATTTTTTTTCCTTGTATGAGTGTATAATTCCGCTTGTGAGTTTGTATCTTGGAGTTTTGCTGTGCTAAAATGGTCCTATCAAAGGGGAGGGGGGGCGATAATGAGGGGAGGAGAAAGGAATGAGGGAGGGAAGAAGGGGATGAGGGAGTGAGTAAGGGAATGAGGGAGGAAGAAATGGGGGAGGGTGGAAAGGAATGAGGGAGGGAATAAGGGAATGAGGGAAGGAAGAAGGGAATGAGGGAGGGAATATCGGAATGGGAAAGGGGGAAATGGAGGAGGGTGGAAGGGAATGAGGGAGGGAATAAAGGAATGAGGGAGGGAGGAAGGGAATGAGGGAGGAAGAAATGGGGGAGGGTGGAAAGGAATGAGGGAGGGAAGAAGGGAATGAGGGAGTGAATAAGGGAATGAGGGAGGAAGAAATGGGGGAGGGTGGAAAGGAATGAGGGAGGGAAGAAGGGAATGAGGGAGTGAATAAGGGAATGAGGGAGGAAGAAATGGGGGAGGGTGGAAAGGAATGAGGGAGGGAATAAGGGAATGAGGGAAGGAAGAAGGGAATGAGGGAGGGAATATCGGAATGGGAAAGGGGGAAATGGAGGAGGGTGGAAGGGAATGAGGGAGGGAATAAAGGAATGAGGGAGGGAGGAAGGGAATGAGGGAGGAAGAAATGGGGGAGGGTGGAAAGGAATGAGGGAGGGAAGAAGGGAATGAGGGAGTGAATAAGGGAATGAGGGAGGAAGAAATGGGGGAGGGTGGAAAGGAATGAGGGAGGGAAGAAGGGAATGAGGGAGTGAATAAGGGAATGAGGGAGGAAGAAATGGGGGAGGGTGGAAAGGAATGAGGGAGGGAATAAGGGAATGAGGGAAGGAAGAAGGGAATGAGGGAGGGAATATCGGAATGGGAAAGGGGGAAATGGAGGAGGGTGGAAGGGAATGAGGGAGGGAATAAAGGAATGAGGGAGGGAGGAAGGGAATGAGGGGGGGAATAAGAGAATGAGGGAGGAAGGGAATGAGGCAGGGGAAATGGGGGAGGGTGGAAGGGAATGAGGAAGAAAAGGAATGAGGGAAGGAGGAAGTGAATGAGGGAGGGAGGGAAAAAGGGGACGAGGGAGGGAAGAATGGAATGATGGAGGGAAGAAGGGAATGAGGGAGGGGGAAATGGGGGAGGGTGGAAGGGAATGAGGGAGGAAAGGAATGATGGAGGGAGGAAGGGAATCAGGGAGGGGGCAAAGAAGGATGGAAGGAAGAAGAGAACGAGGGAGGGGGGAGAGAATGAAAGAGAGAGGAAGGGAATGAGGGAGGAGGGGAGAGGACGATGGAGGGGGGAAAGGAATGAGGAAGGAAAAGAATGAGGGAGGGGAGAGGAGAACGATAGAGGGGTGAAGAGAATGAGGAAAGACAAGGGAGTGGAGGAGGGTCTCCTGAGGAGAGAAAGGGGGGGGTAAAGAGGGCCGAGAAGTGGATGAGGGATATCGTCAGGTAATGGAGGTGGATGAGAGAGGGAGATGAAGAGGGTGAGGAAAGGGGCGGGGGGAGGGGGCAGGTGAGAGGGAATGAAGGATCACATTAAGGAAAAGATGGAGGGTGGAGGGTAAGGGGGAGGGGGGAACAAAATTTCTTGCTAGGAGAGGCGAAGGGAAGCAGGAGGGGGAAAGGAAGGTAATGAGGGATCTCCTTAGGAGAGGAAATTGGGAAGAGAGGGAGATGGAGGTGGAAGGGGAGGAGGAGAGGGAAGAGTGGGTTAAAGAGAATGGGGAGAGAAGGTGAGAAAAAGGCAAGGGGGAAATATAGAAATTTGTTAAGAGAGGGATTTTGATAGGGAAAGTGAGGAGGAAGGGAAGAGAATGTTAATTTTGTTAGAGAGTTCGGTGGAGAGGGAGGGTGAGAGGGAGGGGGAGAGGGAGAGGGAGGGAGCGGAGGGGGAGGGATCGGTTTGAAGTGGGCTTTAGGGGATGGATCCAATTAGAGAGAATGGAGAGGGGAAAGGGAAGGTAGAAGAAGAACGAGGAAAAATTATAGTAGAAAGACGGGAAAGGGGAAGGGGTGGGAGGCGTAAGGGAGGAACTTTGTGAGGAGAGGAGGGATGAGGGGATCTCGGATCTAGTTTAGACAAGGAGGCTAGAAAGGGAAGTCGTAGGGGAGAGGATGAGGAAATTCATAAGTTGAGGGAGCGCATCGCAGCAGCGAGTGTAGCACCCTGCCAATCATGCATCCGTGCGGAATTCAGTGCGAAATTCAGTGCGGGATTCGATGCGAGATTCAGTGCGGATTTCAGTGCGAGATTCAGTGCAGATAGCAGTGCGAGTTTCAGTGCTGAATTTAGGAAGAGATTCAGTGGGGAATTTAAGCGGGATTCAGTGTGGGACAGTGCGGGATTCAGAGCGGATTCATTACAGAAGGGAGTGCACACAGTGCACACAAGGATAGTCGCTCACATTTTCGACACGCGACCGGAATCGTCGCAAAAGAAATACTCTCCGTCGCATTTGATTTCCGGAAAGTCCTCCTTGTTCGCGATCGCCGCCTTCACCGCCTCCAGAGCCGACTCTGCAGCACAAGTACGGACAGACGAGGCGGAGGACCCAATTAGATGCATGACTCGCACGTGTGAAGATATGGACCGCAGACCAGGAAGGGTGAAAGGGAAGGGTAAAGGAGGGGAAAACCTACTGTCGGGCTCCCACATGGCTTTAGAATATTCGTCGTAGTATCCCGCTATGATTGCCACGTGGCACGCCAAAATCAGCACTGTCGCGAAGACTATAGTGGCAGCCATGGCTGACTACTCGCCACGCCAGAAGGATTCGAAAGTTTCTGAGCTACGACACGTGGCACTTTTAGTTCGAGAAGATTTTGTTTCAGATAATATAGGGTTTGGCTCTGTAAAGTACAGTACTTTACCGTACTGTAACGTTTCGTACTTTTTCTCCAGCGCTGCAAAGCTATTTAAGGCGTCGGCGGAGGAATCGAAGGAGAGATATTTTTAGCCGCCTTCTATAGGCTGGTTCGTATGTACGGAAAACGTTCACTTTATTGCGAGCTGGCGCTTCGCACGCTTAAAAATGTGTACTTTTCTACAGCGGTTTCTGTTAGTTCAGTTTAAACTTTAAACCAGTTTAAGTTCAAATTTATTTTTGGTAGAAAATAATATATTTCATGAAATCTGCCAACCTGCCCGTTGGAGTAAATTTAAATTTTAGAAACCATTTACTTGTTTCCGCCGAAATCGTATCCAATGAAATTGTGCCGTACAGTACTTTTCCAACATTTTCGGAACTTTTATAACACTTTCGTCTGTCCACATATGGTAGATAAAAATGCATATTAATGTTAAAAATATTCTTACGTCCGCACGCGTGGACATTCCTTTTAAGAATTAACGGTTTTTCATGTGTGAAGCTAAATATTTTTATTTTTTTTAAGTGTTTGTAATTCATGTGTAACTATATTAAAAAACATTGAAGAAACGATATTTTTTGACCGCCTTTTGTACAATTTACAAATAATACGGTCAACGTGTCTTTTTTGGCGCTTTTTGCACAAGCCGTTTTTTCCATAGTTCAAAAGTAGGTGAGAGTACGCCCATACAATATGCATATTGTACGCAAATTATACAATATGGCCTTAAGACCCATATTGTATTGGTCGCAAAATGAAAAAAAATAGTAATAGGGTTGAGTTGCACATCGATCAATAGAGAATTAAACGTCATGTCAAAATTTTGAAAAACATTTGGACAAAAAATTATTTTTCTGCGAGTTTTGAGGTATTTTTCATTTAAACCGTCAGATTTGGACGATCAGACGGTCTCTATCAAAGTAACGATCGAAAAAGATCACATGAAAACCTTATAATACAACTTACGATAGGACTATCGTCAGAATTGGACGATCGGACGGTCGCTAATCAAAGTAGCGATTTAAGAGGATCACATAAAAAGCCCATAGCAAAACTTACGATAAAGGCGCCGACAAAAGGGCTACAATAGTAACGCCTACTTTTGAACTATGGTTTTTTCATCTCAAAGGTAATAATTGAATCGCCGACATGGACAGTGACTTTTATTTTTTTAGTGTACTGTATGCTGTGGGAAATCTCCTGCCGTACTAAATTTTGGAGAAATCTCCTGCCGTACTAAATTTTGGTACCTTTTGTCAGTATTCCTATCCGCATCAATTGTTGTATTCCGTGATCTTAAATCTCTTGAGTACGGTAAGTACGAAAAAATGGCCCATTTGAAGAGTACAAGGATTAATGCTGTACACCGCGAATCGTAATTAGAGTAATGAAAAAATTAGAGTACAAAAACTTAAAAAAAAAAAATAGAGTAATTAACGATAATTTATGTGATAGAGCTTTTTCAACTTTGAAGTTTACTCTAATTTATTTAAGTACTCTAATTTGGCTCGCTAATATCCTCTACTGTAAATAAGGTATTCGTACAAAATTTGGCAAAACGTACAGTATATCGTCACTATGACGTTTGCACTACGCGGTTTGTTAAAACGCAGTTACATGACAACGGCTTGTATTAAATCATTATTTGTACTTTTTTACTTAATAAAGTACAATTTTGCACGGTCGGAGGCCGTCCGTACTCCACACTATTTAAAACGAACCTATATTAGAATTAAAAACGCTAATTAAACTTTACCTTAAATAGAATAATGAAAAAATTAGAATCGGTTACTCTATTTCATGTGATAGAGTCAAAATTTCGAGCGACTGAATTAGAGTTATTTACGCTAATTACGATTAGCGGTGTACTTTTCTCAGCCAACTGGTCTCCAATGAAATTGCACCGACGTTAAGCTCTCCAGTATTTTTTGTAGTGTTGGGTATCGAGGACCGTTTGCCGATATTCGATATATATCGAATTTCAGGTACCCGATAATCGATATATCGCTGCGATATATCGAAAATCAAAATATCGCGATGTATCGCCGATATATTGGCGATATATCGTATCGCCGATATATCGAGGCATTTAAAAAAAATATAAATGAAAATTTTCGCAGGTGTCCAAAGTCACGTGCCTTCGGACAAGGTGACCGTAAAATCTTTGCCGAAAAGAAGTACGGTTTTTTCCTGAAAGTCAGCAGAGAGTAGGAGATGTCTGAGGTACATTGACGCGGTACACTTGTGAAGTACACGTACGTAATACGCAAGTACGGATTTCCATACGAAAATGGTCGGTTTGTCGGGAAATTTTTTACGTCGTCTACCTTTAAGTCACGGAACGCAAATCACGTCGTACGTCACGTATCAGACAATTTGTCTTTATCGCTAAAATAACATATTATATAAAATATTAAATTTATAAAATACTACATATCGCGATATATATCGCGATACTTTATGTTGGTCTCGGTACGATATATCGAGGATTCTTCTCGATCGATATTCGATATATCGAATATCGAGATTATCGCGATATGAAATTACCCGATACCCAACACTAATTTTTTGTTTTTTTCGAAACGTGCTTATAACTTGTGCCTTTGCAAATTCTATCGGTCAAATGGTTTGTCTGAAGGAAATGATTCGTCAGATCGTTAACATTCTCACTAATCGAAGGGTCCCTGTCTTTTTTAGGGTTTTTTAGGTTTTTTAGGGTTAAGCAGCAAAAGTTTTTGTAAAGTGTAACGGGGAGCCTTCGGTAAGTGAGAAAGTTAACGATCTGACGAATCATTTCCTTCAGACAAACCATTTGACAAATAGAATTTCGTTTTTATTATTTTGACATTAAGATATATGACAAGCCAAACGAAAGGGCTCTAAACTAGGATTGACGTACGCCCGAGATTTACTCGTGTGGGAGAGTCGCACGATTTGGTCGTACTCTTGAAGTCACGTCAATCAGTACAAATCTAGACATACATCAATGGTAAAATAGTAAAATACTAAAATTGTTCTCGCACGTGCATACGTGTATAATGCATAACGATTTAACGGGTTTTTACTTTTTAGGGTTACCCTAAAATATTAATGATCGCACGTACGCAGTTAGAATATTAGTTCGCATTTTTTCACCACTTTGACACTTGCAGGACACTAAAGTACAATACTTTACTGTACGGTATCTTGTCACACGTGTTTAAATAAATTTCAGGAGAGAAAATATTTTTGAGTTTCAAATTATACTAACCATCCAAAAAAAAAAGTTGTAAAAAATGCACAAAGACCACGTGGAACCCTATTTAGTCTTTAGCCAAATATTCACAGGTGTGTAAAGACTAAAGAGGGATGGTCGACGAAAAATTTCTTTCATGTCTGTCATCGCAGTGAGCGCAAAGTTTTTGTCTCGTGAATTTTACGACTGGCGAGACGTGATTTTCAACGTGGCGCTGTGGTGAATACTGAATAAAACACCAAGTATCGCTATTAGTGTTAATAATTTACGCCACTCAAAACATCTTTTTTTCGTGCACACTTGTCCAATTTTCGGTTTGAGACCGCCAATCGGAAGCTCAGAATAGAAATTATCAATCGCAACCGTCGGATTTACAATCTGACAAGTGTGTACGGAGAAAAGATGTTTTAAGCTGCAAAAAAACTTTAACACCAGTAGCGATTTACGGTGAACTGTACTGTTAATTTTGTACAAAAAGTATGAAAGTACTGTATGAAGTAGTTTTCCGTATCGTATGAAAATATTGATGAAGTCATTTTCCGTTGAAATTACAAATTTCCTTCCGTCGATTGACGCAGAACGCCGAATAAAAATGTGAATTACAACTGTATGTCGGTCGTCCTTAGCGTCGCTGGCATCTATTTTTTGTCATATGTTTTTTAAATATTGTGACTTGAATGTGAATGTGATTTGAATGTAAACGTGACATGTACGACAATATGACAAGAATGTGAATGTTGCCATGAATATGAATGTGATACGGATGGGAATGTGACATGAATGAGTTTGACATGAATGTGAATGTGACATGAATGTGAATGTGACATGTATTGCAAAGTGATAAGGATGTGAATGTGACATGGATGTGAATGTACAAAAATGTGAATGTGACAAAGGGACAGTGAAGAATGTTTAGGGGGGGGGAGAGGAGAGTATTTGTTGGGAGAGTGAGGGGTAGGGGACAAGCAGATGAGGACAAAAAAAGGATGAAAAGGACTGAAGTAGGAGAAAAAAATACAAAAAGGAGACAAATGACAGAAATTGGAAAGGGTAAGAATAGGAGGAAAAGGACAAAGTAGGAGGGAAAAGGCTAATGGGAAGAAAATGAAAAAAATAGGAGAAATAACCATAAAAACATGAAAAAAAGACAAAATAGAAGGAAAAACACAAAAAATGGGGAAAGAGTCGTTAATTCAATGGGAGTAGGCAATGATACGCAAAAGATTGTTATTTTCCGCCCCTTCCTCTAGGGGGATTTGTAAGAAGTGACAGGGAAACAGTGTAAGTGTAAAAAC
>JBBHKE010000050.1:0-61868 GCA_037447655.1 Zygnema cylindricum | reverse complement strand
AACTTCCCCTCCTGTTTTCCCCCCTCTTCGGCCTCCTTCCCCTCCTTGTTTCCCCCCTCTTCGGCCTCCTTCCCCTCCCCCTTTTTCCTCCCCTCTTCCCTCGCCTCCCCCCCTCGCTTCCCCTCCCTCCCACTAGTCTCCAGTCCTCTCCCCTCCCCTCCTCTCCCCACCCCTCTTTCTTCCCCTCCTCTCCCCTCCCCTCTCACGTTTTGGTTAAAAATAATCCTCCCTTTTCCTCCCATCTACATTTTCTAAATTTTCAAATGAAAAAAACTTTCCATGGACTTGTTTTCTCTAAATCCTCTAAGAAATCCCGTTTTTTTTTTTTTTTATTATATTTACCTTTTTTAATAACTGAATATTTACTCTTTATTATCATTACTTGTTCATGAATGTTTTTCAATCACTATTTTTCCATTGTTATGTATATCATTTTTTTTTGTTTATTGTTGTTGAACATTATTTACAATTATTTATCATTGTTTCAAATTATTTATCATTAATTATTAATCTTTATTATTTATTTTATTTGATTCTAGTTTTTACTATTTGCTGAAGATACGTTAGGTACAATTTTTCAAATCTGGCATACAACCTATTTCATTTTGTGGAGAATTATAAGAAGCAATGAAAAAAGACTTCAGTTTTTTTATTATTGTTCTATATATTCATGCTTGAAATGAATAAGGAAATCAACATTGCAAATGCAGAAGTGACTTAAAAATTATGGGGTAGCTATAAAATCAGTCATGAAGTCATAGCATTGATTTACATTTTCCTGCTTAAAAGTAAAACAAGAAATCCAATTCGCAAAAAGGTTATCACTCAAAAATTATGCATAAGCAATAATAAGTCCTAAAATCATCAATACCGGTCTAAACATTCATACTTCAAAGAATTATGGTACGGACATCCAAAAAATAACGAGTGACTCAAACTTCAACGCGGTTGTAAAATCAATTTTAAACCACTAAAAACTGTTCTACGAATCCACACTGAAGCTATTAAGATATTGGAATTCGCAAAAGCGTCATCCACTACAAACGTATGAAGAAGAAGAAGTAATAAAGAGCAGTCTTAAAACTATTCAGCAAAATTTCTTGCCTGAAGTAAATAAGGTACCCAAGTTAGCAAAAAACTAAAAAGTACCTATAAAGAACATCCTTCGACAGAATCTGGAAGAAATCAATTTCCTTCTTTGTCACATTTGACCTAAGCTTGCCGTACACTCTCTCATCTCAGTTTTGGAGTACAAATTTTGGGAGTTACACTGGCTCTTTTGGCCTTTGCACGAATAGTGTTAAGTGCAGAGTTTTGACAAGCGAACTTATTTAAAGTGAGAAAGGATGCAGGTTTAATTTTTGTCTTAGGATCATCTTTGAAGTAATTGGTTCTCAAAATGGCACAGTTGTGTGAGGTTGCCAATGTGACAGCTGTCCCACTGCATCCTGCTATTGCACCTCCAAGGTCCACACTGTCTAAGCAAACCTGAGGAACAAAAGAGAAACAACATCCATTCTGAACATTATTTTCCACACTAGATAGACTTTGCGTAATAGAAATTACAAACCGTGGTTTTAGACAAAAGGCAACCACAAAGGGCTAAAATATTTAGTATAGGAGATTGCAAAAACCATAGTACCCACACATCCATGATAGTAATCTGTCAAGCTTAAGCACATCGGATGGTATACGAGAAACTTGCAAATCGAAAGTACGAATAAGGAAAACCTTGTGCCATTAAACTTTGATAAGGCAAAAAATGAAATATGGTTTTTTGGAAAGAACGATTGTTAGTTATGGATTGAAACTTTTAAAACTAAAAAAAAAATTGACGCGATGGAATTGTTCTTACCTCTTGCTTAAAGTTGCTATCATCATCAGAATATTCCCGGATATGACCACAATACACACCAGGGTTTAAAGTGTAGAATAGTGTCGCGTTTCCATTCATATATTCACGAATGATGCTTGCGCATGTTTCCCCCCCTTTAATGCTATATGGACGGGTACAGGGTCCACGAAATGGCAATTCTCCCTTCGTAATGCATATCTAGCAAAAACGGATTTATTTCGCAAGCACATCACACAAAATCATCAGAATTTTTGCATGTCTTAAGTGACGCAATAATGGAAGCATAGCAATATATTAAGTCGTCAAAGATTGAGGAAAATTACATCGCACTTTCCATTAGTGTCCATTCATGCAACAAAATTTTAAATGTAAGGTTAAGGTATTCCAAAATCACCTGTTGAAAAGGTTTCAAATTTGAGCAATCCAAGTCCGGATTTGGAGAATTTGCTCCTCCGAGATTTACGTAGCTGCTGAGTTGAAACTTATACTTTATGGAATCACACGAATCGCCCTGCAAAGTTCGATTTGTATAGATCAGCTATCCAAAATTAATCAAGTACCCAAATGGAAATGCTAAAATACAAGACCATAATAATGGAGCCAATAACCATAACCATTATTTTCGGAAGAAACGAAGAGTTACATCAAGGCTCTAAAAGCTCTAAGCACATGTAAATCAGATTGAATGAAAAGAAAATAGCGTGGTTCACAAGAACAAAAACTTACCTCTTCCGCAGCATAAATTAGGGAACATTCTATGGAGTTGGTGATATTAACTTTGGCACCTTTTGGGAGAAACCGGCTGCAATTTAAGTTCTGAAGCTCAACCCAAATGTATTTCCGCAATGTTATTAGGTTAGTATTCAAATAAAATACATTATTTATGCAACGGACTACTGCCATTGCATTATTTACCTTTGAAAAAAAACGATAGTTGCTTCAATTTGAGCAGTCATTGACGAACAAAACCAAAAGTTTGATCGTACATACATAAAAAAACATTGGATTAAAGGTAATAGAAATAAAACCTTGTTTTGTTTTAAGAAATTTTGTTGTGAGATGCCATATGTGGTGAAGATAGTCGAGCAAGAAATAGATCCACCAACTGGCACAACATATTCCTTTGCCCCTAATGTGGCGGCAGCTGCAACAAAAATAAACCATGAAGGAAAAAATAAGGTTGAAGGACAATCGTTGGTGGACAGCAACAAAAACTTCACATATCGTATTAATATAACCAGGAAAGCGTTCCATGCTACACCGTGTATCGCTATTTGTTAACAAATTTTTTGCTACTTAAAACATCTTTTCTCCATACACACTTGTCCGATATTCAATTTGAGACCGCCAATCGGAAGCTAAGAATCTTACCTTTCAATCGCCACCGTCAGATCCATAATCCGACAAGTGTGTATGGAGAAAAGATGTATTAAGTGGCAAAAAAAACATTAACACTAAAAGCGATTTGCGGTGTACCATGTCTTCAAATTTACGTCATGCATTTACATGTGGTTGATTCAACAAATTAAATATTTTTGCACCATGTACTGAAATCCTGACTAACCTTAATCTATAAAGAGTTTAGAAAACGAAATGTCTGCAAAACTGTTGAATTATCTGCAAAGAAACTTTGTGCCTTTTGAGGTTGGATTTGTACAAATATTGATGAATTTGATTCTCAACTTAGAGCTGTTAAAATTACTCATCACATTCGCGTTCAATCGTTACTTCAAAGCAGTTTTGACAAACATTATGCAATAAGGTAAAAGTAGACATAACCCACCTGGAAGACATGCGAGAGAACCGTCTGCATCGTCCGCCGCATATCCCATCACACAAACGCAAGCATACGTTCCCGGTTTGTCCTTAGAGTCCACGCAGGTTCCCATTCCACAAGGGTTGCGCGATGTGAAGGTACATGGAGAGGCTAAACAAAACAAAAATTGGTGTGAGGCCATTTAGATAATCTTGAAACACTTGAAAACAATCGACAAATTACGTTTATAAGAAAGAAAAACGAAAAATTGTAATGGCTAGCGACAAAACAAACGTGTGTTCAGATTGCTTTTGACCAAAGCAAGTAACCAATTCCTTTCGGATGTATATTTCTTTGGGTTGAAGCTAGAGTGTTAAATCAGCCTTACTCATTGGCGAAAACCTGAAAATGTAAAAATACTTTGTTTTCTACAATAAATCAAAGATGTTTAACATGCTTGAAAACGAAGTCTGAAAACACATGATGTCTCTCACCTGGAGCACAAGTTTGGGTTCCGTCCGTATTGTTGACGGCTACAAATTGATCCATACATTTACAGGTATATGTTTTGCTGTTTGAAGTACATAAACCATTGCCACATGGGTTCATGCTTCCAGGACCAATAGAAGCATTCTGTTGTATTTGTGCATAATTTTTGACGTTGCAGAGATCACCAGCTAAAATGTCCCAGAAGGAAAAATATATAAAAAAGCGTACATATCAGCACGTTGACTTCACCCACTCACGGTATATGGAAAAAAATCAATCCCATACTATGATAGTTCATTCAATTCACAAACTAGCATTTATAAAGATAGCCAGCTGCTCCTACATATCCTTTTTGAGTCACACAAAATTTGAGCAAAATATACGTCTTTTACCGAACTTACCTTTGGGTTTCATTATTGGTATGATAGCTGGTTGAGTATTGATTCCGCAAATCCCATAACCACTTGATATTTTAAGACGGATGTATCCTTTATCACCCCAACTGGTTCCCCATGAATTTTGAATGAGCCAATATGGCGTCTCGGCTGTCAAATCGTAACCAACAACTAACACCGCATGGTCCACCCCGTTTGAGAAGCAAGTCTCGTCATCAAAGACACCCTGCACCAATCCCAAACACACGCGTGTCACAACAAATAATCGTATACCATGTGAAATTAGTTCATAAAAGCACACACAACAGTTCTATAAAATTTGATACATTAGACATTTGAGGATGACATCTGAGGATAGCCCAGTGATTCTAACCGCAGTTAAAATACTTTGCAGCAATGATTTCGAATTGGTCTCACATCATTAGAATATTCCCAAAAAACATATGTAGATTGCATAAAATTAAAAGAAATGCGAAAGTGCTCACTAATTCAGGGTTGTAATTGATGAAAGCATAGGAGCTGGCCTCGATAGCCACCACAGATGGCTGCTGTTGAAGAGCCAATAAGAGGCCACTCCAGCCATTCATTCGAATTCTATCATATGATAAAATTTGTATTCCGTTTAATTTCTGCAAAATCATCACATGCGAATGTTATGTTGTAAAAAAATGTGAAGAATTTACAAAAAGTGAACACAGGGTATATAATTTCATCGTTAAAAAATCAGTCCATGAATATTATGTTTTGAAAGTACGTGAAGAATGTAAAAAGAGTAATTACAGGGTGCGTAATTAAATGTTGAAGAAAAGTGAGCAGATAGGGTGAACCAGGTATGCGAAAGATCATAAAGAGCAATAAAGAAAAAAAAAAAGTAGACACGGAGTACGTGGAGGATATTTGGAAGCATAGTCAGAAATTATGTGCTTGCAAGATATCTGATTTAAACATTGAAAAAAAAGAAAGAAAGAGAGAAAATGTCATACAAGAAATCCTAAATATATAAAAGGACAGGAGAAAAAACACAAATGAGGATATCTGGAAGGCACAAACATTTACGTACATTGACCAATTTGCAGGTACTTTCATTTGTGAAATTTTTCGATGATAAAAGACCAATGTTTGCAGCGTAATCAAAAGCTTCGTTCGGCCAACCTCCTCTTGCGCAGGTAATTTTAGAGCAATTAAGCATTTGCCCGGCTGGAAAGTCAGGGAGAGGTTGTGTTCCCGCGTTTGCAATGTAATAAGCATGTTCAATGGCAGTGAAAGAAGAAATGATCCAGCATGTATCTACACATAACAAAAAAAAAGGAACAAAAAAATTAACCATTCGAATTGTCATTTATTTGCATAGTCTGCCTTCTTATCGATTCACAAAAACATGACAAAAATAAATCCCATTTCGTTGAGTTGGTTTTGCTGCATTAGTGTGCTAATAGCCACAAAAATCTTGAATGAAGGTCATTTGAACCAAAGAGTTTAATTTCAATATAACGAAGGACATATTTTTAGATAAATTAAAACAAATTCAGGGAACTTTGGGCATTTACTGCAGCTAGATTGGTCCTTGACTTTGTTGCTAGGTAGTTGAGCAGTCCAATTCCATGAGGTCGCCACCAGCCATGATGGTTTCTTATCCTTAGAATACAAATATCCAGAACTTGCATAACGGAAAAATTGATTTGTTTTGTTAGATAATATTTGCGGCGGTGTTAATAATCCCAACCCACGTGGTTCTGCAAAATTCATCACAAAAATAAGAAGCCAAATTCAAAATCATACATCAAAAGCATACATTTGCACGTTGTTGACCTTACAATATCTCAGAAGTTATTTGTGGTTATATTGACCCAATAACTTAAAAGGGCGCTTAATGCATGAAAATGTGATTACTAAGCAATGCACAGACCCTAATCGTAAACAACTAAGATGATGGCTCCACAAATTTAAGACCATTATTTACTTTCGAAAACGAACTATCCTTGGAATTTTGGACACATGACGCAATTTCAGCAAACTTGCAACACACTTTTAAAAAAATAATTCATGTTTGAGATAATGGCAGTTCGTTAAAATTGTCACTAACGCTGGCGATGATAAAAATACACATATTTTGTTAAAAATGCAGAAAGTGAGTCGTTATACAAATAAAACTCCATATTGCGCAACTATCAGGTTGAAAAAACTTCACAATACCCAGTATATGTTGTTACATTTGTTGGGCACGTTTTTTAGTTGGGTGTGAAAAGGGCCACAAGCAAAAACAAACGTCAATTAGCGTGGATAGTGTCGACAGTGTAGAGACTTACTGAAAGTGCATGTGTTGTTGAAACTTATATCCGTGGAATAGTCAGCATCGCATATGCAAGACTTATTCAGTCCAGGACAGATGCCGTGGCCGCCACACGAACCCATCGGTTGAGAAGCATTACAGAACTGCCAACACAGAAATTTGTTCCTTTGCCCCTTTGAAGAACAATTTTTCAGCAAAGGATCATCGACATTGAAGCAGTTCCCAATAGTCGCGTTGCAAACATTTGGGGTCTTTTTATACACTATTGCAGAACCGGAAAGAAAGTTGTTTCCAAAGTCAAATTCAGGCATAGATTCCCAAGAATCTAACGGGAACGAAATCAAGCCACTCAAAAGGTTGTCTTTCAATAACCTGCGCACGAGCATACGAGAAAATCATCAAATTCACGAGCACAACATTTGACAAAAAATCCTTGTTGTGAAATTTTGGAACTGATATGGAGTATGTTATGAAAGAAAAGAATAACACATTCCTAGCCTACTCTGAATTTTCTTGTAGCACCATCTTTGAGAAGTAGAAAATAATACAGTTGTTTTAATAACTTCCACACAGTTCCAATACTTTTTTTTTTTATAAAATTCATTATAATTACTGTTATATCTCATGTTTTCTCGTTTTCAAATTTTACTTAGGTGGAAAACATTTTTTTAATTGTTTAGCATGTGTATCACCACTAGATGAGAACCTTACATAACTTTTTTTGTTTACAAACTGTTTTTTCGTTCAACTACTAAGTGGGGTATTCATTTGTTCAAGATTTGATAGGGAGAGGGCGAGTGGGGAACAAGTGATGGTAAGAGGAATGCGGGTGTTAAAAGAAATTCTGGGATAAGTCGTGGCGAGAGGACTCAAGGAGTAGAAATGAACATGGAGCATACATTAGTTTGCTTAGGTTACAATGACATGGAAGCCCAATAGCTTAAATTTTCGTAAATTTTCTTACAATAAACAAACTTATATACCTCTGTTGCGGAATTCAATGTGAAGATTGGTTCCCTGGCCATTTCTAAGTTTATTACTTGGGCACAAGTTTGGATCCTGTTAAATCCACTTAAGAAATGTTTTATCCCAGACTGCTAGATAACAATATTGAACGTGATTTGGGTCCGATGGAGTTGGTGCTACAGTAATGAACAAAAAGGTAAACATGCACCATTCATTATTAAAATTGAAATCCCTTAATTGTTCATAATTAATTTTTCAATTGCTTAAAAACCTATCGGCCCGCACACAAGTCCCCACCTTTTTTCCCTCTCCTTTAATGGAAACTTTACTCATTTAACATTTACGTTTTAAATATTAAAAAAAGGCATCTATTCAAACGGAATCCTTCTTACAATGTGGAGAGAAATCTCAGTTTACCGATGGACGACGGAATGCTTCCAATCAACTGGTTGCCATGTAAAACTCTGTGACATCCTCACCCCCCATAACTCTTAGGTACTTCATACTTAATATGCGTTGCAAGTTCACAATAAACAAATGTAAAGTATGATTTTTTTGCAAAACATTATTGTTTATTCTATCCAACATGGCGCTTGTGTGTGTAAAAAGACGTATTTTTTTCATTGATTTTCAGTTGGAACTAATACAACAACTACTTATATTTCCCAACCTTAATGGAATATTAATTATCATTTTTTTGCTCAAAGTAAATTAATCAATTTTTTGTTTTTTTACTAGATTGACTTTCCACCAGTGAACTACAAGGAATTCGCCTAATTATTCATACTGATCGTATTAAATATATTATAATTTATCAACATTAACTGTAATAAGTTGTATTATAAGCTGGTTTTTTTTAACTGATTTTTTATGATTTAAAAATCATAAAAAGCAGTTTTTTTTTATGTTTTTTTTAGTTATTCAACATTTCATTTGCTCATATCGCAACTATGATTTTTTGAATTATTTTTATACTATTGGTAAGACAAAATTGAAGCCCAATTTAAAAGTAACAAGCAATTATTGATATCAAAAAAATAAATAAATAAACTAATGCTAATACTGATCATTAACAATAATAGTCATCAATATTAGCAATTACAATTTATTATTTGGATAATATATAAAATATCAATAACGAAACAAATTACATCCATTATAATGCAATATATTATTAAACATAACCTTGTTCTAACTTAAGTTTCACTACTTCAATCTCCCCTCTTTCCCCTTGCCCACATTTTATTCCACCCACATACGAAGATCATAATTGTTCAAAACATCATTTTTGTTTATTTATTTATTTATGAACATATATTTATTTATTGTTAATTTATTTATTTATCTATCTGGTAGGTGATCCCTACAAGATTTTGATGGATTTTCCGTTTAAGTCCTCTTTCCCCTTGCCCACATTTTATTCCACCGACATACGAAGATCATAATTGTTCAAAACATCATTTTTGTTTATTTATTTATTTATGAACATGTATTTATTTATTGTTAATTTATTTATTTATCTATCTGGTAGGTGATCCCTACAAGATTTCGATGGATTTTCCGTGTAAGTTTATCTTATTCTTCTTACAAGTATCGAAGGATTGTCAGTTGACCGATGGACGATGGAATGCTTCCACTCAACTGGTTGTCAGATAGGTCCCTGTGACATCCTCACCCCCAAACCTCGTAGGTACTTTACACTCAAACACCAGTTGCAAGTTGACGCCAATAAATGTAAGATATGATTTATGCACTATGTACTTGTAAATTTTATCCAGCATTGTGCTTATTGGTGTAAATGTGTTTCCCCCATTGATTTTAAGTTGTTAGTAAGACAATAATTTCTCCAATTCTTTATCAGCCTTAAAAAGGTTAAAGTTATCGTTTTTTTGGTAAAAGTGATCAATCAAAGTTTTTTGACCAAATTGATTTTCCACCAAAAAATTACAAATGCGGAAATGAGAATGGCCTATTTTTTTATACTGATAGTATTAAGTATTTTTATCGTTTTATTATAAATATAATTAGTTCTAATATTATGTTTTTTTCAATGCTATTTTATTATTATCGAAAAATCTTAGAAAACAATTATTTTATGTCTTTTTAGTTAATCAACATTACACTTACTCGTTTCAAAAGTAATATTTTCTTTATTTATTTTTTGCTCCTGGTGCAACAAAATTGGATCCCGCCGTGATAATAACAGATTAATGGCTATTGAAAATAATGGTAAGTAGATTAATGTTGATAATTATTAAAATCAAAAACACTACTTAATAATAACAATTACAATTTATAAATAGGAAAATATTTAAAAAGTAATAAAATCCTGGTTGAAACTTAAATTTTTCTTAATTAAACACCCCCCCCCACCCGTGCTCACATGTCATTCCACCCGCATATGAAGATCATAATTGTTCAGATATCATTTTTGTTTTTTTTATCTTATGTTTTATTTTATGAATTAAATATTTTATCTATCTAGTATCTAAGTGACGTATCCTACAAGATTTCAAGGGATGTTTCCAATAAGTAGAAATGTGCAATTCTCTTTTATTTCTTACAAGTTATAGAGGGATGTCATTTGACCGATGGACGATGGAATGCTTCCACTCAACTTGTTAATTTGAAGCCATCTGTGACACCTCACATCCCCACCCTCAAGACTCGCAAAATTGGATTATTATTGTTATTAAAAAGTTTCTATTATCAACCATTTTACATGTTTAATAAATATTAATGACTGATTATTGATTAGCATTATTTATTTTTGTTATTTAAAATGTTATGATTAATTTATAGTGTTGTATATTTATCATTAGTATTATTTATGATTTATTATCGGTTGATTTTGCTTATGACTTGGCAAGAGATTGCCCTTCACGACATGCCACATCCCGTATTTTGCGGAATTCTAATAATTATCAATTATAATTACTGATTATTGTTTTTAGTTTTACTTATTGCTATTATCATTTACATATTGTTATTATTTGTAATTAATCATTGACATTTTCAAAATTAATCAAATTTAATTGTAATGATAGTTGTTATATCATTTTTAAATTATATAGACTTGTTATGATCATAACCAGTTTTTACTTGACTGCTGTCCATCCCCCCCTCCACAACCCTAATCTAGGGGATAAACAAATTATTGTTAATAAATCAATTATGGTTTTTTTTTATTATTATCTACTACAAAATTTGTCCAGCAATTTTTTGCGGGGTGTTACTAATTTGTAAAATGTGTTCTCCTATATTTATTACAAGGTATTGAGGGATGTCATTTGACCGATGGACGATGGAATGCTTCCACTCAACTGGTTGCTCCACAAATATCTGTGGAAACCCCCATCCCCATCCGCAATCCTCTAAACTCCTTTTACTCAAACAGGCTTATTAAAGTTACTAATGAATTTTTGCTATCATCTATGTTTTATGATTAGTTATTATCAACTTTTAACTTATTAATTAGCATCACTAGTTATTTTTTATTGTTAAAATCAGTTTTTAGTAATAAATATTTATCTTCAGTATTTATTAGTATTTTATTATCAGTTTATTTTTATTTATTTATGTTCATAAATTACTAATTATTATGATCGGTTTTTACTACTGATTGATTTTATTGATTCTAAAAATTACCATTATCATTTATTCTTTGTTATTATTTATAGTTTAATGTTAATTTATCTAATAAATTTAAATCATTTTTCGACATCAATATAATTAGTTGTTGTATCTGTTGTTTTTGTCAATTTATTTTTAATATTAAATCGAAATGATCATAAATAGTTTCTTTTTTCTCCCGCCCCTGCCCATCCACAATTTATAATAATTAATATTGTTGAAGGGAACGGTTTTGTTTTTTTCTATTACTATTTATTGCAAAATATGTCTTACAATGTTTAGTGGGACGTTTCAAATTTGGAAAATGTGTATTTCTCATTAATTTCTTACAAGTATTTGAGAGATGTCATTTGACCGATGGACGATGGAATACTTCCATTCAACTTGTTTTGAGATAAATATCTGTGACACCTCGCATCCCCACCCACAAACCTCCCAAACCCCTTTTAGTCAAACATGTTGAATATTGTTAGTTTTACTATCCATTTTGTAAGATTATTTAACATTAATCTTTTTTGCTAAATGGCTGGTTATGAATTATAATTTATTATTTATGATTTGTCAATTACTAATTATTAATCTTGTATCATTGATTATTGATCAAGGTTGACAGTTAGTGTTATTTTCAATTGTAGTTAATTTTTACTATTAAATATTCATCATCACTATTAATTACTTAATTATTATCAGCTTATATTACTTATTTATATTCATGACAATAAGTTACTAATAATAACTACTTATTAATAAATAGTTATTACTACAGTCAATTATTGTTACTGACTCTTTCTATCAAATTTACTTATCACCGTTATATTTAATTTGTTTTTACAATTTAAATTATTGTTAATATTATAAAATATTTTCTTCATTAGTATATATTAATGAAAATAAGATGTACATTATTTGTTTCATTTTTTAATAATAATATGCTATGATCAAAACTACTTTTCACATGCTTATTACCACCCCCTTCTCACGGACTACCCCGTAAAATAGACTATTTTTAAAGGATCGTTCTTATTTTTTGTATTATTATCCTTTACAAAATGTGTCTTACAATGTTTCGAGGGATGTTTCAAAGCTGTAAAATTTTTCTCTTATATATTTCTTACAATGTTTGGAGGGATTTTAGTTGACCGATGGACGATGGAATGCTTCCACTCAACTGGTTGCCAGCTATATCTCTGTGACACCTCGCATCCCCACCCCCAAACCTCCCAAATTTACGTAAAATAATTTGTTACATGTTATGACGTTTGTTATTAGTTATGTTTTCGCTAAATATTTTTTTACGCTTGATTGAATGTAAGTAGTTGTTACAAATTACTCATTAGTGTGTTTATATCCAACCATCTGTGACAACCGGAAGCCGCATCCAAAAACCTCCTATTGCCTTCATTGAGACCTATCATTATTAATATTTTGTTCCCATGACTACATATTGTTATTCATGAACTCGTATTGCTAGTAATAAGTATTTTTTATCATTAGTATGTGTTATTTTTTTAAAAGACTGTTAGTATTTATGTACCATTACAAAATTATTTGTTATAAACAAGAATTATTAGCCTCTATTATTATTTAATTTTTGAAAATTATCAAAAATAATTTCTACAATCACTACTTTTAACTTTTTTGATCATTTAGTTACACTATTATTTATGTTTACTGATATTTGAAAATTTTTTTATATAACTGTACCTATTAGTTATATTTATAGTTTCCTTTCATTCTTTTTAATTGGAATTATTACTAAGGATATTTTATTATGATATTTCTATATTTTTTATTTATAATATTCTTTGATAATATTATTTAGTTGTCTTTATAATATTATGCTTTCAGTTGCTAAAAACGGCCCCCCGCCTTCCTCAACCCCTTACAATACGCAATACTATTTAAGGTATCAAGCTTAGTTACTAATTCACTTGGTAGATCATATGTCGATAGCTTGTCTTACAAGTATTCGAGGGTTGTCAATCGACCGATGGACGATGGAATACTTCCACTTAATTTGTTGTATCCTACATATCTGTGACACCTCGCATGCCGATCCCAAAGCTCCGAATGTCTTCAATATAAAAAAGATTGGATTTTAATAATAATAACATTCTTGGTAAACACAATGTACATGTACTTAGCCAATACTGTACTTGCGCAAATGAAAAAGTAGATGACTTTTTTCCACTTATCCAAAATCACCCTCATTTTATCCCTCCACTTTCCATAATCAATTTACAATGAGTAAATAAACGAAAAAAAACATTTACCTTTAGAACACATTGCTTTACCGTCAAAATACTATTCAGTGGTTAATTATTGAAGTGGTGATCGCCTCAAAGCCACCAATGCACCCCTTCAAAGATTGAATCACCACTCGAATACGGAATTCTTCCTTATTAAAAATGATTTTTTGAAAAACAACATAAATTTTCAATCTAACCAACTACAACTTTTATTCAATTCTCCAATGTTTAAAATTCCTTAAATCACCGTCATTTACTTTCATTTTATTTCTTAGAATATTTTTTTTTCCTTTCACCCCCGCTCCCGCCACCATCTTGCATACCTCCCCAATTGTTACCACTTATAAAGGAATACAATTTTTGTTAACATTTTCCATCACTTTTTAAAAATGGTCACCAACACGAGAAACATTATTCGTATCATAAAAAAACCGTCATATGAGATGCATTTCTTCTCTCAATTTACACTCACAATATTTTTATTCGTGTGAGGTTGCCGATCTCCGGAGCAATGCTTCCCTCCCGACCGTAATCCGATAGGTCACTACACCTCCTCCCCCCTTCCCCTCTATTTGTCAATAAACCAAACTTTCTATTCCATCTTCACACTTTCCCTCTCCGTCCTTTTTTTTTTCCTTTCTTTTCTTTTTTCTTCTCTTTCCTATCAAATTCTCCCCCCGGACTCCCCCTATTCTCCATCCGTCTCAAATGGCATAAGTGCAGAGTCAAATCCAGGTTCAGTAGATTTAGTGCTATTTTCAGTGTGGGTCATGCTCAAATTTCAGTGCGAAATTCAGTGCAAGACTTGGTGTTAGAGTCAATTTGAATTTCACAGCGGATGCTGTACAAATTTTAGTGCGAAATTCATTGCTACAGTCATTGTGATTTTTCAGTGTGGAGATCAATACAGGTTTCTGTGAAGAAATTTGTTATACATTTAGTGCAAATTTTAATGCTTCCTTTCAGACACGTGAAAGGTACATCATTCACACTTTACTCCAACACTCTTCTAACAAGATCCCTCGTTCTTTTCCCTCCCCCCCCCCTTTCTCTCCCCTTTTCCCTCCGCCTCATCCCTCCCTCTCCTGACGAAGTTCCTCACTCTTTCCACCCCTTTTCCTTTCCCGCCTCTCTGCCATAACTAGATCCTTGATTCTCTACCTCTCTCCCCCGCTCTCTTTTTGCCTTCCCTGTTCTAAAAATTTTCCTTATTCCCCACTTCCTTCCCTCACCCCTCTCTCCTACCTCTCCTAATAAAGGCAGCCATTGTCTCTTCCCTCCCCTTACCTTCCCCCCACTTCCCTCCCCTTCCCATTCCCTCTCTCTACCCTTCCACCACTCTTCCCCTTCCCTCCCCCCTATTATTTTGACACTTCACCCCTTCTCCTTCCTTTTCCCTCCCCCCACCACCCACTTTCTCTAGCGAGATCCAACATCCTTTATTCCCTTATCCCACCTCCACTCCCCTCCCCCCCCTCCCACCTCCCCTTTCCTCCCCACCCTTCCCCACCCGTCTGCTTCCCCCCCCCATATCCCCCCAGCCTGGCTCTGAAAGCGCATCGCAGCAGAGAGTGCCGCACTCTGCCCACCATGCATCCGTGCGGAATTCAGTGCGGAATGCAGTGCGATATTCAGTACGATATTTAGTGCGAGATTTAGTGCGATATTCAATGCGATATTTAGTGCGAGATTCGGTGTTAGAATCAGTGCGAGATTCAGAGCGGATTCATTGCAGCCGAGAGTGCACGCAGGGATGGTCGCTCACATCGCATACACGCGACGGGAATTGTCGCACGCGAAATGGTCTCCACCACACACGATTTCCGGAAAGTTCCCCTTGTTCCCGACGGCCGCCTTCACCGCCTCCAGAGCCGACTCTGCAGCACAACCGTACGGACAGACGAGGCGGAGGACCCAATCAGATTCACGCTTCGCACGTGTGAATACATGGGCAGCAGACCAAGAAGGGCGAAAAGGAAGGGTAAAGGAGGGGAAGACCTACTGTCAGGCTCTGGCAAGGGTCCTTTGAAGTCTCCCGCTACGAGTGCCACGTGGCACGCCAAAATCAGGACAGTCGCGAAGGTTGTGCCAGCAGCCATGGCTACCACTCGCCACGTCAGCAGGATGCAGAAGTTTCGCAGAAAGCGCCAGGCGACAGTTTCAGTTTCAGTTGAGAAGGATCCGTTGGTCCGATCGACGGCAGGGGCTGCCGCGGGGGAAACTGTTGTTTATCTTTTCCCCAGAGATGCAGAGCTATTTACGGCGTCGCCGAAGGAACCGAAGCGGAGATATTTTCCGCCACCTTTTCTTATTGGCCGGTGAGCACGAATCGAAACCATTCACTTTTGCATAACTCAACTGTCGACCAATGAAATTGCAGCGTCAACATTGCCAGCATTTCATAACTTGCAGAGGACCTTTCGCCTTTACACGTAAGTCGAAATGTTCATATAGTGCGCACGAAAACGCGCATCAATTCGTAACCTATTCGCACGATTGCGAGCGTGCTCGTCACCTTTAACAGTTTCACAATAGTACAGCCGGAAAATTTTGTGGCTTTTGGCGGTACATGCGCAACTTCGTTATGAGTTGTCAAAGAAGGAATCTTTTTGACCGACATTTAGCAAATTTGTCATAAATAATGTCGGCGCGTCTTTGTCTGATTGGCGGTTTTTGTACACTAACCTTCCTTGACAGAAAGGCAGGTACTGAATGGACTGTTATGGACTGTGATTTTATAGTGTACTTTTTATTAAACTAGTACGGAGAGGTAGTTATTCCGTACAGGAAATGACACATTTCGTCATAGTTTTCAAAGTCACAGTCAGCACATGCAGGGAGCAAGAAAGCGTGCTATCAAATGCTCGTTAACAGGTACGACTTGAAAAGAAAATAAGTCAAAATTTGTATCATCATGTATGGAGGGAGTTCGTCTGCTCGGAACCTGGTTAGCAACGCTGTCAAGTAATCATTGCGAGATACGTTACAACATGAAAACGGATCAACACGTGGTACTTTTACAGCTGAAGACGGGCGGTGGTCATGAGTGAGCTCTATAAGTCTGTCTTAATAAAACAAAAAAATATACAAAAAGACAAATGTGAATCTTTCACAGCTGAATGGCGGTGGTCTTGAGCTTCAATCTAAGACACGTGTTAAAAACATAATAAATATATACACAAAAGTCTTTCACAGCTGGAGGATTATCGGAGACGCTATCAGAGACTCGCTGTCAAATGCTTTCCGCTCATCCTTGTCGGTGTTAAAAAAAAATAATCCACTTAAAACTTTTTTATGTTGCGCACACGTGTGGAATTGTCAATCGGAGCCGCCAATCGGAAGGTGAAACACTCGCATTCCAATGAACCATTGACAATTCGACAAGTGTGCACGAAGAAAATGTTTTGAGTGGCGAGAAAAAGCTCTACCACTAATAACGTTGAGCGGTGTACCGCATACGTAGAGATCATAGCGTAGACGTCTCATGGGCATACAACGCACGCATGAAACGCCCTAAAAATAACGAATATGCGCACGAAACAAAATTCAATAGTTTTTAGAATGCGTTGACCGAATTTGACTTCATACTAAAACTAACTTTATAACATAGTTGTTCAAATCGTGCGATTTTTTCCTTTTTTCCGATTAAAACGTATAATTCGTGACTTTTTAATAAATCGGAAAAAAACGCGATGTACTTTCTGTCCGGTAAACTGAACGGCTAATTCACGTGAAATGTACGGTATTTTACGATAGCTGTACGTTTTTGTACGGCAAATGTACGAAATTTGACGAAAAGATACGTTGCACTTCGTAGTACATTCTGTCCGGTAAACTGAACAGAAATTTTACGGAAATGTACGGGGTTGTACCAAACGAAAAGATACGGATAAAAAATGGTACAAACTGCGGTATATGTGAAATATATTTTTGTTTACATGTACGGAATAGTACGGACGAAAATTCATTAACGATTTTTACGATTTTTTCAAAAGGTTCAATGCGTTTATTACGTATAGTTCGTCGCGATTAAATCGTTCGCACTAAACGCCAAATTTTCCGTACTTCTATGGCTTTTTCGGTACACTTTCCGTATAGTGTTGTACATTACCTTATTTTTGCAGTTCTTTTTCACAATTTTTTAACACTTTCGTATATCTTCATACATCTCCGTTTCAACCCTAAAAGTACAGCACAAACTGTACGAAATTGACGAAAAGTATAAAAGCGACGAATACCTACGTAATTTGCGTAAAAAGTCCAAATTCGTACGAATTGGACGAGACTGTCTTCCCGCGCGGAAATGAAGCGACGTCTCTTATTTGGAATCTTTGGTACATCTAACCCGTACATTATGTCCGTACGAAAAGTATGCACATTTTACGAAAGATTCAAAAACTGAAAAAAATAATGAAATTTCGTAAAAATGTCATTTCCGTACGAATGAGACATCTATGGTTCAGAGCCTTTCGCATATGAAAGTGCTTGAACTGTTTCAAACTACGAGCAGTAAAAACTACCACGTGGCAATGTAGAACTGGATGTGGCGCGTTCAACGGCCAACACGTGCATAAGCTGTCAATTAGGCACGAGTACATGGTGATTTACACTTTACAGGTACCAGAAAAATGATCAGCGCAAACGTTTTTTGGTTTGGAAGCAAGTGCCTAAGTCAGCTTGTCAAAGATAATACATTTAACATTTTTACATTTAGCGTACACATTTCTACAAGCTTGGTACCTTTGGGATGAGAATTGACGGTTAATCCGTTGAACAGTTTTGACTTGCTAAAAATTGTAGTCAACCGGTTGAAATTTTGCATCGCTTGTGAACGTCGACCGTCATAATATATCAACAATTCACACGGCCGGCCAAGTTTAACGCTGACAAAACTGGGATGACAACATGTAAATAAAATTGCTGGGAGCAAGCTCACTTTCTCGCCAAATTAATGGACAAAGGGTTTCTGAACAACACAATGTATATGCATGTTGGATTTTAACTTGCCGCAAAATTGGAATTTAATTGGTGAAACATCACATTGAACGTAAACGTGAAACATCACATTGAACGTAAATGGAGATACGTATGGAACGACGTTCTGAAGTACTAAAAGTATTGTAAAAATAAATAGACTTGCATGAAACAAAAAAAATATTATAAGAATCAAAAACGCACAAACATAAAAGCTTCTCAATGAAACTAAATGAAAAAAATGTGTTTACACTTATACGCGTGTTAACTAAATGAAAAAATGCGTTGATACTTTAACAAGTTTTTGTTTCCGTTTCATTTTGTGTACAAGGTTTATTTCTTTTCGTACAAGATATCCATACATTACTTTCGTTTTGAATAGTTTCCAATCACGCCGTTTCTTAATCTGCGTTTCCTTTAGATGTGATGTTTCGCGAATTAGAGTTCAATTTGCGGCAAAATATGGGGCTTCATCAAGCGAAAAATGAGGTTATTTACTGATTTCGTACCAAGCCGTAAAGTTTTCTTTCTTTCTTTTACAAATAATGTTTATTAAATATTTGGCAAGATTCTCCAAACTTTAGGGCGATAACTTCGACCTTCTGATTTTGTGTTTTCAAAGAAAACACTCATTTTATTCAAGTGTCTGGCTAGTGTCCCAAACTGTTCTCAAGCAGGACACTAGACGCGTACAGTTGGTACATTTAGAAATAGAAGATATGATCCACGGCAGACAATCAACAACAACCTAACAATTGGCAAAGGCCATGTGCCTTCGGACAAGGTGAACTCAAATCCAACGAAACGAATGAAAAAAACTTTATCAATAGACATCAATTGACACTCCTTTCGGCATCAATTTATCTTCTCACAAAGGGTTGTGCTATTTAAAACAAATTACCGCAAATTAAACCTGTAAAGTAAGCACGTAAATTCAAATATATTTCTACAAATCTTAAATGTTGTTATTTCGTACAGATACGACGTTCAAACTTTGTGCTTTTAAAATATTCACCTATTCTAACCGTTTGAAGAGGAACCTACATGATATTATTCACATTAAAGAACGTAGGAGTCAGTTGCCTTCCTGGCACGACTTGATGGATAAGTGATTAAAACATTAATGCTTGTAAAAGTGTTCGTACAATTATTGGCGACGCTTGATGGACGAGAGCCTTAAGGCATATGTTCGATCAAGAAATTTTGTATATGTATGGCCAACATTACATGTTGTTATATTTTGTACGATTTATTTCCACGTAGAGCTTGTAAACCACATATTATAAATTTAATGATACCTTATTGCCTCCACTCTTGTTTCGCACTTCTTGGTGAGAGGCACCCCCGTTCTCGCCACAGTGGTCTCTCGAGTCTCGGACGGTGTATTCGCCGTAGACGCGACACGTTCACTTCCTCCTCTTACCTTAGTGGATATGGTGGTTCATTAAACCCTTATTACAAAACCCGTAACGCATGTCCAAGAATCAATTTCCGATCGGGTTCTCGCCGCCATAAAATCTGAGCTTCTCAAGGCGCTTCCCTCTTATTTTTCGTGTGTGTGTCTTCTCTCTTGTGATGGACATGGTTCTGGTGCTTGGTTATCCACTACACTTATTTTATCCATACTTCGATTCACACACGATCAATTCACCACTTCCCTCTGGTTTCGCCTTGACCTCCCTCGTCTTTCTTTACTCGACTCTCTAGCTTTTGTGGTCGCGTCTTGGAGCCTAATGGCATCTGTTTGCTTCGATGCTCCCATGGGGGACAATTGATCCAGGTTCATGACACTATTCATGATGCCATTGCGACAATCACTTTGGAGGGGGACTTTTCTGTGCGTCAAAAATTTCTCACATTATTTTTTCGCCAAGGATTGATGTTTTTTTTCTCGATGGCGCCCGTCGTATCTTTGGCGACATTTTTTTTGCGAACCGTACTTCTACTACAATCCTTCGCGAGGCAGCTTGACATGTTGAGGTGGCCGCCCGTGATGTCGCTAAGGCGAAGGAGCGTGATTATGCACAATGAGACGCTATCGATGACTTTATTCCAATAACCGTCGATATCTTTGGTTTTTTTGTGTCTAGCATCGGACGTTTTTCCTTGTAATTGTGGTCCGTTCTCTTTCGAGCGACGAGGATCTAAAGCCCTCCTCTTTTGGTCCTTAGATCTTTTTATCGTCAACGTTTATCTGTGGCTTTACAACGAGTGCATGTTTTTATTCTCCTTCGATCACCTATTGTGATTATGGATCATTGCCGTTTCGGACGTCCTTCAATGCGCTCCCTCGGGCTTAGGGGACCTACGAGGTATCTTTTCATAGATATTTAATTGTGTTGGCGTTATGGTTGGAGGGTTCGTTTGAATGAGTTGTTCTGTTTTTTGTTTTTTGGGTTCAAGTGCATTATTTTTACGCGTTGTATTCACGTTGCTTTCTTTGATTTATATTGCCTTTTAGTTTTTCAGTTATGGCCGTGCCCGTTTTGTACCCCTGGCCTCAGTTGGTTTGCCATAACGTTTTTTGGTTCAATATGTTTCCTTATGTTTAT
This sequence comes from Zygnema cylindricum, assembly GCA_037447655.1. NCBI lineage: Eukaryota > Viridiplantae > Streptophyta > Zygnematophyceae > Zygnematales > Zygnemataceae > Zygnema > Zygnema cylindricum. The sequence goes on along the minus strand of JBBHKE010000050.1, from coordinate 40,709 downwards.
GTTTGTATATGTTTATATCTTTATATGTTTACATCTGTATAATGTTTATGTTTGAATAATGTTTATATTAGTATAATGTTTGTATCTGTTTAATGTTTTTATCGATATATGTTTATATCAATATATGATTATATTGATATATGTTTATATATTTATATATCTTTATATCGATTTATGTTTATGGCGATCCGATATATGTTTGCGTTGATCCTGAATATGTTTTACATCAACCCGATATATGTGTACATCGATCCAATATATGTTTACATCGATCCGATATATGTTTACATCGATCCGATTTATGTTTATATCGATACATATTTATATTGATCTATGTATATTTTGATCTATGTTTATATTGATCTATGTTGATATCGATCTATGTTTATATCGATATATGTTTAAATCGATGCATGAAAATATCGATATATGCAAATATCGATATGTGTATATATCAATATATATTAATATCTATATATGTTTGTATATATCTATGTTTGTATCGATTTATGTTCATATCTATTTATATTTGCCTATGTTTATATCTTTATATGTGTATATCTATAACTCTGTATGTCTACATATGTGTATATCTATATTTGTGTATATCGATATATGTTTATATCGATCTATGTTTTGATATATTTATATTTATATCTATCTATGTTAATATCCATATATGTTGACATCTATATATGTTTATATCAATATATGTTTATATCGATATATGTTAATATAGATGAAATTATGTGGTCTCCATTGACCCACAGAATGAGCAGCCTATGTAAAGCCTCTAGGATAATATTTGCCCCTTCTACTTTCCCGCTGAATAAGCGCCGCCCAGGCACACAAATATTCTGACCACTCTCACCCTTCTAAGGACAAGACTCCCCTGAGTCAAACGCAAAAAGAATCAGTGAGTTTGCTCACCCGAGCAGTAAGTTATGGCTGGTCAAAGATGACCTTTATAGTTACAAGCTCTCTTAGAGAGAGAGGTACCTAAATATTACTAAGTCTCGGTCTGCCTACTCACGACTACCTACTATTAAACCCTAGTCCAATAGGAACACTATAAAGTACAAGAAGGTACAATGGGCGATGTACTTATTGTACAACCATTGTACGACAAGGTCTACAAGGTGACACCTGTCATATCGAAAGCCATGGTTCCTCCTCCCATCTTCTCCGGTATCAAATAATGTAGCGCCACGTGGCACCGCGTGACGCTATATCCGTATGCCGCCAATAAGCTCACTTCGCGTGGCGGTAATAATGCCGGCCGTCCGATCAAAACATATTTTACACGGTTCAGATTCGCGTACATGCAGAAATTGCTCCTTTTGGTTAGTCTGCTGTTAATTAGTTGTTTCGTTAATGTTTATATAGTTATGAAACCCATCACGTGTATCGTTTCGTAAGGTCTTAATGGTTAAGGCGTTAGGCTATATAGAATCTAGAGGTCATAGGTTCAAATCTAGACCTAGGCATCATTTTAGCCAAAATACCCTTAACTGCAAAAACTGCCACTTTCTAAATATGGCGGCAGCCATGGCGCGCCTTTGATCCTTACTCTCTTTCTTTAAAACAAAACTAAAATAGGGAAGTGAACTACTAATTACCCCTTTTCAACACTCCCCTTAATTCCTAGTCACTTTTCAATTTTAATCCACAGTTTTCTCTGCAATAAATCAACTTAGGGGAAGGCACTGCTTTTGTCATCATGTCTGCAATCATTTCTCTATCAGTTTTATGAACCAGTTTAATAAATTTTTTTTCTACCTTCACTCTGACAAAGCTTAGTCTAATATCCATATGCTTAGCTTTGAAGTGATGTTTCGGATTAGCTGCAATCGAGATAGCAGCTTGATTATCACAAAAAGCATTTTGAGTTCCAGACTTCATGAACCCAAGTTCTTCAAGAAGAGATTTAACCCACATTAATTCTTTGGTGGCAGCACAGGAAGCCATGTATTCAGCCTCCATAGTGGACTGAGCAACTACTTTTTGTTGCTTGCTACTCCAACAACATGCACCGGATCCAATTTGTAACACATATCCATTCATACACCTCCTTAAAGGCACATCTCTATAGTTGGCATCACTCCAAGTGGTGATGTCAGGGTGCTCCCCTCCCAAATGCAACCATAATTCCCTTGTCCCCACCAGATACCTCATCACCCTTTTGGTAGCCTCCCAATCTCTCTTTCTTGGTTCATTTAGATTTCTACTAAGGACACCTACAGCTGCAGCTATATCCGAACGGGTACAGTTCATAAAATAAATTAAACTGCCTACAATCTGCCGATAAGGGATATTTTCCATAAATTTTCTTTCTATCTCTTCCATCTCATCATTAATGATGAATATTCCTCCCTCTTCACTCCCCTCACTCACTTTCTTCAAATCCATGGGAGTAGTACATCCGTTTGCTTTCTCCATTTGAAATTTTTCTAGCATATTACCGATTGCTTCTTTTTGAGGTAGACTTATAATTCTATTCCCTCTATCTCTTTCCATCTGAATTCCCAAAATGTACTTTGCTTCGCCAAGATCTTTCATATCAAAACTGCTTCTAAGATCCTGTTTTAGTTTGTTAATTTTATCTAAGGACTTGCTTAAGACCAACAAATCATCCACATAAATAGCAATAAATATCACTCCATTCTCATCCTCAAATAAATATATAGAGTGATCTGAACTAATTCTGATATACCCCAAACCGGTCAAAAAGTCGTCGAGCTTTATATTCCACTGTCGCGGGGCTTGCTTAAGCCCATAGAGTGATTTTATCAGTTTGCAAACTTTGTTTTCTTCCCCACTTTCCACGAATCCTTCCGGTTGCCTCATGTAAATTTCTTCTTCCAACTCTCCGTGCAAAAAGGCCGTTTTAATATCCATCTGGTGGATTCCCATATCCTCCGCTACAGCTATACTTAAAAGGATTCTAACAGAAGGAAATATGACTACAGGTGCAAAGGTTTCTTCGTAGTCTATCCCCTCTTTCTGTGTATAACCTTTTGCAACTAACCTAGCTTTTTACCTCTCAATGGTATTATCCTAGTTTAATTTAAGTTTAAACACCCACTTACATTCGATCGGTTTTCGGTCTGGTGGACAATCTACCAACTCCCATGTATTGGCTTCCATGATAGAGGCCATTTCTTCATTTATAGCTGTGATCCACCAGCTACTTTCTGGAGTGTTTATGGCCTCTAAGTATGTTTGAGGTTCATCTGGGTGAGACATCTTTGTGAGTTGGTTATTTACTTGTCTTTCTTGAAGTCGTTTACTACTTCTTCTTCCCCCTTCAAAATCGGACGCCGGTATGGAAGGCATCCTTGGGTTTCGTTTTGGGAGATTTTCAGCTTCCCTATCTTCCAATTCCGGTGTCTCATCAAGTTCCTCATCGGTTTCCACTTCGTATTGTGGCGTTGTCTCGGATGTTGTCCTTTCTTCCTTCTCCTTTGGTAGATCTTCAGATTTTTCTTTTTCTCCCTCTTCCTTCTCTTCATTTTCAAAGTCAAAGTCAGAAAACTGATCCGTTTCAAATCTGATTTTGACTTCCTTATTATATTTGAATGGATCAATGGACTTCTCTTCATTCATCACCACTATGTGTTTTACCAAAATTATATCTCTCTTTTTCAAGTCATACACTCGGTATCCTTTTGTGCTCTCATCATATCCTACAAGATATCCTGGTTTCCCTCTTCCCTCTAACTTCCATTTAGTCTTATCGGAATCCAAACTGTAGACTTGACTTCCGAACACTCTCAAACTAGACAAATCAGGCTTTCTTCCTGTCCACCTCTCATACGGAGTTTCCTCCTTATTTGCCGAAGTTAGGACTCTATTTTTGATGAAATTAGCATAGTTCATAGACTCAGCCCAAAACTGCAGCCCTATCCTCTTATCACTTAACATACTTCTGGACATATCTCCTAAAGTTCTATTCACTCTTTCTGCTACTCCATTTTGTTCCGGATTATAGGGAACAGTTTTCTCATGATGAATTCCTTCTTCTTTAAGATATTCTTCAAATTCCCTGAAGGTGTATTCTTTCCCATTATCACTTCTTTTCTCTTTTATTGAGGTTTCATGTAGCTTTTCACTCCATACTTTATACTCTTTGAAACATTTTAATACCTCTGACTTATGTTTGAGAAAGTATACCTTCGTGTATCCAGACCAAACATCTCTGATAGTTAACATCCATCTCTTCCCCCCATGTGAAGCATACCTAGCTGGTCCCCAAACATCAGTGTGAACTAGATCTAATACTTTCTCTCTCCTAAATGTGGTTGCCTTTGGAAATGGAAGTCTATGAATCTTCCCTTGGGCACATCCACTACAATCATCAAAGGTCTCATCATCTTCAATAGTAATACCCTCCACTATTCCCTTTTTCTTCATTTTCTTTAATCTATCTAGATGCACATGCCCCAACCTTTTATGCCAAAGCATCATCTCACTTGCACACGAGTAGAGAACACTCTTTTCATTGCAAAGTACAATTCTGAACATTCCTTGACTGCCCTTCTCAGCTATGAAATAAACCTCATTATCAAAGCTTGTTGTGAAGATTCCTTTCCTAGTTCCTGTTTCAAACTCCTTTTCATCTAGGACAGCTGTTGAGACTAGGTTCTTGCTTAGTTGTGGAATGTAAAGAACTTTTGAGAGTGTTACAATTGAGGCCTTTCCATCAACTAGAACCTTCAAGTCAACAGTTCCAACAAGACTTGTGGTTTTTTACTCTACCATCTCCGTACTCTATCTCAACTGTTGGGATCTTTCTCAGTTTAGTGAACCACCGCTTTTCTTTGCACATATGCATTGAAGCCCCTAAGTCTATGATCCACCCATCCTCGGGTGGATCCTTCTTACCTCCGAAAGCACACTTTTGTCTCCGTGGAATGTCGACATACTTTTCAGTGTTTTTCATATTAAGGAGAAGCCCTTAAGCTCCTCTTCAGGTTCAGTTTTTTCTTCCACTTCCTCATCAAGAACTTGAGTCAGGAAAGCCTTTTTCTTTCCTCAGTCCTTTGAGGTTCCTTGACCATCTTTCAGTCGAAGATCTGCAAGTCTGACATAATCTGCCATATAGTGTCTCGGTTTCTTGCAGAAGTGACATAATCCTCCTCGAGAAGTTCCTCTCCCCTATCTATCAAATCTGCCACCTCCTTGTCCTCTTCCACCAAAGTTTCAATAGGGATCTTTCCCTCTCTCCTCATCACGCTTCCGCCAATCAGCTCTTGTAAACAATGCTTGAACACTTGGACTCCCTCTTCTAAGCTCTATGGTGCTTTCTTTCACTAAAATCATTCCCACAGTGTCATCCCAATTCCAATTGCTATCTCCTATGTCCTGCAATCGGTTAATGATATTCTCATACTCTACAGGTAGTTTCATCATTAATGTGTTCACTCTTTGTCTCTCAGACCATGAGTTACCTGCACTCTCTAACTCTCCAAACAATGCTCCTATGTCATTGCAATAATTATCCATACTTCCTCCCTTATAAGAATAAACTGCAATCATATTTCTGCCAACTGTTGTTGCTGCAATGATCCACTCTTATATTTGTTAACTAGTGATATCCAAATCTGAGATGAAGATTTGACATGCATAAGGGGAATGGCAATGCCCTTTGCTACACTTTTAAGAATTAAGAGCTTAGCAACCTTGTCTTTGTAGTTCCACTTATCATACTCTGATCTTTCGGTCTGAACCCTTGTCGTTGTTTCTGGTGGTGCTGCTGCCGGTATCGCCGTCGGTAATGGTGTTACTTGAGTTGCAACTCCTTCCTTTTCTCCTTCCATGACAATCTCTTCTCCTTCCTCATCTTCATCCTCGGTGATGGTGGCAGCTTTTCTACCAACTGTAGAGGCGGAGGTGCCAGAAAAACGTGTCCCTCCAAACCCAGGTGGAGGTGGGCATCGAATTTGTCCAGACACTATGCCCCATAGATGCTTCTCAAATAGTTCTCCCTCCATCATCATTTCCCAATAAAGAAATTCTGATCCATCAAATATGGGCACCTTAGAGGGTGGGCCCATAACCTGAAATTCTATGGTCTCCATTGACCCACAGAATGAGCAGCCTATGTAAAGCCTCTAGGATAATATTTGCCCCTTCTACTTTCCCGCTGAATAAGCGCCTCCCAGGCACACAAATATTTTGACCACTCTCAACCCTGTGAGGACAAGACTCCCCTGAGTCAAACGCAAAAAGAATCAGTGAGTTTGCTCACCCGAGCAGTAAGTTATGGCTGGTCAAAGATGACCTTTATAGTTACAAGCTCTCTTAGAGAGAGAGGTACCTAAATATTACTAAGTCTCGGTCTGCCTACTCACGACTACCTACTATTAAACCCTAGTCCAATAGGAACACTATAAAGTACAAGAAGGTACAATGGGCGATGTACTTATTGTACAACCATTGTACGACAAGGTCTACAAGGTGACACCTGTCATATCGAAAGCCATGGTTCCTCCTCCCATCTTCTCCGGTATCAAATAATGTAGCGCCACGTGGCACCGCGTGACGCTATATCCGTATGCCGCCAAAAAGTTCACTTCGCGTGGCGGCTATAATGTTGGCCGTCCGATCAAAACATATTTTACACGGTTCAGATTCGCGTACATGCAGAAATTGCTCCTTTTGGTTAGTCTGCTGTTAATTAGCTGTTTCGTTAATGTTTATATAGTTATGAAACCCGTCACGTGTATCGTTTCGTAACGCCTTAATGGTTAAGGCGTTAGGCTATATAGAATCTAGAGGTCACAGGTTCAAATCTAGACCTAGGCATCATTTTAGCCAAAATACCCTTTACTGCAAAAACTGCCACTTTCTAAATATGGCGGCAGCCATGGCGCTCCTTTGATCCTTACTCTCTTTCTTTAAAACAAAACTAAAATAGGGAAGTGAACTACTAATTACCCCTTTTCAACAATAGATATATATTTTTTCGTATATATTGATGTATGTTTATTTCTATATATATTTATGTCGATATATTTTTCTATGTATACATTTTTAACGAGTGTAACACGAGGATGCATAACGAGGATGTCGACGGAGGGGTTTGAAGTGTGATCTCCTTTGGTATGGTCTTAGCTTTGTGGGCGGGGCGGTGGCGGGGGCAAGAGGGATTGCATCATAATATGGGAATTGGGAAAAACTACTTAGAGAGAAAGGGAAGAGAAAGAGGAGAAGCCAATTTTTTTCTTTTTGCATACTTTTTGTTTAGATAAGGACGAGAGAGGGAATAGACAGAGGACAAGTTTTTTTTCCTCTTCTCTTTGAAGAGGTCGTATTGTCGTATTGGGGAAAATGTAGAGGAGAGCCCTTTTTCATTTTCTCACTTTCGAGGGCTTTCTCACTTTTGTTCTTTTGTCTCAAACGTGATAGGACCCTATTTTTCTATACGTATAGTAAATGTATACATACATGCATATGCGTATAACTGTATATAGATGTATGTATCATGAAAAATGAAAAGGAATATTCTAGACTCTTTCAATTTGTACGGCTGATCCACTCTTGTTTTTGTCGGTTGGTGATTTTCGGAATGTGTATCATTTTTATATCTTATGTTACGATCATTTTTAGCAAGGAATAATTTTTGATGACCACTACACCGCCAATCGTTATTAGCGTGTAAGTTTTTTTAGCGTATACGAATAATTAGCGTGGTTTACGCTAATTGGGAATTTGAAAATTTTCGAAGAAATCGTCTATTCTAATTAGAAATTAGGGTTTTTTTTAAATAGTGTGGATAATTCTATTTGAGAATAAAAAAAAAAAAAAAAGCGGGACGGAATTAGCGTACACAACGCTAATAACGATTGGCGGTGTACACGACAGTTGTCTGTTCTCACTTAAGTGTGTTTCTTGTCTTTTGGTCATTGTTTCTTCATGGTTTGGTTATTTTTTTGGTCATTTCAATTTTTGGTCATCTTTTGGTCAGTTTTTGGTCATTTTTTGGTTATCTTTTCCTCAATTTCTGGTTATCTTTTGGTCAATTTTTGGTCATCTTTTGGTAATTTTTTGGTAAGTTTTTGGTAAATTTTTAGTCATCTTTTGGTTAATTTCTGGTCATCTAGGTCATTTTTTGGTCATCGTTTGGTAATTCAATCTTTGGTCATGTTTTGGTCGTTTTTTTGTCATTTTTTGGTCATGTTTTAGTCAATTTTTGGTCATCTTTTGGTCATTTTTGGTTATTTTTTGTCAGTTTTTTGTCATTTTTTGGTAATTTTTTGGTCATTATTTTGTCATTTTTTCGTAATTTTTCAGTCATCTTTTGGTCAATTTCTGGTCATTTATAGGTAAGTTTTTGGTCATCTTTTGGTAAGTTTTAGTCATCTTTTGGTATTTTTTAGTCATCTTTTGGTAATATTTAGTCATCTTTTGGTCGTTTATTTGGTCATTTTTTGGTCATGTTTTGGTCAATTTTTGGTCATATTTCGGTAATTTTTTTGTCATCTTTTGGTCAATTGCTGATCATTTTTAGGTCATTTTTTAGTCATCTTTTGGTTATTTTTGGTCAATATTTGGTCATGTAATTCTGACAACAGAGGCAGGAACAAAGGCAGATGTTTCGGTCGATTGCAAATTATAAGACGCACATATGTTGGTAGGCGACAAAAAAACATGGATGTTTCCGTTGGTAAATCGCTAAAAAACACAGATGTGCAATTATCATCTCGGGAGAGTTAAACCCTAAGAGTAGATACATTGAAAAGTAGGACTAAAGGTTGTCAAAGGACGTCGAGAAGTTTGACATGTTTGTGAGACTTTTTTGCAAAAAAACAAAAGAAATGGTGCAATGGGAGTTTATCATTGATTTTTGAAAAACAGAAAATGTGTTTGAATTTCTTTGTGTCCTGTTGTTTCCCTTTTTGTTTGGTTGAATTTCCCTTTCATCGGTTTATTTTTTTTCGCAACTTTTTTTTTCATCGGTACAAAAAGGACAAAAAGGAGGTGAGCTTTGACAGTCGAGACGTCAAAATGAAGTATATCCTTTGTTATCTTATGATGTCTTTCTAACAAAAACCTTCATTTTGATGCACTCTTTTCGATTGTTTAGCCGTACTCTATTCCAAAATAATTGATAAATATAGTAGCAATAGAAAAATGGATATACGCCATTCTTTATGGTTCTAAATCTTGTAATCCATCCAAGGGGAAAAGGGGAGAGAGGGAAAAAGGGGGAGAGGGATAAGGGGGAAAGTATTTGAGGGGACAATATTTGCCTCAGTTGATTAATCAAATGAACAACAATCATTTTTGTCTTTTTGTGAATTGGAAGCTAGTTTTGTCTACAATTGTAGTAGGAATGTGTTGTCCATTGATGTGGTGACCGCACTATGGAATAGCCTCACACATGCCAGTTATTTCAGACGAGTTTTTTTCAAAGATGTCATAAGAAACCGCCTTTTAAGTCATTGATAAATCATACTAGGAAGATTATCATACTTGACAACTGGAACCATACGATTGGTTGAGGACGATAGAAAAAGACAATGAAGTGAAGGAGACTGAAGCTCATGTAATCGCATTATTCGGAAGGTTTGAAGCATTCCTTTGAAAAGCCATGGAGACTTTTTGAAGCTGAGCAATCAAAATGAAGACAAAGGAAAAAAAAAATCATCTAGAGATCAAAAGATCAAAACAAAAAATTGTGGAACACTATTATTATATCGTATTATTATATCCTATATTATACCGTATCATTTTATATCGTATAATATTGTATTATATTGTATGATATCGTATTATATAATGTATTACATCATATTACACCGTAGCACATAACGTATTACATCGTATTATACCGCATCACATATTGTATTATTGTATATCGTATTATACCATATTATTATATACTGTACTGTATATCATAGTATATACCGTATTTTATACCGTACTTTATACTGTACTTTATACGGTATTTTATGTCATATTTTGTACAGTATTATATACCGCATTTAATACAGTATTTTATACCGTATTTTAACATTTTAATATCGTATTTTAATATCGTATAAATATCGTATTTAGTAAGTATGGCATTTAATATCGTATTCTATATCGTATTAAACATCGTATTGAATATCGTATTTAAATATCGTATTTAATATCGTATTTGATATTGTATTCATATTGTATTTAATATCGTATGTTCTAATAATGTATTAATATTGTGCTTAATATCGTATTTAAAATCGTATTTTATTATTGTATCAATATCGTATTTAATATTGTATTTAATATAGTATTTAATATCGTATTTAACATAGTATTTAATATCGTACTAATATCGTACTTAATATCGTATGTAATATCGTATGTAATATCGCATTTAGTATCGTATTTAATATCATATTTAATATCAGATCACTCTCATATCAGATCTGATTCATGTCAGATCAAATTCATCAGATCATAGATGAGATCTGAGATTCGAATCAAATCATATACATATTACATCAAATTCATATCAGATCAGTATCACATCTGGTTCATATTACATCAGATTCATCAGATTCAGATTAGATTCACATCTGATCAGATTCATAGCATATCATTCTTAGCAGATTAATATAAAAATAGAATAATAATAATAAAATAAAAATAATAAAAATATAAATCATATCGTATTATTATATCATATTGTTATATCATATTTTGTAATATCATATTATATTGTATGATAGCACATCGTATAATTATATCGTATTACTATATCATATAATATTGTATTATTATATGAATACTGTATTACTGTATCGTATTGTCGTATTACTATATCGAATTATTATATTGTATTATTATTTTTGTATTACTATATCGTATTATTATACCGTAGTGGTATTAGACATTGGGGGGAGGCCTTATTTGGCGGGCGGCGGAGACCTTCGAGGAGGATTTTGCCCGGGCAATGTGAATCCCTCCCAGTTATTGATAAGGACAAAAAAATCGCGCGAAGCGCGGAGAAATTTTTTTTGGGAGTCTCCTCGCTGATTAGGTCAGATGGACCAAAAAAACAAAAAAAAGTTAAGTGTTCATACTTACAGCGTTCTCATATAGAGCATTCACCACAAATAGCGTCACACGCGTTGCATGAGAACATGAAAATCGCGTTCGCGACTCAAAATATCTACATAATATTAAAAACGTTCACACTTTAAACACTACCATTTAATCCGTCGAACAACTGAGTCGCGCGTCACGTGAGAACACTTGACTTTTGCCATTAAAAACTAAAATAAAATTAGCCGCGCGTCACGTGAGAACACTTTACGTATGAAATTACAAAAAAAACAAAAAAGTACAGTCATATTGTCGTCCTTTGGGCGCCGCAGGCGAATTTTTTTTTACTACGCTACGTGAAATGAGGATCATACGCGGAGAGTGTAAAAATATCCTACAGTCATCATTGACGTAGTATTTTGAAAGGAGGAGAAGGTATTTTGAAAGCGGAGAAGGTATATATATTCAAATTTGAAAGAGTACAAGACAAATCCGCGTGTACTATTTACTTACTCCAAAATGTGACGTTATTTATCATATTCCCTACGGTCGAAAGTGAAATTCCGTACTTTTCAATGTAGATTAACTCTCCTCGCGGATGTCCGTACGTGGTAAACTTGAATTCCGTACTCTCCAATGTAAATTAACTCTCCGCGCGAATTCTGTACGCTCCGTACTCTCCAATGTACATTAACCCTCCGCGCGAATTTCGTACGCTCAAATGTGAACCAATTTTTTTCAGTATGTATCGCAAATGATTACGTTTCAAATTGTATTGTTTTGAAACCTAAGTAAATATAGACGTACGTTAATCTATTTATTACGTGCGCTTTAACCATAGGTTTTGATTTACGATTTAACGTATTTAGTGTTAAAACCAACAGCTAAATCCTACAGCCTAACCCTAAATCCTACAACCTAACCCTAAATCCTACAGCCTAACCCTAAATCTTACAGCCTAACCCTAAATCTTACAGTTTTGAGTTTTTGTTTTATGTTTTTATTTTATTTTTTCATTTCATCTTTTTTATTCATTTACTTGTTTTTCTTTCAACAGTTTTATTTTAAATTAAACTTTTTAAAGGTTTTTCTTATTATTTTATTTTTATTATGATTTTTTTTTTCTTCTTCATAAAAATTTCCTTTTCAATGTTTTCTTGGCGTAAGGGAGTTTTTCAAATTTTACCTAGTGTTGTCTCAGGGCTCACATTTGGAAACTGTCAAAAATTGTTCATTTAGAAGATGACGATAGCAATGTAGGAATAAATAACCCCCCACAATATAGTGAAACAGATAGAGCACGGATCATCAGAAATACGTTAAAACAACGTAACCCAAACACATAAAAAGCTTATCAAGTTGGTTAAAATCAGTATGAAACATTTTGGAGTGCACAAGGGCACCCAAATGTAGCTATTACACCTGATGGGGTTATTGGACTTTTAGAAAATAACAAAAATAAAAGTTATGCCACACTCATACAATGGGTGAAAGGACTCCAAGACTCGTATAAAACGCAATTAGCCATAAAAGGAGGAGGGGGTGAAAATCTTAGAGACAATAATATCATCCAAAAACTTTTACAAAGTCCAAAAAAAATACATCAAATTTAAAAAAAAATAACCATGAAGACCGTCAAGAAGGCATACGAGAAGCGTATTCTCTCGAAGATTACAAAGGGTTTTCAACATTTTGGTTGGAGTTGGCCGAAGGAAAGCACAAAGAAAAAAAGTTGGGGATGGAACCATACACCAGCGTTCACGTGAGGTATGTATCGATAAAAATACTAAATTTTACATTTCATTTTCTCGATTCATGTTGTTTTTTACTTAACACTTTATTTTATAGGGTGCATTTTTATTTGAGTTTCTTATCCAATTTTGTTATTTTAGGGTTTAGATTTTAATTTTTGACTTTACAATACATTTTTTTTAATATGTTTTTTCGAGATGCAAAAAGTTTTTAGAAGTTAACTCCAAAGTCTATTTAAAGCAGAGACGAAAATTATGTGCAATTTTTATTTTTGGGAGAAAATATACATTCTTTTAAAATAAAGCTCGAATTATGTTTGTAACATTGTCATTTTTTTGTTTGTGTTGTTTTGTTTATTTTTTTTTGTGATGCATTTTTTGTTTTTTTTTAGAAAGGGTATATTTTTTTCAAAGAAAACTCTCATTATATTTGTAACATTGCCATTTTTTGTATCTTTGATGTTTTGTTTTTGTTTTTTGTCGGAGTCAATTTATCATGAACCATGCGTGTCTCAGTCGAGGCGATGATTCGAGAAATGCTCAGTTAGCGGATGTTTTTTCGTATGATCTTCTTTATCTTGGGCCGGACAAGGGTTATGTTTTGGCGATGGTTACAAGAAATGGGAAAACTAATGTGGTAAGTAATGTATAAAATTGAAGCTTTAACGAAATGTGTATTTTGTAATGTTTTGTGCATAACCCAAAAACAAATTTGACTAATTTTTTCGGTTTTTTTATTGTATTTTTTAACCGCAGAATGGTCGTGCGGAATTTATCGGATGCATGCGTCACTTAGACTTTCTTGTTTGTCCGGTAGGTGCTGTGGCCCAACAGTTTTTTTGGAGGTGGGAATTAGCTACAAATAAAAATGCAATTCCCAATTTTTCGACGAAAGAAACCTGGTACGGTGAACCTTTCACGGAAGGGAGAGTTTTAGCGAAAGACGAAAAAGGAAAAGAAACACCGTTTATGCAGCCTCTTTGCTATAATACACAGTTCCAGTATATTAGAAAAACATTCCAAACCAAAAATATTTCCTTGTCTCATAAAACCCATGCCGGACGTGGTCAAGAGGCAACGATGTTGGCGACAGGAGGGTGGGTTTTGGTAAACTTACCATTTGATTTTTATCATGCATTCATTTGAAATAATAAAGTTTTGTTATCTATGTTCTAATTTTCCAAATTTTTGTTTTCTTTTATGGTAAATATTTCAGTGCTGATCGAGAAGTCATCAAAGTGATGGGACGTTGGACATCTGACCACTTTTCATACTCATATGTCGGGGATTTGCCAACAGACATTCTACTACAAGCTTCTGGACACGAAAACAACACCAGAAAGTATTTTCTACCTCGTTCCAGAGTGAAACCCCCTGCTACTCTTTGTGCTATGTTTTGGCCGTGGGTCGAAACGGCATATGTTGAGCTGCCAACGGTATGTTTATAAAAACCCTCACCATTTATATCATTAATTTTTTTGTAAGTAAACTTTGGTGTTTTATGTTTGTCGCAATTTTTTTTATTATTCTATTATTTTTTTTGTATCACTTATTTTGATTTTTTTTGTTGTTTTTTGTTTATTTTCATTTTTTTTTGTCTTTTCAATTATATTTGAATTTTTTCAATTGTTTTCCTGTTTTTATGTTGTTTTTTATATGTTTTTTGGGTAATTTGTTTTTCCTTTAATTTTTTTTTTCTCTTTCCCACTCAATCTCTTTTTAATTTTTTCTTTTTTTCTCTTTCTATCACATTTTTTTTATATATATTTAATGTATATATACATTTTGTTTTATATATATATAATGTATTATTTTTTTGCTTTTTGTTTTATACTTAATGAATTATTCTTCTATTAATACATACAAATGTTTTTTTGTGCAGAGAAATGCTCGAGCTTCCAAATTTGAAAGAGATTTAAGCGCACAAAATTTCCTTCACACCATGTTATGGCTCAAAAGTGTGTTTTTACAAGACCATGTTTTTTTCCAGGATTTATTTCCTGATCTTCCTATCTTCAAGCACAAATTATTCGAATCTCGTTTGTGGTCAACGTTCAAAGACGAAGTCAAAAAAACGTGTCATGAAGCATCAAACATGTGGGCTTCAATTGCTGATGCCGAAGCAAATGTGCCGATCACAATTTCACAGGTGGGAAAATCTGTTGATTCGCTATTCATGTGGAGTGAGACCTGTGGAAGAAAAATCGATTATATGGGAGAGGAAATGCTATATGTAAAAGAGACAGTTTCAAGCTTGAATGAGAAAATTTGTAATATAAATGACAAGTTAACCTGCATTATGCACATGGTGAACGGTCACCGAGATCCGTTGCATGGAACACAACCATGTGAAAATCAAAATAGATCATCAGAAAATGAATCAGCTATGGGAATTGGGACTCCTGAACGCAATCTTCCTCGAAGTGAAGACGAAGAACATGAAACCCCTGTAGAAACGACAAGGACAACTGAAGAATTTCCACGTCCTATTCTATCGCAAGAAAACTTAAATCAAGTTTCTTTAATGACACAAATTGGAGCTCGACTACACACGGTCAAAGATGTGTGGAAAGCCTACCACGATGGTATAGGTGGACTTCCTTCCATCGCGAAATTGGAATCAAGTGGAACTAGTTGGAGGAAAGGAGAATATTGGACGTTTTATAATTGGAATGTCATTTTGGTAGAAGTTGGTAGAATAGCAAAAGAAAATGAGGTAACATTAAGTACGGCATTGGACAGGTTGCAAGATCGCCAATTCGTGAACAAATGGAGTTTGCGCGACATATCAAAAAGATTAACGACTGAAAACAAAAAAAACTAAATTAAAGTTTGTGGGACTTTTTTGGCACTTGTTGTAAATGTGTTTTTTGTAGCTTTTGAAACTTTGTAAAAACTTATAATGTTTATTTAGACTTATTTTTTTAGAAATTGAGACTCGCGTAATAAGTTTTCTTATAGTTTTATTATTTTCTGCCCATTACATGTTTATATTTTATTTGTTTTTTTATTTTATTTTGTACGAACCCTAAAATTGCATAACTTTTTTTTTTATGTGATAAAAATTTTTTTTTGATAAAAAAAGACGTGTTATCTCTAATGTTGTCGAAGTTAATGTTTTTTGTATTGTATTTCACAAAATGTTCATTTTAATTAGTATTCACAAAATAAATTATTTAATATTTGCTGCCCTATGTGTTTTCATCATTAAATTGGATATCACACACACACACACACACACACACACACTAATTCTTTATGTATATGATTTTATTTCATTATTTTTATCAGCAATTACGTTATGCTAAAAAAAGTTAGTTAATGTGTTTTGGTTTATATAACAAACTATGACTCAACACAAACCAAATATAGTTTATTTATCATCGTCGATTAAAAATGTAGTCGTTGTGTTTATCAAACTTAATAGAAATGAAACATTGTAAGATAGAAAAATGATATTACCAATCGTGGGGGTAAAATTTGCTATATTTTTCGTTTTTTGATATTACAAAACGAAACAAAAGCAACGACTAAGAGCTGTCATCCCTTATTTGGTTCTTTTTTGTATAAATGTCTTTTGTCGAATATCTAATCGGATATTTCATTTTTTGTATTGTCAATTACATTAGATCAAAAAGTTTTAGTTAGTGTATTTGGTGTATACAACAAACTATCACGTAACACAAACAAGATAGAATTTCTCTATTATGGTCGATAAAAAATGAAGTCGTTTTTTTGTCAAATTTAATAGGTTTCAAACATTGTAAGATACAAAAATCATAACATCGATCGTGGGAGTAAAATTTATACAATTTTTCCTTTTGTGATATTATGAGAGAAAATAAAAGCAACGGCTAAATATTATATTTGTTTATTTGTTTTTTTTTTTATAAATGCCTTTTGTCATATACTTAATCAATTACGTTAGATCAAAAAGGTTTAGTTAATGTTTTTGTTTTATGTATAAAAAACTAGAACTTAACACAAACCAAATAGGTCGATTAAAAATGTAGTCGTCGTGTTTGTCAATCTTAATAGGTTTGAGACATTGTAAAATAGCAAACACGATAGCATCAATTGTGGGGGTAAAATTTGTTCTAGTTTTCGTTTTGTGATATTATAAAACAAAATAAATGCAACAACTAACTATTCTCATTGTTTATTTGGTTTTTTTTTGTTATAAATGTCGTTTGTCCAAGATCTAAACGGATAGCCAATGTATATATTTTTACATTTGTGATGTATTATATATAAATGTTGTATTATATTACGATTAATGCATTAGTATTCCGTAATTATAAAAATATATTAATTGAGCAGCATTAAAAATATATTGGCAACCAAAAAATTAATTAATTAAAACAGCCTCATGGCCGCTAAGGACCACCCGATCAGCCAGCAACAAATTGAGTGATTAACTACTCTATTTTGAGTGGCAACGTATCGAGGAGATCGACGATATAGGCGTAATGGTAACGTAGCGGCAATGGGGAGCACGTGTTAATTTTTATTTTATTTTTTTGGGACGCATCCGTGCGTTGATTTTTATTATTTTTTGTTTTACTTGCGGCGTTGGTTATTATAAAATTTTGTTTTACTTGAGCTTAAACATCGCCTGCCGCGAAAGCACCTATTTATCCGTTTGCGTCCTCCCGCGAGACGTCGTACGCCGCCAGCTAAGACAGGTATACCTGGCCCGGTGAAGTCTTCGCGGGCCAATTCGAAATGTGTCGAACCGGCATTCGCGGGAGTCTCCGCGAGGTTATCCTACGGCCGGCGTTACTCTCCTCGACCCTCTGCGAGTCTCCTCGTTTCGACCTGTACCGGCTGTCTACTCTCCGCGCAAAGCAGTATACCATACCGTTTTTTGTCTAACAGGATTTTATTTCCAAGAACGCGATGGTAATACCATCAAAGTACAAAACATGATTGTCAATAAAAAGTATTGATGACCAACAAAGGTTAAAGACCAAAATCCTAAAGGACTAAAAACACAACAAAAATGCGTGAAAAGCCTCAAAGGAATGAAAGAAAGCAAGTACAACAAAACCAAACTATGGAAACACTACAAAATAACCTAGACGATAAACCCTCAAACTGGACCTATCTAAAGATAAAAACTATGGATATCGTCTATATGCGCCGGGTGGCGCGGCGGTAAGTCTCGCAGTCCTCGACCATCATTCACCACCGTGCTCTGCCTGATAATGGCCGAAGCTTGGGAACGTTGAAGCGCGACAGAGATGCGTTGACGGTAGAAAGGTGACATGAGAGCTGGAGAAGGGCTACTCGACCCTTTAATTTCGAAAGATCGTCGAGCGCAGTCGCGCAAAAAGTTGTCGAAAGACGGGTCCAAGGTCCCAAATATCTCCAAAACAAATGGTGTGAAACTATCAGCTGGGTCTCGGTGCGCGTAGTCACGTTCTTTTGAAGCCGCTGCATCCCGAGCTGCAACACCAGTATGTAATGCCGCGCGGGAGGAAACATGGGACCCTGTAGGGTCTGTGAGGACTACATCCCCAATGTTCTCGCCGCGCCATGTAGAAAAACTAGATTCACACGAGGACCCCGTTTTCCCATTTTTCAAGTGTGAACCACGCAACTGTCAATAAGGTGAAGCGTTTCTGTACTTCAAACTTTACAAACCGTACACAATTTCGTTGACGCGATAGGTGCCGATAGCTGTACGGACTTGGCGCGCTGGGAAGCACTGACCCGATGTGCAGATGTAGCAGTACGGTAGAACAACTCACGAAAAGGCGTACAATTTGGATTTGTATGAATATTGTACAGGATTTTATCGTTCACATTTATGCAAGATATACCAAAACAAGACGAAAGGACAAATGTACATAGTCCACGATGTTGGAATTGTGGTGTTGCTTATAGCTCCCAATTTTAGGCGATATTCTGTACGACTTTTGGTACGGATTGAGTGATCGAAGCCGAACCTGAATCTTGCATACAAACCCAACATACTTATGGCGGAGTACTTGGATTGTTGGCAAGATTCAGGTTCCGCTTCGACCACTTGATCCGTACCAGATGTCCGTACGGACTATCGCCTAAAATTGGGAGCTATAGGCAACACAACAAGTTACAACATCGTGGAATATGTATATTTGTCCTTTCGTTGCTATCCGTATATTTTCTTGGTATACTGAAAGGCTGGCACCGACGGCGTCCAGGTGACATGTAAATATCATTTGTGATTTGTCTTTTTGGGAAGCACATCTGACGTACGAAGAATTTGTACATATAGTGTCTTTTCTTTCCTAGAGAACCAATTGCAAAACTCATCCAAGCGAGAAAAATTAAAATCTTGTACTCATTTTAAGCGAGAATGAGTACAACCTTTAAGTTTTTAATCCACAGATTTGACTTTATTTCTTTTGTACGAATTGGACATCTATGGAGTACAATCTCTAATGTTTGAGACTTTGAGTCCACAAATTTGATTCTACATTCTGCGTACGATTTCTAAGTAAGCTGTACAAAAGACAAACCGTACAAAAAGCACACCGTGTCAAGAAGGTTAAGCCTTTCCGTACTTCAAAGAAAGAAGTCAACGTTAGTCAATTTTGCGTGAGATAGAAGTCAAGTAAAGTCTTGTTAGGTACAAGTCCGTACCTGGCGAACCACTCTAGCGTCCGTACTGGTCCACGCGGTCGTATTCGGCCTCCTATTGGTTCTGACGGCGTACCTTCTCGCGCTCGCCGGCAATCCCGGACCCAAACTGCGCGTCAACTGTCGGCCTACTTTACCGTTTAATTCATTTGTGGGACGAATTGAATCTCATCCGTTCGCCACTCTTGCTGCCGTGATGATGAAAATCCGAACGTTCGATCAGTTTGTCAAATGTGGCTGAATTCCCAAAGCTGTTTTCTCATCTTTGCTGATTTACAAGAGGAATTTGTAACGAGTACTGAGCCGCCACGCAGCAGTTATAATATAGCGTGAAAACGACAAGGTCTGCTTTAGATCATTCTGGACCGTTGCGTGACATTTGTAGCCAACCTGTGAGCATCGCTACATTTTGGCGCGCTGTAGGAAGTCGCAAGTGTTTAGTCATTTTTTTTTCCTTGCTTCTTCGATAGGGTTCTTTTAGCTAAGATTAGCTCATTTTGCACGGAAAGAGACCAAAAAAATGGGGATTTTGAATACATTATTGTTTCTTATGTCCGTCAATGTATAAATGAAAAGCTTAAAAAAGAGAATGAATGTAAAATACTAGAATTCAATTGGCATTTAGGCAATAGGAAAAGATGGTGATATGGTGGATCTTTCTAAGAAAATGTCGGTGGAGTTTTAAGGAAAATGAGATGCAGAGAACTTTTAGCCAATCAAAGTTTGACACGCGGCATGGAAATGGAATCCAATTGTAAAGTTTTTGAGAAACGAAATTAAATATAAAAGGGAAAAATCAAATTTAGCCTTTCCATTAGTGATGATTGCCATTATTGTTAAGATTTCTGCGTCCATTTTCAGCGAAAGACCAGAAAGTCAAAGTTGGTCAAAGTTGTTACAAGAGAGAGAAGTCAACCGGAGTTTTGTTAGTTATATGTATAGTTGATAGACGTGAAGGTACATATACGTAGACGTCAAGTTTTTCGTGAAAACGTGGTCCTTGACTTGTAGTGTACGGGAAGTCAAGTAGCCGTAAATTTTGAGTATTCGTGACGAAAAAGCATGCGGACATTTTGTACTTGGCGGTCTTTCATTGGTCTACGTGTGTCACAAGTTAGATTCTATTTCTTTACGTGACACGCAAGTTGCATAGGTCTACACGACACCTACGCATATAAAAATGTACCAAAGCTATGCATTAAAAAATCATCAATCGAATTATTCTCTCCAATTTTTCCCTGCTAGTTTTGCACTGAGTGCTTATTTTGTCGTGGAATTAATCTATCTTCTTTCTTGTTCAGTAATTAAGCTTTGCTTTCTCATTTAGAGAATTGTTTTCCCTAGCTTCGTGTCTTGTAATTGATCAATCCTATGGCCACTTCTTCATAATCTCAACATGGTATCGGAGCACTAGGAAAAATTACAGACATCCGAAAATTTAATGGTAGTAACTATTTACTATGGAAAGCTAAGATGACCCGCATTTTAAAATATAAGAATTACTGGGGTATTGTTGCAGGCACTGAACTGAAACCTAAGTTTTAATGGCACCAGGTTATGATAGAACGAAAGAAGAGGAAACGACGTTAATTTTTCTAGCAGTGGAAGACAGTCAACTTTTACACATAGTTGAGTTAGAAAAACCTAAAGCTATGTGAGATAAGTTAAGGACTGTACATGAGCGTATTAATCCTTCAAATATCATGCAATTAAAAAACAAATTGCTGGACTTTAGTATGGAGAATGGAGATACTATGGAACTCTTATAAATAGACTAAAAGAGCTTAAATTAATGTAGCCGCAGTCGACACAAAACTGAATGATGATGATTTGATCCTTACACTGTTTAGGTCATTACCATCACAGTATGCTATGATGATCACGGCTTTGAAAAGTTAACCTACTGTCGACTTTGATGCAGTATGTCAGCATTTCAATCAGGAAGAAGTTGAAATTAAAAGAAAAGAGGAAAAGAGTCAGATTCAGCTCTTTATGTCAAAGGCAAATAGTCAGTAAAACGTAATGAGTTTGTAACTGCTTGTGCTATATGTGGAAAAACCAATCATCATACTGCTGACTGTAGATTCAAAAAGAAAGAAACAGAAAACTTCAGGAAAAGGATTGTTTGTTATAGTTGTGGAAAACCAAAAAATAAGTCTTCAGTTTGTCGTAATAAAGACAAAACTAGACAGAACAAACCATCATTTGCCATGACCATTCAGGATGAGACTAAATTTGTTCTCACATAGTCAAATGCTCAGAAAAGTAAATGGATTATAGATTCTGGAGCATCTCATCATATGTGTAATGATAAGTCCAAATTTTCTTCTCTCACAGCATTACAGAACCCTCGACGAATTGTACTGGCAGATGATAAGATTCTAGAGACCAATTTAATATGCGAGGTTAAGTTACAGTTATACTGTGATACTGGTAGTCATGAAGGGCATTTAAAAGATGTTTTATACTTACCAGGTTTAAAGCATAACCTTTTCAGTCTTATGCATGCTGTCAAGAGTGGACTAAAAGTCGAATTTGAGAAAAAGAAAAGTGAACGGTGTGAAATCAAAAGTGAGGGGAAACTAATCGCTCTTGGATATCTGGAGGGGAATCTTTTTGTTCTACGCTTGGATGATGAAGATGCACAGATAAATTTCAACAAAGAAGCGCAGACTTTGGAGCTATAGCATCAACAATTTGGTCATCTGGGAGAGCAGAATCTTAAACGACTCATCGAAAAGAAGATGGTCCGAGGACTTGAGGACGTCAACGTCAAAGACAACCTTAAGGTGTGTGAAGGATGCGCTCAAGGTAAGCAAAGAAAGCTTCCTTTTCACAAAGTTGATGAACCCAAACATAGAAGGAAGCTGGAGCTTATTCATTCTAACTTGAGCGGTCCTCACCCCTTAAGTAATGGAGGTTCTAGATTTTTCATCACGTTTACGGATGACTGCAATAGAAAAGTATGGGTGTACTTTATGAAATCTAAGAGTGAAGCCCTTGAGAAATTCAGAGAGTTTAAAACCATGGTAGAAAACCAGGAAGGAGAACAAATCCAGATTTTAAGGTCGGATAATGGAGGAGAATATGCCTTCATCACGTTTACGGATGACTGCACTAGAAAAGTATGGGTGTACTTTATCAAATCTAAGAGTGAAGCCCTTGAGAAATTCAGAGAGTTTAAAACCATGGTAGAAAACTAGGCAGGAGAACAAATCCAGATTTTAAGGTCGGATAATGGGGGAGAATATACCTCCAATGCTTTTAAAGAAAACTGCAAAACTTGGGGGATACAGTAAGAATTCACAGTAGCTTAAAGTCAGCAGCAAAATGGAGTATCAGAAAGACTTAACCGAACTTTAGTTGAAATTGCACGATGTTTAGTACATAGTGCAAAACTAAGTCAAAACCTATGGGCTGAAGCTATCCTTACTGCTGTTTATTTGAAAAATCATTCTCCTAGTACTTCTCCGAAAGATATTACACTTGAAGAAGCTTGGTCAGGCTTTAAACCAAATGTTAAACATTTTAGAGTTTTTGGAAGCAAAACCTTTGTTCACATCCCAGCACAGACTAGAAAGAAATTTGACAAGAAAAGTTACACTGGTGTCTTTGTAGGTTATGACATAAATAGAAAAGCTTACAGAATTTATGACTCAGTTACAAGGAAAGTTCATGTTAGTCGAGATGTGACTATGGATGAAGGGAAGGAATGTAATTCAGATGTGACATGTAGTTTTGACCCTTGGGACGAAAAACCAGAGAATGTCACAGTTCCCTTTAACAATCAAGAAGAATTGGAAAGCGGGTCTCCACAAACACCAGATACTCCAAGCAGAGACGATGAAGTGGAGCCTTCGTCATCGACGCTGATTTCCATTCCATCTCAGACTTCCATCATCCTCGGTGGAACATCAACGTTTTAACCTTTACAAGTGGAGAAGTTACCGGCATCACAACCTTCGCAAATTATAACCTCTCCGAATCCGATTCAACAATCGAGATTGAAGGTAACCCCTCAAAGAGTATCTTATTGAATACGTGCTAAACCTAAACGGCTCATTGAAGAAATGTAAGATGTGGGTTTAGCTTATTGTTTTATGGCGGCAGAGGGGGAACCGCAAACTTTTCATGAAGCTTTGGAGGGTTCTAATTCTCATCAATGGAAAAAGGCAATAGAATTAGAATATGAAGCACTGATCAAAAACCAAACTTGGACCTTAGTAGAACGCCAGAAGAGAAAAACATTGTGGTGTGTAAATGGGTCTTTAAGATTAAGAGGAAATCAGATGGATTAGTGGAAAGATATAAAACGAGGTCGGTAGCTAAGGGGTATTCACAAGAAGAGGGGGTTGATTATACTGAGACTTTCTCACCAGTAGTGAAGTTTAATAGTCTCAGAAGTTTAATAGCCTTAGGGGCAGCTGAGGGAATGCAGATGCATCAACTAGATATCAAAACTGCATTTCTTAATGGGGATTTAGAGGAAGAAGTCTACATGGAACAACCAGAGGGCATGATAGAACCAGGAAAAGAACACATGGTGTGTAAACTACACAAATCTATATACGGTCTAAAACAAAGTCCTAGGTGTTGGAACATCAAACTTGACACCG
Organism: Zygnema cylindricum; assembly: GCA_037447655.1. Lineage (NCBI taxonomy): Eukaryota > Viridiplantae > Streptophyta > Zygnematophyceae > Zygnematales > Zygnemataceae > Zygnema > Zygnema cylindricum. The sequence continues at coordinate 16,681 of JBBHKE010000050.1, read as the reverse complement.
AAATGAGAAAATAGGGCTTTGAAAGATGTCACACAGATAGAGCAGTTTACACTATTGGGGAAGACAAAAACTTAGTTATTGTCTCAGTCTACTTTGATGACATGAGTGTGTTTGGTTATCTCTCAGCCGAGATTGAAAAGGTCAAACGGTTCTTGAATAGTAAATTTGAGACAACTGACCTTGGAGAGTTAAGTTACCTTCTTGGTATAGAAATCAAAAACGATGTTTATACAGTCTCCATGAATCAACAAAAATATGCAGGAGAAGTTTTAAACCGCTTTGGTATGGAAGATTGTATTCCCCTATCAACGCCTTTAGATCTGAGTCAAAAGCTTACAAAGGAAATGAGTCCGAAGTCAGAGTTTGAGAAAGAACAGATGAGGTAAGTCCCTTAAAAAGAGGCAATAGGTAGCTTGATGTACTTAATGGTTGGCACACGCCCTGATTTAGCTGCAGCTGTAGGCTCGATTAGTCAATTCATGCAGAACCCAGGTCTAAAGCATTGGTATGCTGTTAAACGTATTTTACGTTATGTGAAAGGGACTATAAATTACAGCCTACAATTTTTAAAGAACACCGGAGACATTGATTTTTCCGGTTATGTTGATGCGGATTGGGGAGGCGACCTCGACACAAGGAGGAGCACTACCGGCTGGATTTTTACGTGTTCAAGAGGACCTATAAGTTGGAGTTCGAAACGTCAATCTTCTGTGGCATTATCAAGCACGGAGGCAGAATACGTGGCGGCTACTCAAGCAGCAAATGAAGCTATTTGGCTTCGCAACTTTTATGCTGAGATAGGGTTTGAACCAATAGAGGAGACTTTGATCCTCACAGATAATCAAAGTAGCATTGCTTTGATGAAAAATCCAGTTTACCATGCAAGAACAAAACATATAGACATTGAAACACATTTTGTGAGAGAACATGTTGAAAAGAAAGTTTTAAAGTTTGAGTTTGTTAGTTCAGCTCAACAAGCAGCAGATCACTTGACTAAGGCAGTTCCTCGAGATAAAATTGTTGTTTGTAATCAGCTCACAGGAGTTTGTCCTATTTAGTCTGGACATTTGATAATATGCTGAAAATGACCCAGAGAAGGGGTGTTAAGATTTCTGTGTCCATTTTCTGTTAAGTACCAGAAGTCAACGTTAGTCAATTTTGCGTGAGATAGAAGTCAAGGAAATTCTTGTTAGGTACAAGTACGGTTGGGTAAACGTAAGGTACAATTGAATAGACGTCACGATATATTTACGTAGACGTCAAGTTAACTTTGCGTAGGCGTCAAGATTTGATGAAACGTCGTAGCTTACTTGTACCGTATGGCAAGTCAAGTCGCAGCAAATTTTGAGTATACGTGACGAAAAAGCATGCGGACATTTAGTACTTGGCGGTCTTTCATTGGTCTACGTGTGTCACAAGTTAGATCCTATTTCTTTACGTGACACGCAAGTTGCATAGGTCTACACGACACGTACACATATAAAAATGTACCAAAGCTATGCATCAATTAATCATCAATTGAATGATTCTCTCCAATTTTTCCCTCCTGCTAGTTTTGCACTGAGTGCTTATTTTGTCGTGGTATTAATCTATCTTCTTTTCTTGTTCAGTAATTAAGTCTTGCTTTCTCATATAGAGAATTGTTTTCCTTAGCTCCCTGTCTTTTAATTGATCGATCCTATGGCCACTTCTTCAGAATCTTAACAATAACACTGGCTATAGGATGTTCCTATGTCGTAAATCTCTTTCTCTCTTTTCTCTCTCTCTCTCTCTTTTTTTTCCCTCTTTTCTCTCTCGCTCTCTTTTCTCTCTCTATCCTTTCTCTCTCTTTTCTCTCTCTATTCTCTCTTCTCTTTCTCTTCTCTCTCTTTTCTCTCTCTTTTCTCTCTTTTCTCTCTCTCTCTCTCTTTTTTCTCTCTCTTCTCTCTCTCTCTCTTCATTCTCTCTCTTCTCTCTCTCTTCTCTATGACTTCTCTCTATCTTCTCTCTCCTCTCTCTCTTCACTCACTTCTCTTGTTTCTCTATCTTTTTTTTTTCTTCTTCTTCCTTTTTTATCTTTTCTCTCTCTCTTTTTTTTTTTTTTTTTTTTTTTTTTTTTCTTTGATTTTTTTCTTCGTTCTCTTTTTTTCCTCTCTGTCTCTTGTCTCTCTTGTTCCTCTGTCTCTCTTTTCTTCCTCTTTCTCTCTTTTCTTTTCCACTCTCTCGCTTTTCTTTTCTCTCCTCTCTTTTCTCTCTTCTCTCTTATATCTAATCTCTCTTCTCTCGTCTCTCTTATTATTATTTTTTTTCCTCCCTCTCTCTCTCTCTTTCCCAGCTGGGCCCCGGTTGTCTTTTTTGCCAGTTGGATCCCGGTTTTGTCTTTCTTGCCAGTTGGATCCCGGTTTTGTCTTTCTTGCCAGCTAGATCCCAGTTTTTTCTTTCTTGCGAGCTGGGCCCTAGATTTGTCATTTCTGCCCAAAAAAAACAACCAATACATAAATGTACAGAAGAGTGTAAAATAGTACAAACACATCAGTCATGTAACAAGCAGGAAAACCTCTGCAAACAACTGAAACAGAACAGGATAGAAAAAAGATATAGCGCACCATCCCACGTATTCGTTTTCAAAAGCGTGTGTGCTTAAAGTTGCCAATATAGTCCCTTGACAGAACTCTGACATGCTCAATTTGTGGCTGTATCGATGGCAATCCAGAAGCAGATTTGTAAGACTGGACAAGAAAAACCAACTCCCATTTCTACTGCACCTGCACCATTTCCGTGAACAATGTCCCCTATTGGCAAAGAATGCTCACGAGTCCTCTATCCACAGACTGGATACACTCCAATAATATACGACGATACAATAATAATATCTAATAATGATATGATATGACATGATAGGACATGACGTGACGTGACGTGATATGACATGATATGATATTACATTAAATAATCTCATACGATTTAATGAAAGAAAAAACGCAACAATTTCACTTTGCCCATACAATCAGTCAGAACTCAAAACATTTTATAGCGATTTGACACAAATGCTGTGATTACATAGTACCTACGATAATGATAAATAACATAGAACTTGGGTTTTGCATATAACTTCACATTATAAACTTTTTACATTAACCGCACAGTAACTGACGATCTCCAAGTGATGGTGTATGCAACTTTGTGGTAGTGGATCACTTTAAATAATTAACCTTTAAATGTGATAACTGGAAGACATCGGTGCTTAGAGTTTCGGTTTTCCCGTTTTTCACTGTGTTTCTTCTCAGCTTTCGGCTGATATTGAAAAAGAGGCTGACAATGTTTTTTCGTATGCAGTTTAGGTTCACTTCTCTACCAAAGGGACTGAAAACAAACTGGAAACACCGAGGATAGCTTGACAGCTGAAGAACCGCAAATCATCAGCATTACATTTTCCATGCCCTCTTGAATGTTTTGCAATCCCAAAGAAAAAAAAACAATGTCAAACAAAAAAACAATGTCCATATCGTCAACGTGTGTAGCCACAAGCTTACTGAGCATCCACACTGAACTGGCACACTGAGCAATTAAGTTTAGGACTTAAAAAGGCTTTGTATATAGTTTTAGGAACATGGAAATTTATAGGGCAGTTTTAGTGAAACCAACAGACTCCATATCTTATGGTTTACTTGACCAATTCTATTCTAATTTTGGGAATTAACAATATCTAAAGAGATTTAATTATATGTTTAATTTGGTGTAATTTTAATATGTGGATCAGTGTTTATAATGAGTGCAACATTGGCATTTGATAGGATTTTTGTTAGCTTCTACTCTATTCATGTCTACTTCTACAACTATTGTTGCAACCCTCCAACACCAATAGTCATAGAATGACATACAAAATGCTTACCATTTCTATGTGATATTGCTTTTAACTTTAGTTAATCGGTTTAGCATGCATGTAAATATTTAAGTAGCTAACGAACCCTTTATATCCCAACAAAGGGCCTAGACTATGGGATAAGGCTAACGACTATTCTGGCCAATGGTAGGCCACGATCAATACCTAGCGGGTCAATTATCTTTTTAGTACAGTATACTCAGACTGTCCACTATCCTCTCTTAGCTGCTAAGGAAAACATGGATCTTTCTCTCTCTCATTCTAATCATCAGTGATTACAACAAGTTTGGCGATGAGAGAGAGGGTTAGAGCCTAGTCGCTTTCTAAAACATTTTGTTTCAAAGTTAAATGACCTTTATATTACATAAAAAAATCACATATTTAAACACACACATGCCAACTCATAGCTACACATGCCCATTCATATCCACACATGCACACCCATGGCCACACATGCCTCTTTATGGCCACACATGCCCTTTCATGGCCATACATGCCCACTCTTGGCCACACATGTCCACTCATGGCCACATATGCCCACTCTTGGCCACACATGTCCACTCATGGCCACACATGCCCACTCATGGCCACACATGTCCATTTATGCCCACACATGTCATTTATGGCCACACATGTCATTCATGGCAACACATGCCCACTCATAGCCACACATGCTTACTCATGGCCACACATGGCCACTTATGGCAACACATGCCCATTCATGGCTACACATGCCCACTCATGGCCACACATGCCCACTCATGGCCACACATGGCCATTAATGGCTATACAATCCCACTCATAGCCACACATGCCCACTCATTGCCACACTTGCTCACTCATTGCCATATATGCCCACTCATGGCCATATAAGCCAATTTATAGTCACACATGCTAATTCATAGCTACATATGCCCATTTTTGGCCACAAATGCCCACTCATGGCCACACCTGCTCACTCATAGCTACAAATTCCCACTCATGGCCACACATGCCAACTCATGCCCACACATGTCATGTTGAAAAAGGTATTTTATATTCCAAGTTCTTTTGTTCATGGTTTCATTATAGTCTTCATACTTGTCGTAGTCACTAAGGAATGACAGGCAGCCATGGCTACCTTAGCGAGACATAGAAGACAAGCTGAGAAATAAGTGGGATAGCCCATTGCAAAAGATTGGCTGTTAGGTGTGGGAGTTGATCTAGTGACCTTCGGATGACCACCGTACAGAATAGCAGTCCGCCTTATCCGGTAGGTCTTGTAATAGAATTAAGTATATAGGGTATGTTATCTATATAAACTATACGACGCAATCTTTTTCATTTAACTACTTATAGGACAAATTGAACATAGAAATGTACCAGGCAACACGAATTTCAGACTGCACAAAAATCACAAAACGAAATTTAATTTTGACGGACGAAATCAAATGTCTAGATCAGATCGAACGGCTCACAATGGCGTCGGTGTATCGAAGTGAATTTTTTGCCGTTTGCAGATCATAGTCGGCGGTTGACACGTGGTGAGATATGATTCGACAGCGAAAATCGCGGGGGATCATTTATGGCTCACGAACTGACACGTGTCAGCGGAGCGGCCATGCCGTACTATAGCTGTACAAGAAGTACATCGGTACCTGTACTTCCTTTTTACTTATAGTCTTTTGATTAGCTAGGTACAATAGTAGTAGGCTTAGAGAGTTAACTTAGGACTTAGAAAAATTAAAGTTTTTCCGCCTCTCTCCCAAAGTGGATTTGTATTTATATACCATCTTTTGTTAGCCATAATTTAATGAGCAAGTGAGCAATTTCACTGATTGTTTTTGCTGCGGACTCAGGGGAGTCTAGGCTACACATGGGTTAGTCGATCAAAGTGTTTTCGTGCCAATGTGGCATTATTCATTTTCAAAGTCAAAAGTGCAAATATTATTCTACAGGCTTCATATAAGGTGAACATTCTATGTAGCAATGGAGGTCACAAAATAACACGTTATGGATTACCCTCTAGGGTACCTATTTTCAATCAAACAGGGTTCATTTAATGGGAGACCATGATGAAGGGTGCATTGTTTGAAAAACGGTTATGGGGCATTGTGAGTGGTCGTGTGCGTGGCCATCCGCAAAATTGGGAGTTCCACCAGGGTTTAGAGGATCGATTCACGGGAGGATGAGCGAGGGCAGAGGTGGAAGTGGTTGTTGGAGAAAGCATCTTGCTGTTACGAGAAAGAGAAGGGGAAGGAGAAACTCACACCGATGGCTAATGGATAGGCTCTAGTAGCAGATGTTTAGAAAACCAAGGCAAATGATATTGAAATTTGGGATTTCAGCAATACTATGGCGACTCATTTTATTCTCGGGCGTCTCAGTCAAGCAGTGGCTTCACCTCATCTCTATGTGGACAAAGCGGACGAGGTTTGGGAGGCTCTTGTCAACATTTACAACAGCGATACGATTCAGCAGCACGAATTGGCAAATTAGAAGGTACACACATATGTGTACAAAAGGGGAAAGATGTTAGACTTTTATAATGACTTGGCCGAGTTATTTATGGAGTTGGAGAGTGCACGAAAAAGGGAGACCGAGAAAAAGAAAGTAAATACTTTGTTAATGAAACTCCTAGATGACTATGAAAACATTGTTAGCATGGTTCAGGATTTGCCATATCATCGATGGATCTAGAACTCCCTTGTGGAGATGATTTTGGTTCGGGAAAGCACAATTGAGATTCGAAGAGGAGGAAAGTATGTTCAAGCATTGGTTGCTGGAGCTAACTGGGGGATAAGGATTCCAAGAAACCTCATGGAAACTTTTCTGGAAAAGGAAGAGAAAACCTTGGCAAATCTGGATCAAGGCTTTCGAAAGGGCTTTGTCACTTTGGTAAGAAGACGGGACACTACATAACGGAGTGTACTAAACTGATTGAGCTGATGTTGATGGAGGATCATATGGGAAAACTAGCCGCAAGGAAAAAAAAGGCCTTTGTGGCAACAAAAGTCATGGAAGAGGATTGCAATGAGGACGATAGAGAACTGCTTCTGAATGAGGAGTTGGAGGTGGAAGGTGAGCCGAAGATTCCAACGAGGCAAAAGTGTGCTCCAGGTAGAGTAAGAGAAGCTTATGAAAAATGATGGATTATTGATTCAGGAAGCCTCTATGCACATGTGTAGTGAAAAAGCATTGTTCACCAAAATGAGAAAGATCCTTGTTGTAGAGATAGAGTTGGGGGATGGGAGAATAGTGACCACTAATTTAGTGGGATCTGTGGATCTGAGTGTCTTAGTTGATGGTAAGACATCTATAGTCACTTTCTCTGATGTTCTTTTTATTCCAGAGTTGAACAAGAATTTTATCTCTACACCGGTCTTAGTTGATAAAGGTTTTGAGATTAATATTAAGAAACGAGTCTTTGTTGCTAGCTTTGAGAATGAAGTGTACTTCACAGCTAAAAAGGATAGCCAAGGAATGTTTAGGTTAAATTTGAGTAATACAAAGAATGGAGTTTACTATGCTGGTGTAAGTGATTTGATGATATGGCATAAAAGATTGGAACATGTAAATTTAGATAGGTTGAAGAAAATGAAGAAAATGAGTGTAGTTGAGGGAATACATTTTGGAGACAATGAGATTTTGGATGATTGTAGCCGATGTGCTCAAGTTAACGCCCACAGATTGCCTTTCCCGAAAACCGCAATATATAAGGGTGAAAATGTCTTAGATCTAGTTCATACTAATATATGGGGACCAGCCAAAGTGCCATCACTTGGAGGAAAAAGATTTATGCTTACTATCACTAATGATTGGTCTAGATACTCTAGCGTATATTTCTTGAAAAACAAATCTCAGGCTTCGACTTATTTTAAGCAGTATAAAACATGGAGTATAAAGCTCTATTAGACACCTATAAAGAGAGTTAGGAGTGATAACCGAGGGGAAAACACTTCTAGTGAGATTTATGATTTCTTGAAAGAGGAAGGGGTTCAACTCCAAAAGAATATTCCAAAGAACCCAGATGAAAACGGTGTAGCCCAGAGGCTAAATCGGACATTAAGTGATAGTGCTTGTAGTATGTTGTCAGATAAAAAAAAAATAGAAATCGTTTTTGGGCAGATGCTAGGAATTGTGCTGACTATCTCAAAAATAGAGTCTTTACCTTGGCGGTAAAAGGACGAACACCTTATGAAAGATGGACCGGGAGAAAACCTAATTGTTTACACTTAAAGGTGTTTGGAAGTCAAGTGTTTAGTCTAACACAGAAAAATCTAATTGGAAGTTAGATGCAAGGGGAAAGTCAGGATACCTACTTAGGTATGAGGAAAATGTAAACGGATATAGAGTTTATGATCTCGAAAGAGAAGACATCATTCTAGTAAAACACTTGGTTGTCATGGATGAAAGGAAGTCAATAGATTTTTTTAAATACAATAAACCGATTAGAATTAGAATTGAATCCGGAAATGAGTTAGATTCAAATTCTGCTAACCGAACTCCGGTTAAGCTTGACCTTGCAGAGGAAGAGAAAAATCTGACCGAGAGTGACCCTCTCTTGGAGTCACAGCTTTCGGGCCAAACCCAAGAAGAAAATGAGGAAATACCAAAAATGGACGATGAACGTCCAGAGATGGACTCCACAAATATGGGAGAAGATGAAGTTGTTCAAAGAAATACGAGATTACCCTCTCTCTCAGCATCAGAGTCTTAAGGAGGAAAGAGAAGCAGCAAGATTCTTTAAGAGAGACAAGTGAACAACAAGGTAACTAAGCAATCATATTTGAGCGAACCCCAAACTTACTCGGAGGCAATTAATAGCCTAGAAAGTAGTAGATGGGTGACAACTATTAATGATGAGATGGCTTCGATTATGGAAGCTAACACATGGGAGTTGGTGGATTGTCCTCTGGACAAAAAATCGATAGAATGTAAGTGGGTATTTAAGTTGAAACTCAATTCGGACAACACTATCGAGCGATACAAGGCCATATTAATGGCAAAAGGGTTCAACAGAATGAGGGAATCGATTATGAGGAGACCTTCGCTCTGGTTGTTAGATTTCCCTCCGTCCAAATTCTACTTAGTGTAGCGGTAGCGAAAGACATGGAAGTGCACCTGATAAACATCAAAACCGCTTTCTTACTCGGAGAATTAGAAGAAGAGATCTTCATGCGACAGCCGGAAGGATTTGTGGAGAAAGGAGAAAAAGGTAACGTCTGCAGATTGATAAAGTCCCTTTATGGAATAAAGCAAGCTCCACGCAAAAGGAACAAGAAGTAGGATGAGTTTTTGACAAGTTCAGGATGTATCGGAATCAATTTGGATCATTCCATCTATCTATTTGACGATGAGGAAGTTATAATTTTCATTGCCATATATGTGGAGGATTTGCTTGTTTTGAGTAAATCAATGGAGAAAATTAATAGATTGAAAATGATCTAAAGAGTAGATTTGAGATGAAAGACTAGGGGAAGGAAAAATATATTTTGGGAATTTAGATTAAGAGGGATAAAGAGAAAAAAAGAATTAGACTAACTCAAAAGGAAGCAATTGGAAACATGCTTGAAAAATTTCAAATGGATAAAGCAAACAGTTGTACGACTCCAATGGACTTAAAGAAGGGAAATGAGGGGAGCTCAGAAGAGGGAGTCTTGATCTCGGATAATGAGTTAGTCCATGAGGAAAGCAAGTTCATGCAAACTATTCCGGGTAAATTGATCTATTTTATGAACTGTACTCGTTTTGATATAGCAGCAGCTGTGGGGGTATTAAGTAGGAGTCTAAATGATCCTAGGAAGAAATATTGGGAAGCGGCCAAAAGGGTCATGCGGTACTTTGTAGGAAGGATAGATCTATGGTTGCATTTGGGAGGGGATAATACTAACATCACCACTTCGAGTGATGCCAATTATGAGGATGCTCCGTGTAGAAATTAAAGATTCTTTTATTATTTTTAGGTTTAATCTTGTAAAAGATAAAATGCAGAAAAGAAGCAGAGGCAATCTGCCTCTAACTCCTCTTTTCAACTCCGACACTTGATGTAGTGATTGAAAGTTGGAGAAGGAGCAAGAGCCATGGCTGTCTATGCTATACAGAGGGAGACAAGCAATAGTTTGGTAGGTTCATTAAAAAGGTACTTGACGGACCCAAGATTTGATCTTGGTACCCGTCGTCCGTCAAAGTCGCCAGTAGCCGGTAGCTTTATCCTATTAGTCTAGGACAAGTGCGAAGTGCTTTACGGTTTGACAAATATATAAATGTTAACACGTAGAAGAATTCATTTAACTAGATAAATTGATTCCTAATAGAAACAAATCAAGTATAGTATGGTTTTATCTACTTTACAAAACGGATTCAACGCATTTGTTTTGACCGCGAAAAAAATACCGCGCATCTATTTTCAACGGCTAAAATTAAAGTTGGTTTTTGGTCGGATGGCCACGATAGGCACCGCGATCCCGGAATAGGTGTTTTTGGCGTTTTACGCTCATCGTCACGTCAAGTGACACGTGGCGTGACAACATTAGATTGGGGCAACTCTTGAGAATACGAGAACAAATTTGGATATGGCAGGCGTCGTCATTTGGCCATGTCGTACAATGGATGTACATAAAGTACACCGGCACCTGTACCTTTTTGTGTAATACAGTTCTTTGGTTGGTGTCGTACGTCAAAAAAGGGGGTTTAACGAGAGAGATAGGACTTAGAAAAATTAGTAGGTAGCCTCTTATCTCCGAGAGAGCTCTTGTACAAAAGGTCATCTTTGACCACTCATAACTTACTGCTCAGGGGAGTAAATTCAAAGATTCTTCTTTCTATCGACTCAAGGGAGTCTTGCCTTTAGAAGGATAGAGGTGTTTTTATTTTTGCGAAAACACAAAGGGGTCACGGTTATCTTAGGGGATTCCTGTGAACTTCCCATTCTAAAGACCTATGGAGGTCTCAAAATTGCACGTTATAGGCCCACCCTCTAAGGTGGCCATCTTTAATGGAATTGGCTTCATATACTGGGAAAATATGATAACCAGAGCGCTATGTGAGAAAAGGTTTTCGGGAATAGTGAGTGGACGGGTGAGGCGTCCATCTAGTCTTGGTATCCCTCCATGGTTTGGAGGAAGCATATTCACCAGAGATACAAATCCAACTCCAACGGAGGAGACAAAGGAAGGGGAGGTAGTGGACAAAAGAAAGGAGAAGGAGACGATCACACCGATAACAACTGGTTCTATATTCATGTCACCCATTTTTTGATGACACCTTGGAATCAGGGGAGGTAGATTCTATGGTTGCCATTCCATAACGTTAGATTCTCGGCAGACTAATCTACATCATGAACTCACACGTCCAAACATTGCGGTAGCAGTTGTTGCTCTAAACCGGAGTATATAAAATCAGAGGGGATCGGATTGGGAGGCAGTAAAGAGGGTCCCTCGCTATCTTGCGAGACACGGAATATGCGAATTGCTTTCGACGGAGATGAAGTCAAAATTCGGACTTGGAGCAAAGCGATCTACGAAGACATGCCAAGTCGCCGCTCCACTACCGGATGCATTTTGAAGATTGGGTGTGGAACATGATGCTGGAGCAGGAAGCTTCAGAAAGTCACAGCTCTGTCTACAATTGAGGCTGAATACATGGCAGCCAACTTAGCTGTCAACGAGTTAATTCGGGTAAAGTAACTCCTACAAAAACTTCATTTTATGCAAACTAAACCTCAAATAGTGTGGTGTGACAACCAAGCAGCTATAGTGATTGCATCTAACCCAAGTCATCACTTCAAAAGCAAGCACATTTATATCAAGCTACATTTTACAAGAGGGATGGGGATGGACAAAATTTTGAAACTCACTTATTTGCCGGATGAGATGGTGGTAGCAGATATGAGATTAAGCCTCCACCTGCACCTAAATTGAATTTTGTAGAGATGCATGTGGACTTAGTGGCTGAGTGAGTCTAAAGGTTTAGGGGAGTGTTGTTTTAGAAACCTTTAGTCCTCTCTATATCTCGTGTGTGAGAAGGAGATTTTGGACTTAGTCATTTTTGTGTACAGATTCAATTGGCGAAGCACAGGCTTAGTCTGGTATGTAACTCTAAATGGAGTACACAAGTTTGGTACACTCCAGGTACACGTGTTTGGCCGTGAGGGGGTCAAGATTGTTTGATCCGGATGACAAAGTACAAATTCAATTTGGGGACCGGATTTACACGTGGAGGTTCATCTTCGTTGATGAACGAATGCGCAGAAGGTTGACGGAGTTCGCCGTTATTTTTACAAGAGAAATATTGACTGCGCCGTCTTTTTAGTGTACAAACTTTTGTTGCGTACTTTAGCGGCAGCTAGAGTTAAGATTGATGTAAATACTTTGTACGGCCAAATGCGGGATTTGGTTTGATAAAGGTTTAGTGTACTGATAGACCAAGATAATTGGGGTATTGTTTCGATCAGCTGTAGGTTCACTTGTATTTGTAGGACTTATAATATTTTGGAACTTAGGATTTCCTTGTATCAAAAACTGCGAAGTAGTTTTTGGGGTTTTTGAATTGTAAGATAATTGTGATCTTTTGGCAAAGTTTTGTGAAATTCTCCACGGATTTCTTTGGAGTGTTTTCTTTTTTGTGGCAAATTTGCAAACCTAGTGTTTGTCTGGTTTGCTTGGGGGTTCATTGTGAAGTTGGTCATTTGTGGGTGTTCGTGGTAGTTTCCTCTTTATACTTTGATTGTTATTATGCCAACTGCTAGTGATGTATCTTCTTCTTTTTTTAGGGCACCAGTTGTCTCAATTCAACAAATCTCGTCGCTATATCATCAATGACGAGCTCTGAAGGAAAAACAAAAAATAGCAACGAAACAACATCATGGCTTAACCAATGACGAGATGATGTAGTCGCTATAATTTTGAAGACGGGCACATGAGAATCTAGTAGAAGGAACGATATGCGTGTTTTGTCGTTCAACCAGCGACGCGACCCTCTCGTCGCTATACCAAGATTATCAAGCACCGGTGAATCGCCGCAAGCGCAAATACCAATAATTGACAGTCGAACCCAACCTTCCCCTCCAACCACACGATTTTCGGGGGCGAGATGGAGAATTAACCGGGGAAAAGTTATTAAAAACCACCCTGTACGATTTTTTTTTCTAAGGGGAGCCTTTTACTCTTCAAAAAAGATTTTCAAAACACGAAAAATAGCAACGGGTAACGGCAACAAATTGTACAATGACGCAAATTTTGGAGGCCTCAACTTGAGAAATTGTGGAACTTTCAACGGATCGGAAAGCTATTGACCTACTACTTACACAATAGACCTTTGAATGAGTCACCAAAACTAAGACAGTCTTAAAATACAAGTGCAACATGCAAAATTTAGAGAAGACTAAAAATAAATTTGGAATACAAATAGAAAGAGTTAAGAGTAAAACGGTAATCAGATTGACAAGGAAAAAGACAATAAGAAATATGCTAGAAAGTTCTTAAATGAAGGATGAAAATGGAATTTCTACTCTAACAAAATTCGGACAAAAATTAGAAGGCAGAGAGACAAACTTTGACAACATTATAAAAGATATTCTAGAGATAGGTGAGTCAAAAGTTATAGTATGAGCATGAATATGCAAAAATCGGAAAAAGTTAGACTAGAATTTTACAGTAAAAATCTCAAGGTATTTAGGTGGTTGTAGTTTGGTTACATTTGTGAAGCGACGCTTATGGATTAAGTGGGTAAGAGAGTCTAAAGCTTTAGGGGAGTGTTGTTTTTGAAAGCTTAAGTCCTCTCTATATTTTGTGAGAGGAAGCCTCAAGACTTAGAAATATTTTCAGAGTTGTTATTTAATTCTACGTGGCAGAATTAATATGAAGACGTCACTACAGTATACTTCGTGACAAGATGTACCGAGTGACAAGATTTACAAGAATTCCTTAATCGGACGATATTTATGTGATACGGATATTGCGGAATGGCGCGTAATACATTATTTATGACATACCCTCCGACATACAAGATCAGACCGACATAGAGGTAACACAATCTTCAAATGAACCACTATGACGCGGCAAATCTCGTCGCGTACAAGTTACATTATCGGTGCTAACTTTATTGAACAAAAGTTTGTTGAAATTCTATAGGCTCCATTCCCCCACATAATTCGCAGATCCAAAAAAAGCTAATCTAGATAGTGCCGACTCCAAGGTTATATGAACCCAAATTATTGACACCTTGGCAATTAGAACCCTTATCCATCTTCACCTCTGTGATATAAGACTTTCTGTGTGCTTAGTTCCACCCTATAATGCGAAGTTAGAATATGAGTTTTGGACACATTTACCCACTTTTAACTTTCCCTAAGAATTGCAGCCACCTTAGCAGGCAAAAACTCTGACCGACTACACCCTTGTGTAGACTGGACTCATTTGAGTCCGCAGCAAAAAGAATCACTGAAATTGCTCACCTGAGCATTAAGTTATGGTTGTTGAAAGATATAATATTTATATAGATGATCTCTGGAAGAGAGGACTTTCAAAAAAAATTGTCTAAGTCCTAAAAACCTACTTACAACTACTCTAGACCAATCAAAACATCCTACGCTAAATAATGTACATACAATGTACGGTAGCCGGCGAACTTTATGTACGGAAATATTCGGCACCACTCTCGGTCTGCCGTGTGGCAAACAAGTCATCGCCATTCTGCCCCTTTCTTCTCCGGCATCCTATAGGATAATTCCACGTGCCATTTTCCTCCATTTTCGCGAAGTAGAACCAAAAATTATCTCTGGCATCTTAACACATACGCGTGACATCCGTTCGTGATTCGGCGATCAATGTCGGTCGTTCGATCCTGATGGCGCGCCAAATTATGTTGAACGTTGACATTCAACGGTCGCCGTTATGTGTTGACCGCTGAATTTCTACAATCGTCAACCCGTGTTGACCGTTGAAATCTCATTTTTATTTGCAAACCGTCGATCTCAAAACGACATTTGATTTCGTCCGTTGAAATCAAATTTTGTATCGTTCATTTCGTGCGGTACTGTATTCCGTGCTTTACCATACCTTTCTATGTTTCATTTCGTTCCATAGGTTGTTAAATGAAACATACCGCAACGTACATGTTAATATATTTATCGTACCCTATATACTTTAGCACTAGTCCTAGACTATAAGATAAAGCTAACGCTATTGGAGACTTGACGGACGGTTGGTACCAGGTTCAATTCCTTGGTTTGTCAAATTCCTTTTTGGTAAACCTACCAAATCAACTTCTTATCTCTCTACAGATCCTAGGCAGCCATGGCTCTTTCTCCCTATCTAACCTTCAGTGAATAAAACAAGTGTGGAGGCTTGGAGAAGGGAGTTAGAGGCAGATTGCCTCTGCCTTTTTCTATCCTAATAAACACCTAAAAAATACACAAAAATCAACAATTGTCTTCCCGTGTATTTGTTTATTTGTCCGTAAAGCTAGTATTAGTCATCCGTAGACAATTGGGGTTTGTCCGTTTGTACTGAATAGTAGATGCACTATTGATTAACTAAGCGTATATCAGTTACCTAGTCAGATTTCATTAGAGTACGGTTGGATAGTACTGTAACATACTTTATATTGTTGTGATTTGCCAAACATATAGTAGTAGAATTTATTTGTATAAATTCTAGGACTTAGTGTTTTTGATATATTCCTTGTACAAGAATTCAAAAGTCACGTTTGTGCATTTTCAAGGATAATCGTTGGGCTATATCTCTTGATTTAATTTAGCGTTTTGCTTGAAACTTTGTGAGTTGTCAGCAAACACGGTAAACTGCACGCTGGTGTGGTTTAGGGACCATTTGGCCATATTGAATTATTTGTGCAGTGGGCCGAAGTTAGTATCTTGAGTGTTTCCCTTTTGGTTCTATGATGGCTTGTGATTTAGCTACAGTTGGTGCTGTTCGGTTGTCACAAAACAACACATAAAATGCACGAAGTAAACTAATGAATAATACGTAGAGTGGGCATAAAACAAATTATATAAAATTCGCAGTAAAATTCGTATTTTTTTACTTTTAAAATTTAAATATTTAAATATTCAATTCCCTAAAAACTGAATCGTGCAACGAACTAGCGACGGGCGATGGAATTTACCGCGTCTTTAACGGCGGATTTTTTCAAAAGAAAGAGTTGAGCACATAAGAATACGCACGCGCAAATGAAGCAAAATGTGTCATCCACTCCGTCTTCAAAAGGAAGCCGCCGTTGAAGACGTCGTAAATTCCGCCCCTCGTTGCTAGTACTTTGCACTTTTCAGATATGCCATAAATTCTGCCGCTCGCCGCTAGTTCGTTGAACTTTTCAAAGACGCCATAATTTTAGCGCTCGCCACTAGTTAGTTGAACTTTTCAGATTTGTTTAATTTTTACAGTTTTGCTCCATTTCCACGCGCGTATTTTTCTTTAAGCAGAATTTATGGCGTCTCCGAAAAGTGCAACGACCTAGCCGCGAGCGGCGGAATTTATAGCGTCTCCCACGGTGACTTCTTTTTGAAGACGGAGTGGAGGACAGATAAAAAATACGCACGCGCAAATGAAGCAATTTTTTTTTAAATGTCCGTACAATTTTCCGTACAATGTGACACGTACAAAATTTGCGAAATTTACGAAACAAACGAATACTACGTAGTTTTCAGAAAAAAGGTCCAAATTCGTACATATAAGACATCTATAACTTCAACTAACAAGTTGTACGTACAAAATGTCGGCGGATAAAAATGTAGATGTACGGTAGTATTCTATAAACAACCTTGAAGTGATACACAATATGAACTAGTTGAAGAGATACCAACATGAAAAACATGGGTCC
>JBBHKE010000049.1:134105-166393 GCA_037447655.1 Zygnema cylindricum | reverse complement strand
GATAGAGTCTGTGAGAGAGATAGGACTTAGAAAAATTAGAAGATAGGACCCTCTCTCCCAGAGAGCTTCTGTACAAAAGGTCAACTTTGACCCTCTATAACTTACTGCTCAGGGGAGCAAATTCAGATATTCTTTTTGCTATCGACTCAGGGGAGTCTTGCCTTCACATGGGTGAAGGTGTTCACAGTTTTTGTCTGCCAAGGTGGCAGTTATTTTTGCTTAAACACAAAGGGGTCAGGATTATCCTAGAGGCTTCTTGGAAGTTGTCCACTCTGAGGACTTATGGAGGTCTCAGAGTTTCAATCCAGATATATCCTTGACCGGTAAGAAACGCATCAAGCTTCTTATTCCACTGTCGAGGCGCCTGTTTCAAACCATAAAGAGATTTAATCAGCCGACATACCTTACTCTCCTCTCCTTCCTCCACAAACCTTTCGGGTTGTCGCATGAAGATCTCCTCTTCCAATTCTCCATACATAAAGGTTGTCTTGATGTCCATGTGGTGCACTTCCATGTTTTCTGCTGCTGCCAGGCTGAGAAGTATGCGGACGGAGGGAAATCTGACCACCGGGGCAAAGGTTTCCTTGTAGTTAATTCCCTCTTTTTGTGTAAATCCCTTTGCCACTACTTGGGCTTTGTAGCGCTCGATTGTGTTGTCTGGGTTCAGTTTTAATTTGAAAACCCACTTACAACGGATTGGTTTTCGGTTAGGTGGATAATCCACCAACTCCCAAGTATCGGCTGCCATAATTGAGGCCATCTCCTCATTGATGGCTGTCTTCCACCGGTTTCTTTCTAGACAAGTCATTGCCTCTCCATAAGTTTGAGGTTCATCTTGATGAGATAGTTTAGTTACCTTGTTATTAATCTGTTTTTTTTGTAGGCTTTTGCTACTTCTCTTTCCCCCCTCAAAATCTGAGGCCGGAATAGATGGTTCTCGTGGATTCTTTCGAACAAACTCGGCTTCTCCCCTATCCCTTGATTCCGAATCAATTTAAACCACCTCTTCTGCTTCGGGTAGAGTTGTCACTAGAGTTTCCACAGCCGAGTCCTTTCCGGTCGGATTTATACCTGGAAGAATGTCATCTTCTTTAAAATTTGGATAGTTAGGGAACTCAAAGTCATCAGAATTTTCTGACTCAAATCTGATTTTTACTGACTTTGTATATTTGAAGGGATCCACAGACTTTCCTTCATCCATAACTACTAGATGCTTTACTAAGATTATATCTTCCCTTTTTAGATCATAAACTCTATATCCTTTAACATCCTCATCATATCCTAATAAGTATCCCGGTTTTCCTTTAGGATCTAGCTTCAAATTAGACCGATCTGTATCTAGACTGAATACTTGACTGCTGAAAACCTTTAAGTGAGATAAGTCTGGTTTCCGGCCTGTCCATCTCTCATAAGGTGTTTGATCTTTTATAGCTGAAGTAAGAACTCTATTTTTGAGGTAATTAGCACAGTTCATTGCTTCTGCCCAAAACCTTTTTCCTATCTTCTTATCTGACAACATACTTCTAGCACTATCACTTAGTGTTCTATTTAACCTTTCAGCTACCCCATTCTGTTCCGGGTTTTCTGGAACTGTCTTTTGGTGTTGGACCCCATCTTCCCTCAAAAAATCCTCAAACTGGTTAGAAGTATACTCTCCACCGTTGTCACTTCTTATTATCTTGATTGGAGTTTCATAGAGTTTTTCGCTCCATGCTTTATATTGTCTTAAACAATCATGAGCTTCGGACTTATTTTTCAAAAAATACACTCGGGAATACCGAGACCAATCATAAGTGATAGTCATCATAAATCTCTTCCCCCCTGGTGAGGGCACTTTAGCCGGTCCCCAAATATTTGTGTGCACTAGATCTAGAATTTTTTCTCCTTTATAGGTGTTTGTTTTAGGAAAGGGTAATCTGTGTGTTTTACCTTGAGCACATCCACTATAATCACTTATATTATCATTCTCACTAAACTTAATCCCTTCCACCACTCCCATCTTTTTCATCTCTTTTAACTTATCTAGATTCACATGCCCAAGCCTCTTATGCCACATCATAATATCATGAACACCAGCATAATAAAGTTTCTTCTTTTCATTACTTAAGATCAGCCTAAACATCACATGGCTACCTTTCCCAGCAATGAAATAGACATCCTCCTCAAAACTAGCAGTAAAGACTCCTTCCCTAGTGCTAGTTAAAAAAACCCTTATCATCTAATACGGATGTAGAGATGAGGTTTTTGTTTAGCTCCGGAATAAACAATACATCGGAGAATGTTACTATGGATGTCTTTCCTTCTACTAACACTTTCAAATCTACCGATCCTACAAGAGTAGTGGTGACTATCCTCCCATCCCCGTACTCTATCTCTACGGTGGGAATATTTCTTATCTTAGTGAACAGGTGCCTATCCTTACACATGTGTATGGAGGCACCTGAATCTACAATCCAAACTGCTTCACATTTCAATCCACCGTAAGCACATTTCTGCCTTCGTGGTATTTCGACCTCGTTTTTCGCCTCCAACTCCTCATCCAAAAGGAGCTCATCGTCCTCGTCCTCGAATTCCGCCTCATGTACCTGTGTTACAAGGGCTTTTTTCTTTCCTCTCGGGATACCACCGGTCTGCCCCTCCTTTAACCGAAGCTCGGTTAGCTTAGTGCACTCTGCCATATAGTGCCCAGGTTTCTTACAAAAATGACATAAACCTTTGGGAGCCCTTGGTCCGAACTCGTCGGTCTGATTTTTCTGCTCCCTCCCCCCATAGTTTCCGACCGGTTTTCGGGAATCGTTGTTCCTCCAATCAGTCGCTGTTGCGAAGGCTTGGCCACTCTTTCCTCCCCTTCGGATCTCAATCGTATTCTCTCAAACAGGAATCATCCCTACCACTGAGTTCCATATCCACCTTGAGTCCGCCAAGTCCTGCACACGGTTGACTATGTTTTCGAACTCATCGGGTACGGTTGACTATGTTTTCGAGCTCATCGGGTAACTTCATCAGTAAACAGTTAAGACAGCCATAAGGATTTGTTGAAAAGGGAGAAGAAAGTAAGGTGTGCAGATTGATAAAGTCTCTTTATGGACTAAAGCAAGCTCCAAGTCAATGGAACAAGAAGTTGGACGAGTTTTTGACGAGTTTGGGATATATCCCAATCAGTTCGGATCATTCCATCTATCTATTTGAGGATGAGGAAGGTATAATTTTCATTGCTATCTATGTGGATGATTTGCTTGTTTTGAGTAAATCAATAGTGAAAATTAATAGGCTGAAAAAGGATCTAAGGAGTTGTTTTGAAATGAAGGACTTGGGAGAGGCAAAGTACATTTTGGGAATTCAGATGGAAAGAGATAGAGAGAAGAAAACAATTAGACTAACTCAAAAGGAAGCAATAGGGAATATGCTTGAAAAATTTCAGAAGGATAAAGCAAATAGTTGTACGACTCCCATGGACTTAAAGAAGGGTAATGAGGGGAGCTCAAAAGAGGGAGTCTTGATCTTGGATAATGAGTTAGGACCTGAGGAAAGCAAGTTCATGCAAACTATTCCGTACAGACAGGTTGTCGGTAGTTTGATCTATTTTATGAACTGTACTCGTCCTGATATTGCAGCAGCTGTGGGAGTATTAAGTAGGAGTCTGAATGATCCTAGAAAAAAAGATTGGGAAGCGACCAAAAGGGTCATGCGGTACTAGATAGGAACAAGAGATTTGTGGTTGCATTTGGGAGGGGATAATACTGACATCACCACTTGGAGTGATGCCAGTTATGGGGATGCTCCGATGAGAAGGTGTACTTTTGGGTATGTGTTGTATGTTGGGAATGGGGCTTGCTGTTAGAGCAGCAAGCAACAAAAGGTGATTGCTCAGTCCACCATGGAGGCTGAGTATATGGCCTCTTGTTCGGCTATGAAAGAATTGATGTGGGTGAAATCTTTGCTTCAAGAACTAGGATATATGAAGAGTGGAGTGCAAAAGATATTTTGTGACAATCAAGCTGCGATTGCAATTGCAGCAAATCCTAAGCATCACTTTAAAGCAATGCATAAGGATATTCGTTTGAGCTTTGTTAGAGAAAAAGTTGAGAATAAAATAATTAGTTTGGAATATAGACCGGATGGAGAGATGGTAGCAGATATGATGACTAAGCTAGTTCCTTCTCCCAAATTAACATTTTGTAGGGAGAAGTGTGGACTGAAGAAAAAGATAGACTAGAAAATAAGGGGAGAGTTGAAAAGTGATATTTTATATTCCATCTTTTGTAAAGGATCCTACAGCTCTCACTTGTCGTAGTCAGTAAGAATTGTTGTTTTTGGAAAACTTTTAAGTCTCAGCAAATTTATAGTACGGCGGAAAAATAGATCTATATGGACACGCGTCGTCACTTGAATCACAGTGCAAGTTTTTTTTTGAATGATACCGACAACGCAGCTGCGACGCAGATTGAACAAGCGTAGCTGCGGTTATTTTTGATATGGTCTGTACGAACAAACGCAGTCTGCGACGCAACGGGTCAAACGCAACTGCGGATATTTTGGTACATGACAACGCAATCGCTACGCAACAAAACAAACACAGCTGCGGCCAACTTTTGTATGTGATAACGCAGCTGCTACGAAGCTGCGGATATTTGAATATAGTCAGGAATTGGACTGCGCTACAGCGGTTGATCTAAATCAAGTCAACAGACGAGATTCACTTAGCCAGGCGACAAGTATTTGATCAAATCACCTGTATAGGATTCTCAGTCATATGGAGTGTACAGTGATAGATTAGTTCTTTGCGTAAGTAGGAGCACTTAGACCTTAGTGGCAGTTTAGTTCTTTTGGATGTATCGTTTTAGAACACTTGTATCGGCGGTACAGCACTATGTAGTAGGACAACTGAGTGAAGAGTATAAGACTTAGGACATAGAACATTTTATGTATCCAGACTTCCAGACTGTGTAATCTGCAGACTGTTTTTGGGAAACTTCTGAGTTGCATATCTTATTGTATGTTGGATCAATTGAGCTGAAACTTTGGTATTTGTCAGTCTTCATGATATTCTATACTGTGATATAGTTTGAAGCAGTTTGGTTCATTGTATCAGATTCGGTGAGCTATATTAAACAGCTGTTTAATAGGATTCTTGGTAAGCTTCTGTGAGTGAGATTATGTCTACTTCCACTACTATTGCTGATGCTCCACCTGCTCCAGTGGTTGTAGAACAACAAGAATTGACAGGCAACCATGCAGCTCTCACTTGTCGTAGTCAGTAAGAATTGACGGGCAACCATGGTTGCCTCAGGCAGATGAGACGTTGGGCAGAACACAAGACTCCTGCAAAAGCTGCGTTATAGATTAGTTCTTTGCGTAAGTAGGAGCACTTAGATGAGACGTTGGGCAGAACACAAGACTCCTGCAAAAGCTGCGTTATAGATTAGTTCTTTGCGTAAGTAGGAGCACTTAGACCTTAGTGGCAGTTTTGTTCTTTTGGATGTATCATTTTGGAACACTTGTATCGGCGGTACAACACTATGTAGTAGGACAACTGAGTGAAGAGTATAAGACTTAGGACATATAACATTTTATGTATCCAGACTTCCAGACTGTGTAATCTGCAGACTGTTTTTGGGAAACTTCTGAGTTGCATATCTTATTGTATGTTGGATCAATTGAGCTGAAACTTTGGTAGTTGTCAGTCTTCATGATATTTTATACTTGTATCGGCGGTACAGCACTATGTAGTAGGACAACGAAGTGAAGAGTATAAGACTTAGGACATAGAACATTTGATGTATCCAGACTTCCAGACCGTGTAATCTGCTGACTGTTTTTGGGAAACTTCTGAGTTGCATATCTTATTGTATGTTGGATCAATTGAGCTGAAACTTTGGGAGTTGTCAGTTTTCATGATATTCTATGCTGTGGTATAGTTTGAAGCAGTTTGGTTCATTGTATCAGATTTGGTGAGCTATATTAAACAACTGTTTAATAGGATTCTTGAAAAGCTTCTGTGAGTGAGATTATGTCTACTTCCACTACTATTGCTGATGCTCCACCTGCTCCAGTGGTTGTAGAACAACAAGAATTGACAGGCAACCATGCAGCTGTCACTTGTCGTAGTCAGTAAGAATTGACGGGCAACCATGGCTGCCTCAGGCAGATGAGACGTTGGGCAGAACACAAGACTCCTGCAAAAGCTGCGTTACCCAGACAGGATTTGATCCTGTAACCTCTAAACGACAGCCGTACATGCGTAAGTAGGAGCACTTAGACCTTAGTGGCAGTTTAGTTCTTTTGGATGTATCGTTTTGGAACACTTGTATCGGCGGTACAGCACTATGTAGTAGGACAACTGAGTGAAGAGTATAAGACTTAGGACATAGAACATTTTATGTATCCAGACTTCCAGGCTGTGTAATCTGCAGACTGTTTTTGGGAAACTTCTAAGTTGCATATCTTATTGTATGTTGGATCAATTGAGCTGAAACTTTGGTAGTTGTCAGTCTTCATGATATTCTATACTGTGGTATAGTTTGAAGCAGTTTGGTTTATTGTATCAGATTTGGTGAGCTATATTAAACAGTTGTTAAATAGGATTCTTGATAAGCTTCTGTGAGTGAGATTATGTCTACTTCCACTACTATTGCTGATGCTCCACCTGCTCCAGTGGTTGTAGAACAACAAGAATTGACACGCAACCATGCAGCTCTCACTTGTCGTAGTCAGTAAGAATTGACGGGCAACCATGGTTGCCTCAGGCAGATGAGACTTTGGGCAGAACACAAGACTCCTGCAAAAGCTGCGTTACCCAGACAGGATTTGATCGTGTAACCTCTAGACGACAGCCGTAGCACTTAGACCTTAGTGGCAGTTTAGTTCTTTTGGATGTATCGTTTTGGAACACTTGTATCGGCGGTACAACACTATGTAGTAGGACAACTGAGTGAAGAGTATAAGACTTAGGACATAGAACATTTTATGTATCCAGACTTCCAGACTGTGTAATCTGCAAACTGTTTTTGGGAAACTTCTGAGTTGCATATCTTATTGTATGTTGGATCAATTGAGCTGAAACTTTGGTAGTTGTTAGTCTTTATGATATTCTATACTGTGGTATAGTTTGAAGCAGTTTGGTTCATTGTATCAGATTTGGTAAGCTATATTAAACAGCTGTTTAATAGGATTCTTGATAAGCTTCTGTGAGTGAGATTATGTCTACTTCCACTACTATTGCTGATGCTCCACCTGCTCCAGTGGTTGTAGAACAACAAGAATTGACAGGCAACCATGCAGCTCTCACTTGTCGTAGTCAGTATGAATTGACGGGCAACCATGGCTGCCTCAGGCAGATGAGACGTTGGGCAGAACACAAGACTCCTGCAAAAGCTGCGTTACCCAGACAGGATTTGATCCTGTAACCTCTGGACGACAGCCGTACATGCGTAAGTAGGAGCACTTAGACTTTAGTGGCAGTTTAGTTCTTTTGGATGTATCGTTTTGGAACACTTGTATCGGCGGTACAGCACTATGTAGTAGGACAACTGAGTGAAGAGTATAAGACTTAGGACATATAACATTTTATGTATCCAGACTTCCAGACTGTGTAATCTGCAAACTGTTTTTGGAAAACTTCAGAGTTGCATATCTTATTGTATGTTGGATCAATTGAGCTGAAACTTTGGTAGTTGTCAGTCTTCATGATATTCTATACTGTGGTATAGTTTGAAGCAGTTTAGTTCATTGTATCAGATTTGGTGAGCTATATTAAACAGCTGTTTAATAGGATTCTTGATAAGCTTCTGTGAGTGAGATTATGTCTACTTCCACTAATATTGCTGATGCTCCACCTGCTCCAGTGGTTGTAGAACAACAAGAATTGACAGGCAACCATGCAGCTCTTACTTGTCGTAGTCAGTAAGAATTGACGGGCAACCATGGCTGCCTCAGGCAGATGAGACGTTGGGCAGAACACAAGACTCCTGCAAAAGCTACGTTACCCAGACAGGATTTGATTCTGTAACCTCTGGACGACAGCCGTACAAACTTCATGATATTCTAAATACAGCTGTTTAAGGGGTAGTCTGTGGGGCTTCCGAGTGTAGTCCATGGCTGAAATAGGCTATGGACAACATGTTGAAGATGGATCTGCATCTCTAGTGAATATACCTCCTGTAAACCTTGGAGGTATCCCAAGACTGGATGGACGCCTCACTCGTCCACTCACTATTCCCCAAAACCGTTTCTCACATAGAGCTCCTGTAATCATACTTTCCTAGTATATGAAGCCAACTGCATTGAATATAGGCACACTAGATAGTGGGCCCATAACATGCAACTCTGAGACCTCCATAAGACTCACACGAAGCCTCTAGGATAACCCTGACCCCTTTGTGTTTCAGCAAAAATAACTACCACCCCGGCGAACAAAAACTCTGACCTCCTTTACCCCTGTCAAAGCAAGACTCCCTTGAGTCGATAGCAAAAAGAATATCTGAATTTGCTCCCGTGAGCAATAAGTTATAAAGGGTCAAAGCTGACCTTTTGTACAGAAGCTCTCTAAGAGAGAAGGTCTAATCTATAATTTTTTTCTAAGTCCTATCTCTCTCTAAAACTCTATCTATTGATGTACGGCACCAATCATATTAGTGTATCCTACATAAAGGTACAGGTGCCGCTGTACTTTCTGTACGGCCATTGTACGACATGGCCAACAAGTCGACACATGTCATTTTTGGATTCGTTCCTGGAATCCCCGGAGATGCCGTTATCAAATGTGATTGCGCTACGTGGCGATTGATGTGACGTTGTCCCCAAACCGCCGAAAAAATCCATTCCGCGATCTCGGCATGCTTCGTGGCCGTTTGATTAAGCCGGATTACAATCGTGGCCGTCATAAATACTTGCGCAATATTTATTTCGCCTTCGAAACAAAATGCACGATATTCATTTCGGATTTTCCGTACGCTGTACATTACAAACTGTATTTATGTCTAAATATCCCGTTGAATGAAATAGCCAACGTGTTAACATTTAAATAAATATCAAACCCTATATGATATATCTGCGGTTTAGACTAGATGGGTAAGGCTACCAGCTACCGGCTACTTTTGACGGACGGCAGGTACCAGGTTCAAACCTTGGTTCCGCCAAGTTCATTTTGGTATAATCTACCAACCTAATATCTGTCCGCGTCGGGATAGCATAGGCAGCCATGGCTCTATCTTCCTGTCCAATCTTTTAGTGACTTTGACAAGTGTGGGAGCTAGAGAGAGGAGTTAGAGGCAGGTTGCCTTTACTTCTTTTCTACATTTTACAAAACCTAGAAAATACTAAAATAACCTTTTATTTCTACAACATCCTCCTATGTTGCCTCCTCCACCAATGGGAGAAGATGGGTTACCTGATACGATTGCTGAACTCACTGGGCAATTGGCGGAAAGAGACGAGAAAAATATGATTCTCCAAAAGACCATAGCCAAACTCACACGTTCATTCAAAAAAAGGAGAAACGGTAATTGGAAGGTAACCTTTTTGCCTCTACCCTCTCTCCCCCCTTCCCTCTACCTCTTTTAATTCTCTTACCATTATCTAACTACGTGCACTCTTTGTGAATAAGGCAAATTCCTCCGCATATGTGAGCAAGCGGTGAGAATTGCTGGACGCTAATGCTTGTTGTTTTGAAAATTTAGTCTCGTGCGTTCGCGACATTTTTTACGGTTAAGACATTTCGTGCGTATATTATTAATGTGGAGGTTCAAATGGATTCACGGATTGGGGGAGCAGACGTACATATAAAACTAAAGTGAAGTACGGAACATATTGAGTGGCGTGAACACATAGTAAGAAATGGACGGCAGATCGCGAAGAATTCCGAGTTGAAATCTACAAAACATTAAAATATGCGCCACCAATATAGCGCATCTATTTGAGACAAGTGTACTTTAAATAGGACAACGTTGCTGCAACGAAGCTGCGGTTATTTTTGGAGGAGGTTGCGGTTATTTTTGGATATATGCAGGTATGTGACAACGCAACTGTGGTTGATATGAATCAAGTCAGTGGACGAGATTCATAAGAAGATCTCAAGTGACTAAGTATGTTGACTTTGCAGAGGTGTCGGTGTAAATATTGTATACAATAGAGGTTTGTCGTTTTGCTAATTAGTTTATCAGTGTAGATTTAGTCAGCCTAACATACCTCGAATTATTCGGGTATACTCACAATAATTTAGGTAGGTGGTGGATAACGTACGGCTGGTATGCCTACGTACATTTAGTAGTGAACTCTCTGAGTATAACTTGTGGGAGATAGATTATTTTGATTATCACAGGTGAGTTAATTAAAGAAATGGCAAACGGTTTTTATGCAACTTTGACCTGTTGGTGTGATCACTGTGATTGATGTTTTGATGTGAAAATTTGTGAAGATACTCTATGAACTAGAAACTATATGTGTGTGGAGTTTCATTTTTTTTTTGTTATCTCCGTAGAATTCTCCGTAGAATTCTGTGAGAAGTCTACTTGGTTAGTTTGAGAAGTTGTCATATGTTTTTGGGAAACTTTGGGGCTTATATCTTCTAGATTCCTTGGTGGATTTAGTTGTAACTTTGGGATTTTTCATTGTCTATGGTATACTGCATATTGGGGCAGTTTGAAGTGTTTTTTGTTATTTTGGAGTAATCTGTGCTGTCTGAAACACAACTGTTTCCGTGAGTGTCCATGGCTGAAACAAGCTATGGACAATAGGTTATGCGTCCACACCCATGGCTACCCATATTCTATGGATCTAAATATCACTACTGGAAGTGTGTGCTCGAGAGCTACTTCGAGATGATGGAGCTAATGCATGTTGTGGATGGTACTTTGGATGAAACATCAAATGGATGGAAAAAGAAAAATCATCAGTGTCTAAGGGTTATCAGAAACTCCTTGACTGAGAAACTGGTAATGTCATACCTAAGTTTTAAAGGTGCAATTGAATTATGGAAGTGCTTAGAATATACGTATGCGAAGACTTCTGTGTATCATTGGCTAAGTAGTGTTACCAAAATAGTTGAATACAAGTATGTAGGAGGTAGTATGGAGAAACACTATATTGACCTACAAGTATTATTTGTATAAAATGTATTGACCTACAAGTATTATTTGTTGAAAATAATTTGGCAGGAGGAAACTTCACAAATGCTCAACAAGCTCTCTTGTTAATGAGAAGCCTACTTAATGAATATAAGAGTTCATTATATTGATTGACTTTAATTGATAAAAAGGATTGGAGCTTAACTTTAGCAAGAAAATTTGTTCTAGATGAAGAGACTAGTAGAAAGGTCTTATCAAGTGAGAGAATTATAAATGAATCTAAGTCTCAGTTTCAAAAGAGTAAGAGTAATAGTGAGTACGAAGATCGACCTAAGGATTGTTTTTACTGTAATGATTTAGGACATACCTTCAGGGTATGTCCATCCTATAAAAATGCATGTGTTACAGGATTTTTCAAAAATGGATAGGACAACAACCAGGTTTGACCCTCAACACCAAGAGAATCGAGTGGTTTCATGAGTGAGAGACAAGACTCAACCGATGATAAAAGGCATACAACTTTTATTGACGAATTTATTTACTTACCAACCTTCTATGTTGTTCGGAATGAGGAGAAAGAGAGGATGTAAAAGGATTCAGATAGTGTCAATATTACCTATGACAAATTGGTGAGTAACACAAACTTACAAAAGGACAAGGTAACTAAAGGAAGAGAAAAAGTAGAAGGGATTGCAAAATTATTGACACGAAATATAATATACAGAGAAGAGAGTGAAAATGACTCGATTTTTGTGACTCTTTTTTATGGTACGTTGGTGTGTGAAAATGACTTAAACGGAGAAGAGATTCTTGAAGAAAAGGGAGTTAGAGAAATAAAATTGGCCAAATAATATTCTTTAGATATAGAGAACATTGAACTGAAAATAGAACTTAGACAAGGGCAAAGAGAAGATGATGAAAGAGAAAATGGTAAATTCACACACAATGGGGAATTAACATCAGAAGTGAAAAATAGTGTGGATTTAAAAATTAATGAATTCAGTAAGGAACCAATAGAAATTGTTGAGAAATTGGGGCTAAGAAAGGAAATTTATGAGAGCGGAAAAGGTCATACAATTGGCAGAAGTTTAAATTATATGGGGAGACCAGAATGTCGTAATAGAACACGATACAGATACCAAAAGACCAACGGTAGAAGAAAAAATTTGCAAAAAATGATCAAATCAAAATATCAAAAAAAGTAGTTATATGGAGGACTTAAAGGGGGAAAATTGAGAGTAGAATGGAGTAGCAGCTAGGGTTGCAGTGTGTGATCACCACAGCAACATGATAGACTAGCGTAGCATCGCAGCATAAAAATTTGCATAATTTAATCACCTTGGGAAAATACTTTTCCTTACAAAATTTAATCTTACATCGAGACAGCGGAAGCAATGGTGTGTTTAGGGTGAAAGATTTTCGAAGAGAGTTTGGACCAATGCACAAAAATTAGTAACAGTGCTATAAGACATTGGAGATTTTTTATTTTTTTTTAAGTAGCAGTTCGATACTAAAGGGTAGATTAGTAAAGATGGCCAGTAATGGCAAACAAGTAGTGCTTCAAGTGGCTGGGAAGGAAAAAAAAAAAAAAACCAACACGTGGTAGGGAAAAGAGTTGGAGAAACAAGCAAAAACAAATTTAACAGGTGAAGGGAAGAAGCGCGAATCGCGAAAGGAATTCATTTTTTCAACTAAAATCTAATTCTTAGTTGGCAAGTTGATACTTGACACGATGGATAGCGAAAAAGATGTAGGAGGACAATTGAAGAGTTACTAAGTGAACCAAGGATTTTTAAAAAGGAAAAGGTAAATATGGAAAGGGGAAAAGTACAATAGAAAGTGACAGTTGGAACTGGAGTAAATATACAGGGGAGAGTTAAGTGCATGTAAAAGGGTATCTCAAGGGTGGACCAAATCAAGTCTTCGGGGGAGTATTGTTGTTCAAGACTTAGTTTTGTACACACAGATTTTACTGTAGCCATAAATACACTACAGGATGTACGCAAATTAGGGGAGTACTCGGTCGACGATAGTTTATGTGATTTGGTACTGACTTGCTTGAAGGATCGCGAAGGGGAGGAGAAATTGGGATGTACACAACTGCAAAGAGCAGTGCAACTGTGATGACAGAACAGCGCAGCTGCAATGTCAAACTATAGCAATGCAGCTAAAGCAGTGGTGTATCAGCGCAAGCAGTTTGCGTCGCAACGTAGCAACGCATCCTAGCAACGCAGCGGAAGCAGTGGTGACGTTTGAAACTTGACATGCTGCATATTGTATTCGGAGGTCATGAAATTAAATTTTTCAGGGAGTTTAGTTTTGTGCGTACGCGACATTTTGTACGCTTTGGACATTTCGTGCGTATATTATTAATGTGGAGGTTAGAATGGATTCACGGATTGGGGGAGCGAACGTACGGATAAAACTAAAGTGAAGTACAAGACTTATTGAGTGGCATGAACACGGAGTAAGAAATGGACGGCAGATCGCGAAGCGATCCAATTTGAAATGTGCAAAACATTGAAATATGCGCCGCTGGTACAGCGCATCTATTTGAGACAAGTGTAGTTTAAATAGGACAACGCAGCTGCGACGATGTTGCGGTTATTTTAGGATATATCCAGGTATGTGACAACGCAGCTGCGGTTGATATGAATCAAGTCGCTGGACGCGTTACATAAGAAGATCTCAAATGACTAAGCAAGTTGACTTTGCGGAGGTGTCGGTATAAATATTCTATACAACAGAGGTTTGTATTTTTGCTAATTAGTTTATCAGTGTAGATTTAGTCAGCCTTAAATACCTTGAATTATTCGGGTATACTCTCAATAATTTAGGTAGGTGGAAGATAACATACAGCTGGTATGTCTCCGTACATTCAGTAGTGAACTCTCTGAGTATAAATTGTAGGACTTATATTATTTTGATTATCACAGCTGAGATAATTAAAGAACTGGCAAACTGTTTTTATGCAGCTTTGACCTATTGGTGTGATCACTCTGATTGATGTTTTGATGTGAAAATTTGTGAAAATTCTCTATGATCTAGAAAATATAGGTGTGTGTTGTTTTAGTCAGTTTTGTTTGTTGTTTTTTTAAAGCTTTAAGTCTTAGCAAATTTATAGGACGGCAGAAAAATAGATCTATATGGACACGCGTCGTCACTTGAATCAAAATGCAAGTTTTTGGTACCGACAACGCAGCAACAACGCAGATGGAACAAGCACAGCTACGGTTAATTTTTATATGGTCTCTACGGAAGAACGCAGCCTGCGACACAACGGGTCAAACGCAACTGCGAATATTTTGGTACATGACAACGCAGTTGCTACGCAACAAAACAAACGCTGCTGTTGCTAACTTTTGTATATGATAACGCAGCTGCTACGAAGCTGCGGATATTTGAATATAATCAGGAATTGGACTGCGCTACTGCAGTTGATCTGAATCAAGTCAAGAGACGAGATTCACTTAGCCAGGCGACAAGTATTTCATCAAATCACCTGTATAGGATTCTCAGTCATATTGAGTGTACAGTGATAGATTAGTTCTTAGCGTAAGTAAGAGCACTTAGACCTTAGTGGCAGTTTAGTTCTTTTGGATGTATCGTTTTGGAACACTTCTATCGGCGGTACAGCACTATGTAGTAGGACAACTGAGTGAAGAGTATAAGACTTAGGACATAGAACATTTTATGTATCCAGACTTCCAGACTGTGTAATCTGCAGACTGTTTTTGGGAAACTTCTGAGTTGCATATCTTATTGTATGTTGGATCAATTGAGCTGAAACTTTGGTAGTTGTTAGTCTTCATTCTATTCTATACTGTGGTATAGTTTGAAGCAGTTTGGTTTATTGTATCAGATTTGGTGAGCTATATTAAACAGTTGTTTAATAGGATTCTTGATAAGCTTCTGTGAGTGAGATTATGTCTACTTCCACTACTATTGCTGATGCTCCACCTGCTCCAGTGGTTGTAGAACAACAAGAATTGACGGGCAACCATGCAGCTCTCACTTGTCGTAGTCAGTAAGAATTGACGGGCAACCATGGCTGCCTCAGGCAGATGAGACGATGGGCAGAAGACAAGACTCCTGCAAAAGTTGCGTTACCCAGACAGGATTTGATCCTGTAACCTCAGGACGATAGCCGTACAAATTGTTTCACGCCTAATCCGTTAGGTCTTGATAAAACGCTACACGCGATGTATCTGGTAAGTATTTAAAAAATGAAAAGGCGACATATTCTTTTTAAACGACTTACGTAACGAAACGAAACATGAAACGTGTGGTACCGCACGAAATGCAGTACCGCACGAAATAAATGAAACGAATATTTGAATTCGACAGACGAAATTAAATGTCACGATCGACGACTCGCAAAGGAAGAAGGAATTTCAAACGATCAACACGGAATGATGACCGTCAAAATTCAACGGTCAACACAGAACATTGACTGGTGATTTTCAACGGTCAACATTTATTCAACGCGCTGTCAGATCAAACACGTGAAATTGATCGCCGGAAAAAGAACGGACGGCACTCGTGAGTGTCGATATGCCGGAACAATTATCGGGGAGCAGTTCGGCGAAATGGGAGGAAATGACACGTGGCATCATCCTATAGGATGTCGGTGGAGAAAAGGGGCCAAATGACGTTGGCCTATTAGCCATGTGGCAGAACATGAGTGGTGCCGAAAATATCCGTACATAAAGTACGGCGGCTGGTCTACTATGCATGTACAATACTTAGAGTACTTTATTTTGATTGGTTTAGAGGAGCTATTAGTGAGGTTTTTAGGACTTAGACAAAATTTAAAAAGTTCTCTCTCCCAGAGGCCATCTGTATAAATATGTTGTCTTTAAACAACCATAACGTAATGCTCGGGTGAGCAAATTCAGTGATTCTTTTTGCTGCGGACTCACGGGAGTCCACGCTACACAGAGGTGTAGTCGGTCAGAGTTTTTGCGTGCCAGGGTGGCACTTATTCATCGCCAAATTCAAAACTGCAAATATTATCCTAGAAGCTTCATATAAGCTGGACATTTCCTCAGTTTCAGCTGGCTGCTTTGCTAATGAGGGGTCTTCCTAATACTATGAGAGCAGTGTCTGATAGGCTGAAACAAAAAGATAAAGCTAGCTGGAAACTACAGTTAGCTATTAATTTGATATTAGAAGAGGAGGCAGATTCTAAAATTCTTAATGGTGAAAAATAAGTAGAGGCATTTAACACAGAATTCGTAAAAAAGGGTCAATTTAATCAGCAGAGAAATCAGTTTAATCAGAATCAGAATCAGTAAAGACAGTTTAATCAATAAAGAAATAGACAATCTTTCAATGCTTATTTTTATTGTAATGAAAAAGGTCATGGAGTCAAATTCTGTCTTAAGCTTAAGAAAGCTAATGAAACAGGTCTATATAGGCTTGGATGGCAGCAGAGCCTGTTTCATCAAGGCTTCACGGGATCATCACAATGAGGAAATGCACTATTCTCGTCGTCTTCATCTCATCACGATGAGTCTTTTTCACTCTCTAACGAGGAGGATAATGATCTATTTGCTATGGCAGCAGCGATGGAGGGCGGTAAGGACAATGGATGGATAATGGACACGGGAGCGTCGGCCCACATGTGTTGGAACAAGGCAGTTTTCAAAAATATGAAATCAACACCAGAGAAAAATATCTACTATGCATTTGGAATGAGTGTGCAAACTCGGGCTGTCGGCGATGTCTCCTTCCTAGTTGATGTAGAGGGCAAGGCAGTTGAGAGAACTCTTCATAATGTTCTCTTTGTCCCAGATTTAAAAAAAAAAAATTG
The DNA here is from genome assembly GCA_037447655.1 of Zygnema cylindricum. NCBI lineage: Eukaryota > Viridiplantae > Streptophyta > Zygnematophyceae > Zygnematales > Zygnemataceae > Zygnema > Zygnema cylindricum. Next base: position 149,515 of record JBBHKE010000049.1, on the reverse strand, counting down.
TTCTCAACTTCTTTGGTAGAAAGTAAAGGGTTTGAGGTCAATCTCAAACATGACAGGCAGGTTGTTAGCAAGAATGGGAGAATTGCAGTCACGGGAACTAGAAACGCCAGCAAAATGTATCAAATGGATATGCCTGATAATAAAAAAAATGATGTTTTGTATTCCAGTGCATTATCCTCAGATGAGCTGTGGCATAAAAGGTTAGGCCATGTGAATTATGATAGTATGAAAAAGATGGTCAATGTTAATAAAATAGAAGGAGTCACTGTGTCAAACCAGTCACCTGAAACGTGTGATGGATGTGCACTAGGAAAAATACACAGATTACCGTTTCCTCAAGAGTCTGAACATAGATCTACTAAAGTTTTGCAACTCATTCATTCTGATGTTTTCGGTCCTGCAAAGATACCATCTGCCGGGGGGATGAAATATATGGTTACATTTACAGATAATTTTTTGAGGTTTACTAAGGTCTACTTCATGAAAGAAAAGAGTGAAGTCTTCACTCATTTTCAACTCTACAAAGCGTGGGCGGAAAAACTACACGGTTTGCTAATTCTGGAGCTCAGATCGGACAATGGCGGGGAATATACGTCAAAAGAGTTTGAAAACTTCTTACTCAAGGAAGGTATAAGTCACAAATTGACTGTCCCATACTCTCTGGAACAGAATGGGGTCTCAGAAAGACTAAATAGAACCATCACAGAAAGCTTTAGGTCCATGCTTGCGGATAAGGACGTAGATCCGAAATTTTGGGCTGAAGCATTAAATTGTGCAGTTTATATCAAAAATAGGATAAGTTCAAGATCGGTAGAAATCACTCCTTATGAGATTTGGAGAGGTAGAAAACCGGATGTCAGTCACTTCAAAGTCTTTGGAAGTAAATGCTTTATCTTGTATACGTCTATTGATAGATGGAAAATGGAACCTAAGGGATTGCCGGGCATTTTGCTGGGATATGATGATCACTCTAAAGGTTATAGAGTATTTGTTTTTGAGAAACAAAAAATCATTTTAGCAAGGAACATCATTGTCAAAGATGAACTTGACTCGATAGACTTATTTAAAATGACAAAGCAGCAGAAGCAGCAAAAAGTACAGGAATATGTGATTTTAGATAGCATCCATAATATTGTCCCACATATGCAAAATTCACCAGTGGTACAGTCGGAGTCGGAACACAATGAGGTTGCGCAACAAGTTCGTTTTGAATTGCAACAACAACAGCCCCTGCCTACGAATCGTAACAAGCGCAAGGCACGGGATTCGACAATTTCAGCCTCAGAATTTCCGGGGGGGAGAAGATCCAGCAGCCGCCTGCAAGCAATTTCTCACTACTTTGCCTACTCGGCAGCCTCAAGAGAGCCTCTGACCATCCGGGAAGCCTTCTCATCACCGGGGCGGAATCTCTGGATCGAGGCGGCAAACGATGAAATGAAATCGATCATGGAGGCTCAAACATGGGAACTTGTGGACCTTCCTCCGGATCGAAAAAGCGATCGGGAGCAAATGGGTATTAAAGGTGAAGTTAAATCCATATAATACCATTAAACGATAAAACGCTAGACTTGTGGCAAAGGGTTATAATCAAAAGGAAGGAATTGACTATGAAGAGACCTTTTCTCCTGTTGTAATATTTCCAACAGTTTGGATTTTGCTATGTGTAGGTGCTATAGAAGATATGGAAATACATCAGATAGATGTAAAGACGGCCTTTTTGCATGGAGAACTAGAGGAGACCATTTACATGCAGCAGCCTGAAATGTATGTAGAACCAGGAAAAGAGCACTTAGTATGTAAACTGCTAAAATCATTGTACGGCCTAAAACAGGCCCCGAGGCAATGGAATCTAAAACTTGATGGACTCTTAACTGGTCTAGGCTTTAAAAGGATAAGCTATGATCACTCTGTTTATGTTTTACAAGGTGAGGATGGAATAATATATATAGCGGTATACGTAGATGATCTACTATTAGTCAGCAAATCAATGGCTGAAATTAACAAAATTAAAATTGCTTTGAAATCACGATTCGATATGAAAGACATTGGTGAGGCAAAATATATTTTTTGGGGATTCAGGTAGAGAGGGACAGGAAAAACAGATTAATAAAATTGACTCAAAAAGAGGCTATTGGAGACATGTTAGATGAATATGGAATGCCGAGGGCAAAAGGATGTGTAACACCATGGAGTTTCGGCATAGGTTAGAGGGGGAAGAAACAGAACCGGGTGTTATTGTCAGTGAAATTTTTGAGTCAGGGGAGGATGATCCTATGACACTGATACCTTACAGACAGATAGTGGGAAGTTTAATTTATTTTCATGAACTGTACCCGTCCGGATATTGCTGCAGCAGTTGGGGTACTGAGCAGAAGTTTAGAGAATCTGAGGAAATCTGACCGTGATGCACCAAGAAGAGTTTTAAGATATTTGGCAAGAACCAAAGACCTCAAACTCACACTAGGCGGAGGAGAAGTGAAGCTGCAAACATGGAGTGATGCAAGTTATGGCGACATGCCAAGTCGAAAATCCACCAAGAGATTCGTTCTGCAAATTGGGAACGGGACTTGCTGTTGGAGCAGCAAGCTTCAAAAGGTCACGGCACAATCGACGATGGAGTCAGAATATATGGCAGCAAGCTCGGCCCTCAAAGAACTCCTATGGGTAAAATCCATGTTACAAGAATTGGGATACATGCAGGTTGGTCCACAAGTGATCTGCTGTGATAAACAGGCTGCCATTGCCATTGCTTCTAACCCAAGTCACCATTTCAAAAGCAAGCACATGGATGTAAGATTACACTTTGTAAGAGAAAAAGTGTTCTCTAGAGTGATTAAATTATGCTATTTGCCAGATGCAAAAATAGTTGTTGATATGCTCACTAAAGCTCTTCCGGCTCCTAAGCTGAAGTATTGTAGGGACGCAGTGGGATTAAGTGTATAGCTAAGTTGCTGCACTGCTATATTGCTATGTTGCTCTAGTCCAATAATTGGGATATAATGGGACTACGTGACTTGCTAAATTGCTACGTTGCTATGCTGCGATGCTCCGCTAGTTCGACATCGCAGCTGCACTAACATACTTAGTCTAAAGCTTTACGCGATTGTTGTTTTTTGAAAGCTTTAAGTCTCGGCAAATTTATAGGACGGCGGAAAAATAGATCTATATGGACACGCGTCGTCACTTAAATCACAGTGCAGGTTTTTGGTACAGACAACGCAGCTGCAACGCAGATGAAACAAGCGCAACTGCTGTTATTTTTATATGGTCTGTACGGACGAACGCAGCCTGCGACGCAACGGGTCAAACGCAACTGCGAATATTTTGGTACATGACAACGCAGTTGCTACGCAACAAAACAAACGCAGCTGCGGCTAACTTTTGTATATGATAACGGAGCTGCTACGAAGTTGCGGATATTTGAATATAATCAGGAATTGTACTACGCTACTGCAATTGATCTGATTCAAGTCAACAGACGAGATTCACTTAGCCAGGCGACAAGTATTTGATCAAATCACCTGTATAAGATTCTCAGTCATATTGAGTGTACAGTGATAGATTAGTTCTTAGCGTAAGTAAGAGCACTTAGACCTTAATGGCAGTTTAGTTCTTTTGGGTGTATCGTTTTGGAACACTTGTATCGGCGGTACAGCACTATGTAGTAGGACAATTGAGTGAAGAGTATAAGACTTAGGACGTAGAACATTTTATGTATCAAGACTTCCAGATTGTGTAATCTGCAAACTGTTTTTGGGAAACCTTTGAGTTGCATATCTTCGTGTATGTCGGATCAATTGAGCTGAAACTTTGGGAGTTGTCAGTCTTTGTGATATTCTATTCTGTGGTATTGTTTGAAGCAGTTTGGTTTATTGTATCACATTTGGTGAGCTGTAGAAAATAGCAGTTTGATAAGATTCTTGATAAGCTTCTGTGAGTGAGATTATGTCTACTTCCACTACTACTGCTGATGCTCCACCTGCTCCAGTGGTTGTAGAACAACATTGTTATCACTGTAGAATTCTGTGAGAAGTCTACCTGGTTAGTTTGAGAAGATGTCATGTGTTTTTGGGAAACTCTGGAGCTTATATCTTCTAAATTCCTTGATGGATTTAGCTGTAACTTTGGTAGTTCACTGTAGAATTCTGTGAGAAGTCTACTTTGTTAGTTTGAGAAGATGTCATGTGTTTTTGGGTAACTCTGGAGCTTATATCTTATGAATTCCTTGGTGGATTTAGCTGTAACTTTGGTAGTTTTCATTTTTTATAGTTTACTGCATAATAGTGCATTTGGAGGTGTTTTTGGTTATTTTGGAGTAATCGCTGCTGTCTCAAACACAGCTTTTTTTGAGGTAGTCAGTGGGTGTTTTCATTAGTATCCATGGTTGAAATAGGCTTTGGACAACAATGTTGTTCACCGACGACGGTGTCTCATTGTTGCTTTAGCAAAGAATGTGTCTCATAGCATAAACAGTGAAAATCATATCATTCAGCGACGACAGTATGTCGTCGCTGAAACACCTTATAAGCAAATGTTGTAGTTTTTTCAGACAATATATTTACACCTTTTAATCTATTGTTTCCATTGCAGTACATCAAAAGGCAAGCAGGTGGTGGTCGCGACGGAATGAGATACTACGAGGTATCCGAGAGACAACACAAACATTTTTCACCTCGGCGTTTGGTAAGCAAATCGTTGCCATCATGAAGGCCTTATTGTTAAAGGGAAGGAAGGAATTGCCATGGGTGACGATTGTTCACGAGGAATTAATTCAAGATTTTCTACGATTCAAGAAAGCGGGAATGAAACTGTCAGCATCTATTCTTAAAGAAGTAGTAGTTGACATAAGATAACGTTTCCAAAAGGATTATAAACTAAAATTATATGACCAAGTGGGAAATGAGATGAAGTTATGTATTACAAAACGTTGGTTACAAAGGTTCCATGAAAAGTTCAACATAGTGACCACTGCTCAAAAGGGAAAATTGTTATTGCGCTCGAAGAAGGAAATTCATATCAAGAAGACGGTGGCATACCACATGGGTGTGTTGATAAAAGGTTTCGAATTGGGTGAGATTACAACTCTTTTCCCACCAATTTCATTGCTTTGTGTCATCTTACCACAAAATGTGATTGTCAAACTTTGTAAATGTAATTTCCGTATTATTTGCACTTAAAAATATTAACGATGGGAAATGGTTCATTTGTCATTATAGGTACTTGTTATTTTGTGGGTTTTGATGTTTTCTATGGGTGGTTTTTGTTGTTTTTGGAAAGCTTTAATCCTCTCTATGCGTCAACTCTGAGGAAGAGAGATTTGTTTAGGACTTAGGTTATTTTTGGCTGAGTCTGATTCAGCACTTACTGGAATTATGCCTCACCTGTGAGGGAGAGAGAGTTGTTTAGGACTTAGGTTATTTTTGGCCGAGTGCGGTTCAACACTTACTGGAATTAGTGTGACAGTGAATTTGGGAGTTCACGGTTCAGTCAAACTTGGGACACTCGTCGTCATCTGGGATACATACTTGAGTATGTCCTCCGTGGACGTACGAAAATTCGGCAAGACCACGAGACTTCTTGAAGTTACATCTACGGTGCCAAATCTTCTAATCGAACGGCTGACAGCCGCTGCCAACATATATTGACGAGGCATGACTAGATCACAATAACTTATCCGTGTCTGAATGTCAGTGTAAATATTTGGTAGAACAGAGTTTTGTTTATAGCCAATTAGTTCATTAGTGTGGAGTATGTGTTTTTGACATATTAGTTGATTAGTGTATAGTGTGTGTTTTTGACATACCGTTTGTACACGGGTATACTCACACGGGTATACTCACAGTATTTGCTGTGTTAGGTTGGTAGACTTACGGCTGGAATGTCTCCGTACAGGTTAGTGTAGTATCAATATATAGAAGTAGGACTTAGTGAATTTTTAACTTAGGAACAAATAATATGGAAAACTATATGTGAAGTTTTATGTGTTTTCATCTCTAAACATCTCACATATTTGTCAGCAGAATTGATTAAATTTTTTTTTTGAGTTTCTTTGCATGTTATCTATATTGTGTTAGATTTTTTGGGCAAATGTGTTCTTGTGTTGAAAGTTATTGCTCATCAAAGTTGATGTTTTGCAATCGGTCTTCGTGGAAGCTTCCTCAATTAATTTGTTCTATAATGACTAATGTTGCTTCTTCCTCATCTTCAGTACCAGGTGTTGTCTTGGAACAACAAGTCACGGGCCCGCCTTCACGAATTCCGATCTTTGATGGACGTGAATATATCTATTGGGAAAAATTGGTGAAGTCTTACTTTAAGCAAGTAAAACTTTTTGATGTTGTAAATGGATCCCTGGCAAAATCTGAGGCCACCTTTGATCATAAAAATGAACAAAATCTGAGGCCACCTTTGATCAAAAAAATGAACAGGCTTTGCAACTTCTAAAGCTTATAATTTCTAAAGAACTGTTGTTGAATTATATTATTGTCACAAAAGTGTTAGAAGTGTGGGATGCCTTGAAATCTTCTTATGTTAGAGCTAGTGATCAGCAAGGAACTATAACTGTTGGTGAGATCTATGAGTACAAATACACAGGTGGTAGCATGGTGGAATACACTAACACGTTTGGCATTCTAATTTCAGAAAATTCATGTTCAAGGGGGAATTATCCCCTCTATCATCAAGCTATGATTCTCTTAAAGATGCTTCCTAATGAATATAAAGAAGCCTCCAATGGAATAAAAAAGTTAGATAAGTCTCTTTGAAATCTGCAGTTCAACATGGACTATATCTTGTCAGAAGAGTCTACTCATACAGCTCTTAGATATAGAAAACGTCTACTCATACAGCTATTTGATATGGAAAACTAGCAGTAGCATTTGCAGCTCAGTTTCAGAAAGACAACAGATATCAAGGAAATCAGTTTAATCCTCAGTTTGATAAATGTGTCTATTGTTATAATGATGGTCATTCTTTTAGAGTTTGTCGATTGTATATCAAAGCTCTTGAAAGAGGTAACTTTCAAAAAGGATGGAGACACCGTGGACCTCCCATTGCATTGAAATTCTCGAACAAAACTGTCGCTTTTTCGGTGGAAGATACTAAATCCGGAAAGAAAAAAATGGAGGAGGAGTCACCAAATGTGATAAGCTTTCCAAAGACAGACCACAAAGAGGTTTTCGCCCTCACCAAGCTTAACATGATGGAGGGAGAAAAAGACCTCGGATGGATCATGGATTCCGGCACCTCATGGCATATGTGCAGGAACAAAGCTTAGTTTAAGGAGCTGTCCCCTATTCCCCTACGTTAAATATTTTATGCTTGTGAGTATGCAGTTTGTTGTTTTTTGGAAAGCTTTAAGTCTCACCAAATTTATAGGACGGCGGAAAAATAGATCTATATGGACACGCATCTTCACTTGAAGCACAGTGCAGGTTTTTGAATTGTAGCGACAACGCAACTGCGACGTAGATGGAACAAGCGCAGCTGCGGTTATTTTTGATATGGTCTGTACGGACGAACACAGCCTGCGACGCAACGGGAAAAACACAACTGCTGATATTTTGGTTCAGGACTACGCATTTGCTACGGAACAAGACAAACGCAACTGCGGCTGTTTTTGGTATGAGACAACGTAGCTGCTACCAAGCCACAGATATTTGAATGTGATCATGATTTGGACTGCGCTGCTACGGTTGATATGAATCAAGTCAACGGACGAGATTCATAAGAGAATAATTAAGTGACTCGCTAACACAAGTTCTGCAACACCCGGATAGACGTACCTAATCAATTGTCACTAAGCCAGGCGACAAGTATTTGAACAAATCATATGTATAGGATTCTCAGTAATATTGATTGTACAGTGATAGATTAGTTTTAGCGTGATCAAGAGCACTTAGACCTTAGTGGCAGTTTAGTTCTTTTGGACGTATCTTTTCGGAACACTTGTATCGGCGGTACAACACTATGTAGTAGGACAAGTGAGTGAAGAGTATAAGACTTAGGACGTAGAACATTTTATGTATCCAAATTTCCTGACTGTGTAATCTGCAAACTGTTTTTGTGAAACTTCTGAGTTGCATATCTTGGTGTTTGTTCGATCAATTGAGCTGAAACTTTGGGATTTATCAGTCTTTGTGATATTCTATACTGTAGTATAGTTTGAAGCAGTTTGGCTTATTGTATCAGATTTGGTGAGCTGTAGAAAACAAATGTTTGATAGGATTCTTGATAAGCTTCTGTGAGTGAGATAATGTCTACTTCCACTACTACTGCTGATGCTCCACCTGCTCCAGTGGTCGTAGAACAACATTTACTACCCTGACTTGCTTGCTTTAGTTCCATAGGAGTGGTACAATTATTAGCCTTGTCCATTTGGAATCTTTCTAACATGTTTCCAATGGCCTCTTTTTGAGTTAATCTTATTATCTTTCTATCTCTGTCTCTCTCTACCTGAATTTCCGAAATATACCTTGCTTCTCCCATATCCTTCATCTCAAATCTTCCTTTTAGATCACTTTTCAACTTATTTATTTTATCTATAGATGTACTTAAAACAAGCAAATCATCAACATAAATTGCAATAAAAATAAATCCTTCTTTATATTCAAACAAATAAATTAGCTAATTTGTGATGATCCAAATTTATCCCAAACATGTAAGAAACTCATCGAGCTTATTGTTCCATTGCCTTGGCGCCTGTTTTAGCCCTTACAAAGATTTGATCAATCGTCATACCTTGCTCTCCTCCCCTTGCTCCACAAATCCTTCCGGCTGTCCCATAAAAATCTCCTCTTCTAACTCTCTATGTAAGAAGATCGTCTTCATGTCCATCTGATGCACTTCCATGTCTTCTTATGCCGCCATACTGAGAAGTATCTGAACAGAGGGAAACCTGAAGATCGGAGCAAAAGTCTCCTTGTAGTCAATTCCCTCTTTTAAGGTAAATCCCTTCGCCATTAACCGAGCCTTGTAGCGCTCAATGGTGTTATCCAGGTTGAGTTTCAAATTGAATACCCACTTACACGAGATTAGCTTCCTATCAAGGGGAAATTCCACCGATTTCCACGTATTGGCTGCCATAATCGAACCCATCTCCTCATTAATGGTTGTCTTCCACCGGTTCCTCTCAGGACATTTCATTGCCTCATCATAAGTTTGGGGTTCTTCGGGATGAGACAGTTTCGTTACTTTGTTGTTAACTTGTTTCTCTTGCAATCTTTTGCTGCTTCTCCTTCCACCCTCAAACTCTAATGCTGGAATGGATGGCTCTCGTGGATTCATTCAAACAGTTTTTACTTCTCCCCTATCCCTCGATTCCAGGTCTATTTCCACCATGTCTTCCGCTTCGGTTGGAGTTGGCACTGGGGGTTCCACGGCTGAATCCTCCTCGGTTTGATTTGTACCTACAAGTTTATCATCTTCTCGAAAACATGGATTGTTAGAAAGCTCAAAGTCATCAGAATTTTCTCACTCAAATCTTATTTTGACTATCTTTGTATGCTTAAAGAGATCTATGCATTTCTTTTCATCCATGACCACTAGATGCTTTACTATGATTATATCTTCTCTCTTGAGATCATAGACTCTATATCATTTTACATCTCCATCATATCGTAACAGATATCTTTGTTTTCTTTTCAGATCCAACTTGGAATTTGACTGATCTGTGTCTAGGCTGTATACTTGACTACCAAAAACCTTTAAGTGTGAAACATCTGGTTTTCTGCCAGTCCATCTCTCATAAGGAGTTTGGCCTTTTAGTGTCGAAGTACGAATTCTATTCTTGAGATATTTGCACAGTTCATAGTGAAATTCTAAGGTCTCCATTTCCACGCAGAATTTGCAGATCAAAAGAAGTTAATCTAAAGATTGCCAACTCCAAGTTTATATAAACCCAAATGACTGACCCCTTGACAATTAGAACCCCATTAGAGCTTCACCCCTGTGAAATAAGACTTTCTGTGTGCTCAATTCCACCACAGAATGCAAAGTTAGAATATGAGATTTGGACACATTCACCCACTTTGACTTTCCCTTAGAAATTCACCCACCCTGGCAGGCAATATCTGTCACTGACTACACCCCTATGTAGCTTGGACTCCGTTGATTTGGCAGCAAAAAAAATCACTTAAAATGGTCAAGTAAATTATTTTTTATGGATCGCCAAAGATTGCCTTTTATACAAGATGCTCTCTAGGAGAGGCGACTACCTACCCAAAATATTTTAAGTCCCAAACGCCTCTCTAAACCCCCTAGTAGTGAGGTACTGACCAATCAAAAGACTGTATCGTATAATAAAGTACAGATGTCGGAGTACTTTCTGTATGGACATTGTACGACGTCGCCATAATGCGACATTTGTCACATCCAGATTTTGTGTCTTCCGTTCCGGAGATTCCGTAAACCCGTACAATGTTACCACGTGTCATTTGGAGTGGCGGAGTCCGCAAACCGCCAAATTGTCTTTTTTGCGAAGCCGAGGCTAACCACGACCGTCCGATTTATATCGGTATTTAATACGGAACGTCGAAACATATGTCTGTACTATTTGTTTCGTTCGGTAATAATAGTACAACTGTTTCTATGCCCTAAAAACCGTAATCTAGTTAAATTGAAAAACCTACGTGTACATGTTTAAATATGTATCAAACCCAATAAACCTTAGCAGTAGTCCTAGACCAAACAGACAAAGCTATCTGCTATGGGTGACTTTACGAACGGCAGGTACCCAGATCAATTCCTGGGTCCGTCAAGTACCTTTTGGTAAATCTATCCAATTCACCCCTTGTCTTGTCTAGTGAGCTCATGCAAACATGGCTCTAGCTCCTTATCTAGCCTTCAGTGACTACGACAAGTGTGGGGGCTTGGAGAGGGGAGTTAGAGGCAAACAACCTTTGCTCTTTTCTATCCCAATACAGACCTAGAAAATACTCAAATATGAACACATAGTTTCGACGCAAAATCTCTTTCCTATCTTCTTATCTGATAGCATACTCCTGGCACTATCACATAGTGTTCTATTTAACCTCTCGGCTACACCATTCTGCTCAGGATTTTCAAGAACTGTCTTTTGGTGTTGCACTCCATCTTCTCTCAGAAAATCCTCAAACTGATTGGAGGTTAACTCTTCCCAATTATCACTCCCTACTCTCTTAATAGAAGTTTCATGTAGTTTCTCACTCCATGCCATATATTCCTTAAAAACCTGTGGGGCCTTTGATTTATTTTTCAATAAATACACTCTAGAGAATCGAGACCAATCGTTAGTGATTGTCATCATAAACCTTTTACCATTGGGTAAGGGCACTTTGGCCGGTCCCCAAATATCAGTGTGTACCAAGTTTAACACTTTGTCCCCTTTATAAGTGGCTTCTTTTGGGAAGGGGTAACCTGTGTGCCTTACCTTGAGCACAACCACTATAGTCACTTAGGTTTTCACTTTCTCCAAACTTAATTCCTTCCACTATTCCCATCTTTTTCATTTCTTTCAACTTATCTAAATGCATATGTCCAAGCCTCTTATGCCACAACATAATATCATGAACACGAGCATAGTAAAGTTTCTTCTTTTCATTCCTTAAAATCAGCCTAAACATCCCTTGGCTACCTTTTTCAGCAAAGAAATAAACTTCCTCCTCAAAGCTAGCAATAAAGGTTCCCTTCCTAGTGCTAGTCTCAAATGTTGTAATATATAAATTTTTATTTCAGTAAATAGGGGTAAAAATAACTTAGGATATTTTCCTAATAGTCTACTGTAATACTTACCTTTATTAGCGTTGTAGTAGGAAACAATACAGTATAGTGTATCGTACTTTTGTAGGGACACGTGTCGGCGAAAGAACGTATGTAGTTTTTTCGGAGTGGTGCCGACAGTCAGCCATACGTGTCAAAATAGTTGACGATTCGATTCACATGATCGAAAGAACGGGATCTGACCCGGGTATTCTAGAAACATATGGTACACTTCAACGGTACCATCGTCGATCGAATTTGCTCCAATAGACGCGATTCACCCAAGACCACATACGTGATTCACGAGGGACCACAAGCATGATTCGCGTGGGACCACAAGTGACGAAGCACTCAAGTGTTTCGTACTACACAACCAGATTCGGCTGGACTTTAGCGATTAACGCTGACTATTTATTTGGAACGTTTGGTGTACGGTTGGAAAGTTTTGTGTACGGTTCAATATCTGTAAATATCTAAATAACATTGGTTTTTAGTTTAGTGTAATAAAAAATAGTGTTCCATTAATCAGGATTTTAGAAAATAATAATTAGGGTTTTTAAGCTACAATGACGTACATGTATATGCTTTGTCGTTAGTCAAGATAATAACTGTAATAACGGTTACCCAAATTAGTGTAGATCAGTAGATACACACTGTGAGTATATAACTTAGGACTTAGCCAATTTTGTAGTATCCAATTTTGGGAATATGATTTTATAAGGGCAATTTTTGGGAAACTTCCAAATATTATATCTTATGGTTTACTGAGCCACTTGGGCTGCAAATTTGGGAATTGTCAGTTACTGTATTTTGTATCAATGTGGCAAATTTGAGGCATATTGGATATTTGAGTCATATTTTGTGTCAGTTCAAAGTTGGCTATTGAGTAGGTACTTTGATAGTTTCTGCTGGTGTTCATCTCTACTTCCACTACTACTGCTAGTTCTCCTCTTGCAACGGTGGTTGTAGAACAACAAGTTATGGGCCTTTCGTCAAGATTTCCTATCTTCAATGGCCTAAAGTATGCGTATTGGGCGGCGATGGTTGAATCGTCGTTTGAAACTGTTGACTTATTCGAGGTCTTGGATGGCTCCCTTGATGAAACAGATCCAACTTGGGCGAAAAAGAATTATATGGCAAGGAACAATCTAATTCTTTGTATTTCAGAAAATTTGGTCATTTTTCGACTGAAAATGAAGAAGGCGAGCGAGATTTGGACATCACTAAAATCCGCTTTTGAGAAATTGAATGTTCAGAAATAGCTCTTGGTGGCTGGAAAAATTTGGGGATACAAATACTAGAAGGGTACTATGGTTGAGTATTATGACAATTTTCGTGCACTGATTGATGCTCACTCTTCTGCTAGGGGGTTATTTCATGAGTTTCAACAGACAGCTTTGCTTATTTGAGGTCCCTTAGTAGCATGAAGGGTGTGTCTATTCAGTTAAAAACTCATGATAAAGCTAGCTGGTCATTTCAGTTAGCATATAATTTTCTATTGGAGGAAGAGACTAATACTAAAATCCTTGAAGGAGAAGGAAAGGTTGAAGCTTTTTCCACAGACTTTGACAAAAGAAATCAGATTAATCAGAACAAGAGTCAGTTTAACTGGAATCAGAATCAATTTACTCAGTATAATCAGAGGCATAATAGGCCATCTTCTACTACTTGCTTTTCATGTTATGAGAAGGGTCATGGATACAGGTACTGTCTTAAGCTGAAAAAGGCTACAGAGGCAGGTTTATACAGGCCAGGTTGGCAGCAAAGCCAATATCACAACGGCTTCTCTGGGAATTCTACTCGTGGAAATGCTCTTTTTTCAGCTTCTGCAACTGATGCAGATGAGTCTTTAAGCTTCAAAGAGACAGAGGATGCGGCATTATTTGATATTGCGGCAGCCATGGAGGGTCCAAAGGATGCAGGATGGATCATGGACACGGGAGCGTTTGCCCATATGTGTTAGAACAAGGCGGCTTTTACGAATCTACAACAAACATCTCCAAAGAGTATTTACAATGCTTGTGGCAGAAGTGTTCAAACCTCAGCTCAGGGTGATGTATCTTTGATGGTAGATGTGGGGGGAAAGTCGGTAGAAAGAACCCTTTACAATGTTTTGTTTGTTCCAGACTTTAAGAATTTTTTTTATTTCTACATCATTAATGGAGAGCCAAGGCTTTGAAGTCATTCTGAAAGGAGAGAGACAGGTTGTTAGCAAGAAAGGGAAAGTAGCAGTAATAGGAACTAGAGATGCTAGCAAAATGTACCAGATGGACATGGTTGAATATAAAGAAAATGATGTTCTCTACTCTAGTGTCCAATCGGATAATGAGTTGTGGCATAAGAGATTAAGACATATGAATTATAATAGCCTTAAAAAAATGGTTAATTCGGGAAAAGTTGAGGGAGATTCTCTCAGTTCCCATCGTATAAAATCATGTGATGGTTGTTCACTTGTCAAGATCCACAAATTGCCATTTCCACAGGAAACAGACCACAGATCGGAGAAAGTTTTGCAGCTAATACATTCTGATGTTCTCGGTCCTTCACAAGTGGCTTCGGCTAGAGGCGTCCACTATATCGTTAGATTTACAGATGACTACTCGAGATATACCAAAGTTTACTTCCTGCAACATAAATATGAAGTGTTTACTCACTTCAAACACTACAAAGCGTGGGCGGAAAAACTTCTTCGAGTTCCAATCTAGGCGCTGAGATCGGACAATGGGGGAGAATACACATAAAAAGAATTCGAAAAGTTTCTCCTTCAAGAAAGTATCAGTCACAATCTTACAGTTCCATATACATCGGAGTAGAATGGTGTTTCTGAGAGATTAAATAGGACAGTGACCGCAAGTGCTCGGTCCATGCTTGCAGATAAATGGCTAGATTTGAAATTCCGACCGAAACACTTAACTGCGTTGTTTATATTAAGAATAGAATTGCTTTTAGATCTATTAGCACTACACCTTTTAAGCTTTGGACAGGAGAAAAACCTGATGTTAATCACTTTAAGATCTTTGGCAGCAAGTGTTTTATTCTAAATACTTCACAGGATAGATGGAAAATGGATGCTAAGGGCTTACTAGGGATTTTCATGGGGTATGATGATAATGCAAAATGTTATAAAGTTTTTGTATTTGAGAAACATAAAGTGGTTATCTCTAGAAATATCCAGATTAAAGATGAGATGGTTTCGGTTGACTCTTTTCAAGTGCTAGACAAACCGGCAAAGGAAAACCAAGAATATGTCATTTTTCACCACACGCAGCGAGTTTACTTTCCACAGCCAAATAGAACTCCTCTTCCTTCAGTTCCCTTAATGACTTCACATGAGGCTTCACAACAAGTTCCGGCTCAGGAGGAACAAACTGTTACACCACAGGTCGCAGATCACCAAAGGCAGTCAAATCGGAGACTGACGACAATTTCAGCATCAGAATTTCCGGGGAACAGCAGTCAGAGGCTAAACTGACGGAAACCACTAGACGCTGGACACCATATTGTCAAACAAGGAGGACTCGGCCTTGAACAACACTTCGGAGTACACTTCAGTAATTCCCTTGACTTCCTTCTCCTCAAGATAAACCGACACCTTTCATTTGGGCGACGCACACCACTTTTTACTGTATAAGAACCAAAAGGAAACGGCCAAACAGATCGTGAACTTTTCTCAG
>JBBHKE010000049.1:90773-134095 GCA_037447655.1 Zygnema cylindricum | reverse complement strand
AGTCTTCAGAGATATGGGAAGCACTAACTCAGATTTATAAGAGTGAGACTATTCAGAGGCAGCAATTAGTAAAACATAAAATAGATGCCTACGTTTATAAAGGCGGTAGCATGATAGAGTTTTGCAATGATATTGCTGCGTTATATGTTGAGCTTACTAGTGCGGGATACGTAGAATCTGAGGAGAGTAAGATTAATACACTACGTATGAAACTCCCACATGAGTACGAAAACATAATTTGTCGTATGGAGGCAATGGATGGCTCCTCATGGACTTGGAGCTTTACCATGGGGATAATTCTTGTGAGGGAAAGCACTTTGGAGCTTCGTAGGGGAAGTGACAGGGTCAATGCATTTTCAGCTGGTGGTGATTGGCGGAAGCGTGAAGAGAAGAACGGCGGTGACGAGCGGAAGCGTGATAAGAGGAACGGTGGTGATGAGCGGAAGTGTGGTGAGAGGAACGATGGTGACGAGCGAAAGCGTGATGAGAGAAAGAAAGACAAATGTAAACCTTATCGAAAAGTGTTATTACACAGGGGTGAATCTATATTTGGGTTCTGATTGTCAAGGGGTCAGTCATTTGGGTTTATATCAACTTGGAGTCGGCACTATCTAGATAAGCTTCTTTTTGGATCTGCTTACTCTGAGAGCCAATGGAGGTCTCAGAGTTTCATAATCGTTGTTTGAAACTGCTGAGTTATTGTGGGTCTTGGATGGCTCCCTTGATGAAACAGATCCAACTTGGGCGAAAAAAAAAGAATTCAATGTTAAGGAACAATCTAATTCTTTGTATTTCAGAAAATTTGGTCATGTCTCGACTGAAAATGAAGAAGGCGAGGGAGATTTGGACATCCCTCAAATCCGCTTTGGTGAAAGGGAATGTTCAGGAGGAGCTCTTGGTGGCTTGAAAAATTTGGGGATACAAATACACAGGGGGAATTATTGTTGAGTATTGTGAAATTTTTTGCGCACTCATTGATGCTCACTCTTCTGCTGGGGGGTTATTTCCTGAGTTTCAACAGGCAGCTTTGCTTATTAGAGGTCTCCCTAGTAGCATGAAGGGTGTGTCTGTTCAATTAAAGAGTCATGATAAAGCTAGCTCAATTAAAGAGTCATGATAAAGCTAGCTGGTCATTTCAGTCAGCGTATAATCTTATATTGGAGGAAGAAACAAATACTAAACTCTTTGAGGGAGAACGAAAGGTTGAAGCTTTTGCAACAAAATTTGACAAAAGATATCACTTTAGTCAGAATCAGAATAAGTTTAATCAGAGGCAGAATAGACAATCTACTACTACTTGTTTTTATTGTTCTGAGAAGGATCATGGATACAAGTACTGTCCTAAATTGAAGAAGGCTAATGAGACAGGTTTATATATGCCTTGTTGGCAACAAAGCGAGTATCACAAAGGTTTTTCTGGAAATCCTTCCCGTGGAAATGCTCTTTTTTTCGGCTTCTACTAATGATACAGATGAGTCTCTCACCTTCAATGAGCAAGAGGAGGCGGATTATTTTCTATGGCGGCTGCCATGGAGGGTCTAAAGGATGCAGGATGGATCATGGACACGGGAGCGTCTGCTCACATGTGTTGGAACAAGGCGGCTTTTACGAATCTACAACATACATCTCCAAAGAGTATCTACTATGCTTGCGGCATGAGTGTTCAAACCTCAGCTCAGGGTGATGTATCATTGATGGTAGATGTGGGGGGAAAGTCGGTAGAGAGAACCCTTCACAATGTTTTGTATGTTCCGGATTTTAAGAAAAATCTTTTTTCTACATCATTAGTGGAGAACAAAGGCTTTGAAGTTGTTCTGAAAGGAGGGAGACAGGTTGTTAGCAAGAAAGGGAAAGTCGCAGTAACAGGAATTAGAGATGATTGCAAAATGTACCGGATGGACATGGCTGAATATAAGGAAAATGATGTTCTCTACTCCAGTGTCGAATTTGATAATGAGTTGTGGCATAAGAGATTAGAACACATGAATTATGGTAGTCTAAAGAAAATGGTGAATTCGGGAAAAGTTGATGGAGTTTCTCTCACATCTCATCCTATAAAAACATGTGATGGTTGTTCACTTGGCAAGATCCACAAATTGACATTTCCACAGAAAACATACCATAGATCGGAAAAAGTTATGCAACTCATCCATTCTGATGTTCTTGGTCCTTCGCAAGTGGCTTCGGCTGGAGGGGTCCACTATATGGTCACATTTAGAGATGACTACTCGAGGTACACCAAACTTTACTTCATGCAACATAAAAGTGAAGTGGTCACTCACTTCAAACACTACAAAGCGTGGGCGGAAAAGCTTCATGGAGTTCCAATATTGGCGCTAAGATTGTACAACGGGGGAGAAAACACATCGAAGGAATTTGTAGAATTTCTCCTTCAGAAAGGTATCAGTCACAATCTTATAGTTCCATATACACCGGAACAAAATGGTGTGTCTAAGAGATTAAATAGGACAGTGACAGAGAGTGCCCGGTCCATGCTTGCAGATACAGGGCTAGATTTGAAATTCTGGGCTGAAGCATTAAAATATGTTGTTTATATTAAAAATAGAATTGCTTCTTCGTCTGTTAGCACTACACCTTATGAGCGTTGGACAGGGGAAAAACCTGATGTTAGTCACTTTAAGATCTGTGGTAGCAAGTGTTTTATTTTAGATACTTCACATGATAGATGGAAAATGGAGCCTAAAGGCTTACCTGGGATTTTCATGGGGTTTGATGATAATGCGAAAGGATATAGAGTTTTTGTACTTGAGAAACACAAAGTGATTGTTTCTAGAAATATCCAGATTAAAGATGAACACGATTCGGTTGACATGTTTAAAGTGCCAGATCAACCGGCAAAAGAAAAGCAAGAATATGTCATTTTTCACCATACGCAACTAGTCTACTTTCCACCGGCAAGTGGGACACCTCTTCCTTCAATTCCTCTGGTGCCTTTACAGGATGCTTCACCACAAGCTACACCTCAGGTGGAAGGAACTACTACACATTCTATACCAGATCAAGTTATGGTTCAAACTAAACAGAGAAATCAGAGGTTGCCGACAATCTCAGCCTCAAAATTTTTGGGGGGAAAGAGATCTAGCAGCCGTCTGCAAGCAAGCTCTCACTTTGTTTTTTCTTCAGTTACAGAGGAGCCTCTAATGATCTAAGAGGCCTTCTCATCACTTGAGAGAAATCAGTGGATCGAGGCGATAAACTATGAAATATAGTCCATTATGGAGGCACAGACATGGGAGATAGTGGATCTTCCTCCGAGTAGGAAAGCCATCGACAGCAAATGGGTATTCAAGGTGAAGCTGAACCCGGACAACACCATCGAAAGGTATTAGGCCAAACTAGTGGCCAAGGGATATAATCAAAAAGAAGGTATTGACTTTGAGGAAACATTCTCCCAGTTGTTAGATTTCCCACTATCAGAATTTTGTTAAGTCTAGCGGCTATTTAGAATATAGAAATACATCAGATGGATGTTAAAACTGCTTTCTTGCATGGAGAGTTAGAAGAAACAATTTATATGCAACAACTTGAAATGTATGTTGAAAAGGGAAAGGAAGAATTAGTGTGTAAATTGATGAAATCTTTGTCTGGGCTAAACCAAGCCCCGCGTTAGTGGAATCTGAAGTTAGATGAGTTTTTAACTAGGCTAGGTTTTAAGAGAATTAGCTAAGATCATTTTGTATATGTTTTACAAGGAGAGAATCGGGTAATTTACATTGCTGTATATGTGGATGATATACTATTAATAAGTAAGTCAATGAATGAAATAAACCGCATTAAAGCGGCTTTAAGGTCTAGGTTCGAGATGAAGGACCTCGGTGAGGCCAAATACATCTTAGGAATACAGGTAAAAAGAGATAGAAACAAGAGGCTGATTATGTTGACTCAGAAAGAAGCAATAGGTAACATGCTGGAAAGACTTGAAATGAGAGATGTAAAAGGATCTGTAACTCCTATGGAATTCAGGGAGAAATTGGAAGGAATTGATATACAGATTCAGGCATAATGGTTGGTGGGAGTCTAGAGACAGGGGAGGAAGAGTTTATGGCTTCAAAGCCATATAGACAAGTAGTCCGAAGTCTTATATATTTTATGAATTGTACGAGACCCGACATTGCTGCAGTTGTGAGAGTCTTGAGTACAAGTCTGCATTATCCTAAAAAGGCAGATAGGGACGCAGCGAAAAGGGTGTTGAGATATCTTGTAGGAACTCGAAATCTCAAGCTTCTACTCGGAGGAAGAGAGGTGAAAATACAGACGTGGAGCGATGCCAGCTATGGGGACATGCCAAGCCGGAAATCTACAACTGCTTTTGTACTTAAGATTGGAGATGGAACTTGCTGCTGGAGTAGCAAATTACAAAAGGTTATGGCTCAATCCACAATGGAGTCTGCATACATGGTTGCAGCTTCGGCCCTCAAAGAGCTCCTATGGGTCAAGTCTATTCTATAAGAACTTGGGTACATGGAAACAGGTCCTCAGTCTATTTGGTGTGACAACCAGGCAGCCATTGACATTGCCTTTTACCCCATCCATCATTTTAAAAGTAAACACATGGATGTTAGACTTCACTTTGCCAAGGAAAAAGTACTTGCAAAAGTCATTAAGTTGTGTTATTTAGCGGATGAGAAGATGGTGGCTGACATGTTAACAAAAGCCCTTCCTCCTCCTAAGTTGCAGTTTTACTGAAAAGCTGTTGGACTAGGTGAGTAACTGAGTCTAAAGATTTAGGGGAGTGTTGAGATTTGAAATCTTTAGTTAGTAAATAGAGTAGACTTAGAATAGTTTCTAAAAAGTGGTATATAAGACTTACCTTTATTAATGTTACAGTAGGCAAAGTACTATAAAGTGTATTATACCTCTACAGGTTTTACAGAGTGACGTCGACACGCGTCACGCAGCAGACAATTGGAATCGCCAGATCAGACGGACGGAATGTGATCCGGATATCTCGCAAAATATATGGTACGGCTATTTTTGGAGTCATAGAAATATTTTGGAATTATATGGTACGGAATATTTTTATGATCATTAAATAAAAACGTCCGGATATTTCGGAAGTGAATTATGATCATTGATTTTGAGAGACGTCAACGCACGCGATTCACGTGGGACCGCAAGGGACAAGGCGTGATTTACGTGGGACCACAAAGTGACGATGCGTGATTCACGTGGGACCACAAGTGACGAAGCACTCAGGTGCTTCGTACTACAAGACCACATTTTGCTGGACTTTAGCGGCTACCGTTGACTAAGCATTTGGAACGTTTTGTGTACGGTTAGAATGTTTTGTGTACGGTTCAATGTCTGTTTATATTTGAATAACATTAGTTTGTAGTTTAGTGTGATAAAAAATATTGTTCCATTAATTAGGTTTTTAGAAAATAATAATTAGGGTTTTGAGGTACAGTGACGTACAGGTAGGATGCTTTGTCGTCAGTCAAGATAATAACCGTAGTAACAGTTACTCAAATTAGTGTAGATAAGTAGATAGACTCTTTGAGCATATAACTTAGGACTTAGCCAATTTTGTAGCATCCAGTTTTTGGGAATATGATTTTCTAAGGGCAGTTTTTGGGAAACTTCCAGACATCATATCGTATGGTTTACAGGGTCATTTGGGCTGCAATTTTGGGAATTGTCATTTTACTGTATTTTGTATTACTGTGGCGAATTTGAACATATTGGCTTTCTAAGTCATATTTTGTGGCAGTTCTAAGTTCGCTGTTGAGTAGGTACTTTGATAGTTTCTGTTGTTTTTCATGTCTACTTCCACTACTACTGCTGGTTCTCCGCCTGTAATGGTGGTTGTAGAACAACACCTTTTGCTAGGGCAGGTGGAAACTTTCTCCATGTAACTAAAATGCAATCTTGGAAGCGAGATTACTTTGTTGTTTGGCCTTCGTTAGGCGTGAACTAAAGTGCGTCGCGCTACGTTGAAGCAATATCGAGATTTGGTCTGGTTAGTTGCACCTCCATCCTCCATATTGTGGTGGCCATTAAGGATTAAAAAGGGCCCGAAACTCCTCGGCGACTCCGGTGTGCTGATTTTTCACATGAGCTTGATAGTTGTCGAGCGTGCCTGAAAACATAAGATAAAGGCCCTGGCTAGCAGAGGGTGGAATACGAATTCAACAAACAGCCCACCCATGCGGACGCTTTTGGTGATGGTGATTATGCCCCACTTTGGCCACCGACCGTGAACATGAATCCCAAACACAAGATGCCATTGAGTAGGGAATGGGAATGAATGCATGGGACGGTGAAAAGATACTCCCTCCCCCTTACTTCCCCCATCTGGTGGAGAAAAAGGGGGTGGGTTTTGATCCAAGGGTTGAGATCCTAATTTCCCCCCCTCTTTGTCCATCATGACTAAGATATAAAAAAATAATAATTCACCCGCTGAATTCATATTTCCCACATAACCATGCAAGCGGGTGCTGAGGACGTGGTTCCCACGAGAAAGGAAGGCATGATGGATGCTTACACTAGCTGCATTGATCGTAGATGAAGACGTGGACTTGCTCTGATGGATTGGTGTAGGTTGAGGAAAAAGACAGGGGGTCGGCGAAGTAAGTTAGGTGAAAAGTAGGTTCATCTTCCAATCCCCGAAGGTGACAAGGGGTTATATTCACTTGATTCTCCTTAATTTGTCATCCATCTTTCCCCTCTAAGGTAAGAACCCCTTTGTTAGAAATCTCCACCACCTTCTGAATTACTTGCCCGGCGGAAATGTCCAACGTGTCTTTCTTCTGCTGCATCGAATACACGAAGTCCGGGGGCATCAATTGACGTTGCCTTGGTACATAATTTTCGCTCCTACGTTGAAAATACCACAATTGATCTGGATGTTTAGTTGCCTGCAAATTCTCTTAGCGAGCGGGATCTCTTTGTGAAATACTTTAGCTCTATTTGCGATCAGCTTCTCGAGAGTCCCCCGATTATCCATCTCCAGGAGAACCATTGCTTGGGCCGAAGCAGCGCCAGGTAGGATGGGATATCTACCAAATAGAATAAAATAGGGGCTATAGGAGTGGATGGAAGCTTGCCGACTGAACTTGTATCCCATGGAAATCCAAGGCACCCTTTTTTCCCACTCTCCCAAATCTTCTTCCAGTGCATACTTCCGTAGTGACCGCTTCACTATTTGCACACACCATTCGGCCAAACCGTCGGCTTGTGGATGGTCACGGCTGGTCACCCGATGGTCAATGAGAGACATTTCCAAAAGTGTTGAAAAATCCTGATCCTTGGTCCGTTAAAACCTCTGCTGGCGCCCTAAATTGTGACAACACCTGTTGCAAAAATGCATCAGCAATCGGCTTAGACTCTTTCCGGGGCAGATCCACCAACTCGATCCATTTGGAAAAATGTTCGATCATAACCAACACGAAGCGCTTCCCTCGTCTGCTGGTTGGAAGAGGCCCGACAATATCTTGTGACCATTGATAAAAAATCCTTCATATAGGAAGAGAATGAAGCTCGGTTCCTGCCATTTTGTCTAAAGCTGCCTTAACTTGATCGCACAAAGGGCAGGTCTGCACAATTCGGTTGACTTAGGTCCGCAACCCATGCCTCCAATAAGATCCCGTGACCACGGAGGTTGTCCGCTTTTGTCCAAAGTGCCTACATTTGTGATGAAGGCGTGTAATCAAAGTTTATCGGTGTGCGAGTAGGGGAATTGTTGTCTATAGCCATTTTCAACCATGAATGTACCCTCGGAAGCACCACAAACTACACCAAAACAGCCTACTTTGATTCAACTCAGAATTCTACAAAATTACCAAACCAAACTGAAACTACACAAGCAAATAGTTCTTAGAACACTTAGTATTCCCAAAAATTATCAAATAAATATACCAACCAGAATTCCCACATCACTCAGTCAAAGTTGCAGAAAAACAGCCTGCTAGAACTAAGATAAATATGACGAACTTCACAATGAATCCCCAAGAAAACCAGACACACACTAGGTCTGCAAATTTTTCACAATATTGCCAATTCAAGGAGGAAAACACATGCAAAATTTCAGATAATTTTGCTGATAGTTTTGAGAGCAATTCTCAGATGAAATTCCCAAAAAAGAGCAGAAACAGTTTCTGTCCAAAAAGTTCCTTAGTCTAAAAAATGACTAAGTCCTACAAATATACACTACAGCTTACTACTAACTGAACGGAGGCATACCATTCGTACGTAATCAATTAAATACCTTAATTAATGTGAGTGTACCTGAGATCTACACTAATAATTAATACACAAGACAAAACATTGCTAAATATTTACAAGTCTTACGAATTCAGTCGAACGAATCTGGACCGTCCAAAATAAATATCATGTGATGGACAAGATTTCGCGTCCCTCACCAAACTGATGGCGCCGCCGTGTGTAGCTCTTATTCGGCACCCTTGATGTCGTGAAGGATAATCACCAAAATCCACTTGGCGAAATGACATCACTCCATCCAAATTAGGCCGTACCGGCGGCGTTCTTCTTCAAAAACATTACCGATCCGCCTTACATTTGACTTACATATTCCGTACTTCTTCATTTACTTGTTCACGCCACCCACTTAGTTTCGTATATCCCAAAAAGAATTAGTACCATTACTCCCCCAAATCCACAAATCAATTCGAACTTCCACAGTAAATCAAGATAGCATTACAGTAGCGTACTGTACCCACGAAACATTATGTACGCACGAAACGACACGCACGCACGAAACTAACTTTTCAAACCAACACTCCCCCGAAAATTTAGTTTCGTGCTTTTGGAACAAAATATGCCGCGTGTAAAATATAGTTGTACCTTTCCGTACCTTCAAATTTCCTCCCTTATTCCCTTTCTTTCAAACGTCACAACCGCTTCCGCTGACGTCACCACTCCCTCAGCTGCCTTCCGCCATGTCTTCCATTTCCTCCAAGAATATCCTCTATAAAATCACTTCTCACGCTGTCTTCTTTTGACCACTTTCGGAATACGTTTTCTTCTACGATTCATCTTTTAAATTCTACTTCATTTCTTCGTTTTCTTACTAAATTTTGATGTTTTTCCCATTTTCACAATTTTATTTTCTTCTTCCGTATTATAAACTTCTTCACATTCTCCAATTTTATGAACACTTTTCCTCTCTCCTTCTCTTAGTGTATTAATTTCCTACTACAAATTATGTTCAGTTTCAACTTCCAAATCCTTTTCACTTCCTCCTAATATTCTTACTTCACTAACCGCTTCCTCTTGCACATCTTCATCACTCACCAATCTGTCGTTTGTAAAAGTGACAAAAACTGACTCTTTTTCTGTCACCTCTTTCTTCACTCCATTTCCGGTAACAACAATTTTTTCTTTTCCTTCTTCGTGTTCCATATCTCGAAGTGCAACAATCGGCAAGTATACAAATTTTTCGATAGGAAGTGTAACCCTTCGTTTAGGGGGCCAAACTCGATTGTCATTCCATCCATTTCTGAAAGTTTTTGCGACACATGCACTTTTATATAGCGGACATACCCTGAAAGTATGTCCTACATCATTACAATAAAAAAAGTTTACTACCTTACAATTTTTCTTATTTATTTGAAAATGTGATCTAAACCCTTGAAAATTCCCCCTAAACTTTAGAGCCTCGTTATTAGCCTCTTCCTCTAAAATACGCCTGATTGCTAAAGGTACGTTCCAATCCATTTTATCAACTTGTCTTAATCTATCTATAGCACACCAATATTCCTTAGAATATCCTTTCATTAACATGTAAGCCTTTTGAGTATTTGTAAATTTTCCTCCTGCAATATCATTTTCCGCAAACAATATTTGTATGCCAATACAATAATCGAACATACTACCTCCATCATACTTATACTCAACTATTTTTGTAATATTACTCATCCAATGATACACATAAGTCTTTTGATATACACGTTCTAAGCTCTTCCATAATTCTGCTGCACTTTCAAGACCAAGGTGAGTTATAACAAGTTCCTCATTCAAGGATAGCTTGATAATCAGCAAACACTCAACGTTCTTCTCGTCCCACCCAACCGATGATTCACCACATGTCCCATCCACCACATCCATTAGCTTCCTTGACTTGAAGTAGCTCTCCATCATACTCCTGTGATAATAATATTTAGAACCATCAAATATGGGCAGTGTTGATTCATCCAAAATGGGTAGCCATGGGCGTGGGCCCATAACCTGTTGTCCATAGCAGTTTTCAGCCATGAATGTACCCTCGAAAGCACCACAAAATACCCCAAAACAGCATACTTTGATTCAACTTAGAACTCTACAGAATTACCAAACCAATCTGAAACTACACAAGAAGATAGTTCCAAGGCCACTTAGTATTCCCACAAATTCTCAAATAAATATACTTACCAGAATCCCCACATCACCCAGTCAAAGTTGCAGAAAAACAGCTTGCCAGAACTTTGATAAATCTGACCAGCTTCACAATGAAGCCCCAAGCAAACCAGACACACAATAGGTCTTCAAATTTGCAACAATATTGCGAATACAAGGAGGAATACACATGTAAAATTTCAGATAATTCTGCCAATAGAATTGAGAGAAATTCTTAGATGAAATTCCCAAAAAGGAGCAGAAACAGTTTCTGTCCAAGAAGTTCCTTAGTCTAAAAAATGACTAAGTCCTACAAATATACACTACAGCTTACTACTAACTATACGGAGGTATACCAGCCGTACGTAATTAATCAACTACCTCAATTAATGTGAGTGTACCTGAGTTCTACACTAATAATTAATACACATGACAAAACATTGCTAAATATTTACAAGTCTTACGAATTCAGTCAAACGAATGTGGACCGTCCAAAATAAATATCATGTGATCGACGCGATTTCGCGTCCCTCACCAAACTGACGGCGCCGCCGTTTGTAGGCACCCTTGATGTCGTGAAGGATAATCACCAAAATCCACTTGGCGAAATGACATCACTCCATCCAAATTAGTCCGTACCAACGGCGTACTTCTTCAAAAACATTCCAGATCGGATCGCTTCTCGATCTGCCTTACATTTGACTTACATATTCCGTACTTCTTCATTTACTTGTTCACGCCACCCACTTAGTTCCGTATATCCCAAAACAATTAGTACCATTACTCCCTCAAATCCACAAATCATTTCGAACCTCCACAGTAAATCAAGAGAGCATTAGAGTAGGGTACTGTACCCACAAAACATTATGTACGCACGAAACGACATGCACACACGAAACTACCTTTTCAAACCAACAGGAACCACTTTTGTTGTTCCATCCGCCTATTTTAGGAGAAGGATGCCCCGGTCCCAATCATAAGCTACCATCATGTTCTGAACCCGAGACGATTGAACTACAGCCAGGTGGGGCAGAGGCAAACCGCGCTGGATAGATTGAAGAGAGTCGGAGTTGTTCTAGATATCCTGGTGGGGCAGAGGCAAACCGCGCTGAATATATTGAAGAGAGTCGGAGTTGTTCTAGATATCCTTTCGTTTGGCCCCTATGGGTGTCTGCACCTCCACATCTGCCGCAAAAGTTGACAGTCCCCCCGACATTGAGGAAGCCATATTAGGGCTGAGGAGGCGCGAATAATTCCCAGATTAATTTTGGGGTCCTCATCGTGCAGAGCACTAGTGGAGTCTAAAGGTTAGGGATCAAGACTCGGGCTGAGCCCGTCGGTGTTTTCGTGGATTTCTCCTACCTTCTGGACAATACTGAAATCATATTCATGCAAGATCAAAACCCATTTGACAAGTTTGCCAGTCAGCATTCTGTTTTCCATGATCCATTTGAGAGGTTGATGATCTATGATGAGGGAGAAGTGTATCCTGTATAGATAGGGGCGGAAATGTTGAATGGCCCAAACCGCCGCTAGAAGCTCTCCGTGGTAACTGCTATAATTTTCCTCCGCTTTGTTGTTGCTCATGCTTGCGTAGGCCACCACATACTTTGCCGCGGCATCATCAACCTGAGCCTGTACTGGCCTCAATCTAAACTTGCTCGAGTTGGTGTAAAGGAGGAAAGGTTTATGGTGATCAAGCATCCGAAGCACGGGATGTTGCTTGAGGGCATCTTTAAAGAACTTGTATGATTTTTGTTGATCTTCGGCCCACTGCCACACTTGATCCTTCCTCAGTAACTGATTTAAATATTGGGCGTGACTGCTGAACTTGGGGATAAATCTCCGATAGTAATTGGCCATGCCCAAGAAAGTGTGGAGGACCGAGATGTCTTGTGGTGGAGGAAGGGCGTCAAGGAGGCTACCTTGACCATATGGGGGCCCACTATCCCGGGGTTACCTCATGCCGGAGGTAAATAATTTTTTGCAACCCAAAAATACCCTTTCCTTGATGACATTTGAAGCCCATTGCTTGGAGGGCACGGAGGACGATCTGTATGTGCTCCAAGTGCTCCTCGAATGTCTTGGAGAAGATTATCACGTCATCAATATAACACCTTGCAAAATCGATGCCTTGGAGAGGTTCGTCCATTGCTCGCTGGAATTTCGCTGGTGCATTTTTTAGGCCGAATGGCATATAAAGCCACTCGTACAACCTGGACCCATCCCAAAATGTAGTTCTCTCCTGGTTCTTTGGTTCCATCACGATTTGGTGGAACCCGTTTTTCATGTCCAGAGTGGAGCATATTGTAGCCCCGCAAGAGAGTCAAAAATATTTTATGGGGTTGGCAATGGATACCTGTCACAAATTGTTGCGGTGATCAGCATACGATAGTCCTTGCACATCCAGAAATCTACGGTTCTTTTGGATGATTCCATCTTGGGAGGAAGAATTGTCGAGGATGCGAACCCGTGGAGTCCCGTACTTTTTTGCACCAATCGAGCATCCACCAATGTTTGGATTTTGAGGGTGATGAATTATTTCTCTTTAAAGCTGAGAAGGTACTGATTTTCCCAAACTATTGCCGTCTCATCTGTTAAATCTATTATAAAAGGGGTTCCCTTATAAATGCCAAATCGGTGTCAGACCAGGAAAACACCTATTTGTTACTGTCTAATAGTTTCGAGAGCTGAGCCTTTTGCTGAGGGTCTAGTTGCTCCCCTAAGGTCGAATCCATCTTTCCTTGTTGTAATACTGCCCATGATTGTTGTTGTCGGCCCCACTGGGTGATATCGAATTCCAGTCCTACCTGTGGGTCTACTCGTTCCCCTTCGCCAGGTGCTACTGCTGACAACTTCCACTAAGCTGTCCCTTTCTGAGCCTCCTCTCCCCCCCACTATGGAATCCCTTGGTTTTTGTGAAATGCCAGAAAGGGAAAATTTTGATTGTAAAATCTTTCTCGTTGTCTCTCTCCCTCCCTCAAGCTGCCATTTGGCCTGCATGGCTAACAATTTTGGAGCTTGAAGGTAACTTGCCCGTAACTGCGGGTTATAGAGACTAGAAAAGGCAAGAGAATGATGCAACACCCATGTCACTGCATTCAAATCCATACTCTGTCCGATTAGGCTGCACCTTTCGAGGTCTAAAATACCTGGTGTTGCCGTAGTGGAACGTTGGAATCCCATTGTTTGTGCGCGTTCCTCGATTTTCAGTGTTGTCCAAGCTCTAGCTTTGCTATCAAATATTATACCTGCCGCTCTTTGCCGATATGCATTGTTGTTGGGAAAGGAAACTAAGGTTGGAAGGACTCGCCGTGGGGACCCTGGGTTGCACTGGAAGAACGGGGTACGATTAGCTTTTGTGATTGGAGTGGCAATCTGCCCTGGTGGGAGAATTTGTTGGGGAGTGATTTAGGGATATGTTTGATGGTTCTATAAGAGTTGCTTGAGCACCTGAAAGGGGATCAAATTATTCCAATAAGCCTTAACTCTGTGAGCTCTAAAGCCCATCTGCGCTGCATCGAAAAGTAGTGGAGCCTTTAAAACTTGCGTCACTTGATTCCTGCTATTGGCAACCTGTTTTTGCAATTCTGTGTCCTCTATTGGACTATAGAATTCAAGAAGCCTCTAGATAGCTTTTAACTAACCCACTTCAAGCCACAACCACTGCTGCCTAAGAAGAGAAATTGACAGACTAACTAAACCCCTATGCAGCCTGGACTTCCCTTAAGTCCGTAGCAAAAAGAATCACTGAAAAATGGCCAACCAACCGATAAATTATGAGACGACAAAAATACCAATTTTATACAAAGCTCTCTAAGAGAGAGGTGGCTACCTACCAAATTTTCCTAAGTCCTAAACGCCTCTCACAACCCCTATCTAGTGAAGTACGAACCAATCACAAGATTGTAAACTATTGAAAGGTACTACGGCCAATGTCTTTTCTGTACGACTTGTGTACTAGAAAGCCACTATGTGGATGCGTGCCATCTTTCCACTCGTCTGTATGTTCTTTGGAATTCCTGCGACCAAATGTTACCCCTTACGTGGCGCCTGGTCATGCCACGTCTATGAATGCCAAATTGATCATTTCGCGATCCCGACAGTGATATATGCCGTCGGATTAAATGTGACATTAAATGTCTGCCGTCGAAACAAATGTCCGATTCATTTGTTTCGTGCGAAATGACATCCGCAATGAAACTTTAACTAGTTCTATGTTATTTTGTTCTTATTATAGTTTATTAGTTTTATGTTAATGTATACGTTTAAAATATGTATCAAACCCCATGTACTTTAACACACTTCTACGACAGACTGGTTAGAAATAACGGCTACATCGTACTTTACAGGTCGGAGGTTCGAGTCCTGCCGAACTCAACCTTTTGTTAAGAGTGACATAAGTCACTCTTTAGTCTTTCTTGTTGAACTAAGGTAGCCATGGCTCAACCACCCTCTCTATCTTTCAGTGAATACAAAAAGTATGGTGGCTAGAGAGAGGAGGTGGAGGCCGGCTGTACGCTATTTTTTTTTTTTATTTTACTGATCTATTTAGACCTAGAAAATACCATATAAATCTAGTAATTTCAACACTCCCTTTATTTTCTAGTCTTACTTTAACTTTAATTTTAGTCCACACTTTTTGCAATTGTGTGTCTTCCATTGGAATAAAGAATTCAGGGAGCCTCTAGATATTTTTTTACTAACCCACTTCAAGCCACAACAACTGCTGTCCAAGAAGGCAAACTGATAGATTGACTGCACCCTTATGCAGCATGGACTCCCCTGAGTCCGTAGCAAAAATATTCACTGAAAACGGCCAACGCGCCGATAATTTATGAGCTGACAAATATGCCAATTTAATACAAAGCTCTTTTAGAAAGAGGTGACAACCTACCAAACTTTCCTAAGTCCTAAGCCCCTCTCACAGCACCTATCAACTGAAGTATGAACGAATCATATGATTGTAAAGTACAGAAAGGTACGAAAGCCGATGTCCTTTATGTACGACCAGTGTATGATAAGGCCGCTGACTTAACGCGTGTGAATCTTCACTCGTCCGTTCGCTCCCTGGATTTCCTGCTACCAAATATTATCTTTCCACGTGGCGCCAGGTCATGCCATTTCTATAAACGCTAAAGTGACCATTCCGCGATCTCGGGAGTGATGTGTGCCGTCGGATTAAATCTGACATTAAATGTCGGCCGTCGAAACAAAATCGGATTCATTTGTTTGTGCGAAAGGACTTCCGCACTAAACTTTAACTAGTTCTATGTTCGTTTGTACATATTTTAGTTTATCGGTTTTAGTACCATACAATAGTTTAAATACATATCAAACTCTATATATCCTAACGGACTTCTACGACGGACTGGTGTCAAGCTCAGGTGCTTTTCAAGCACACCTTTATATCACCAAGGATTTCCAGGGCCTTTCGACCCGTAATGTTCTCAGAGTACGGAGGTGTAAGTGCACCCAACCGGAATGGATTATGGTATTTCCTCAACTGAACAAGACGCACTTTATTTCGCGCCTAACGGAGGCCGCATGACCAAGATCTATCTTTTCAAAGATGGCAGTTCCGTTACATAGTACTAGCTTCCGCCATCCCTCGTGGGGGGTACATTGTGGATTGCCATGTAAACTCTCAGATTGTAGTCTAGATTGTGTTTCTAACTGTTTGTAGCAATTCAGTTCAGGTTCAGTTGACCATTGGTCCACTAATTAACTTAGGTCAAAGTTTGGCACTGTCGTGTCTTTTTTAGCACTTTCTCTTACAATAGTGGAACCAATAATAACTTTCGGCCGCGGATCTAGCCGTATTCACAAGCATAACTTTTTGCCCGAAATGTAGTACAGTCTATTTTGTCTTATGTAAGTTTGATTGGTTTTGCTTGCTACTCATTGGTTGATAGCATAGTTTTGACTTTTGGACCTGAAATTGACAAACTTTTGTTGTATAAGGCACTTGGGGCCGAAGGTGACAAGTTTCATTTCAGTATTGTCTCATGTGAAAACCCTCAAAAATTCCGACAAACCTTATTTGGAGAATCTTTGTTTGTTTTTTTGACTCTATTGCCATCTTGGTTTTGGGATTTGTCTTGTGTGGGAAATCATAGTCTGGGTGGGTAGTTGGCACTATCCTCCCTTTTGGGTGATTTTTGGACTTTTTGCTGTTTGAAATCGAGAAGAGTTTGGTCAGTTCCGAGCTGCGTACACCGAGGGGTGAAGGAGTATCATACCCAATTATAAAACCATCGAAGAGGGGTCGCCTTTTTCTCATTGTCATCGTTAATTTCCGGGGTATGTTTATCTTGCTTCACTATATTTCATATTTTTAATCTTTTATTCTCTTTTTTGGGGCAAGGCGATATTGTTAAATCTGAAACAACCGATCATATTATTTCTATATCTCTACGTGGTAGTGCATTTGTGTCTTCATTTGTAGTTCCTTTTTTGCTTTGGTGTGACCTTTACAAAGCTAACTGCGACCGCCTTATTCACAACAGTGGGTTTTGAGGGGACAAGTGTTAAAGACTGTCGGTGGAGAAAGCAGAGTACTAAAAAGTAACCCATCTGTCCGCTCAAATTAGAGGGGATAAGAGCTTTAACAGTGGAAGTTATCCTTTTTGGAAGGGATCTACGGTTCCACTTTATATTTCTGTTCTCTTTCCTGCTGCCACATAGAAGGAGAGACTCCAGATAATGGATCTAGAGAGCAAGGTAGGCAAGAGGAGCCCGTACGTAAAGAAGAGTCTCAGATTCCCGAGGAGTCTGTACCCATGGCGTACGTCTTTGATTCTCCGGTCAAGGAACCATTTGGGGCCCCCTCTCCCCCATCTCCTCCTAGTTTAACTCCCGAACATTTCCCATCTTTGGCTAAGGCAGCCCGGGCCTTTGCCGAGAAAAGGAAGGAAGCTAGATCCCAAGCAAAAGAAAGGGACCGAGTGTCTCCCAAGGCCTGGCCAAAGAGGAAAGCTCAGAGGGAGCCCTATTCGGTCATCTTCCGGAGGTCGGACTTCATACCCGATCTAAGATCCCCAAGGCCGAGATTTTGATTGATCTAGCGGTTTTGGCGGATCCACGCCGCCTTGGTCGTAAAGAACTCTTTCCCTTTCACCACCTCCATGAACTAAAGGTGAAGCAGGAGTTGTTGTAGAGAGTGGCTTCGATAGATCGAGCATGAGTGGTTCGAACAGTGGGAGGGGTGGTGGAAATCTTAAGCAGTTCTTCTGAGAGTAGTTCCTTATACTTAGTGCAAGACTGATCCCAGACGGGTTCCTATTCTTGTCCTCCTCCATCTTCCTCCCAAGATACTACGGCCAGCAGACCTTCCAGGGACGCACCACTTCGCGGTCTCGTAGGGGAGCAAGGGGTAGCAGAAGGGAAGCTCGAGATCCATTGGGAGGAAGGAGGTTTGACCACTAGGACAACAAGGGGAGATTTGCACCTTTTCGTAACGAAGAGACTTCCCCAACTCTAGTGTCAGTCTCCACCGAGAGAACCTCTCCAATAGTCCCTCATATGTGCCTTGCTGGAGGGTTCTGGTAATTAAAACCTACTAATCTAGAGGTTTCGAGGATGGGTCCAGAAGATTTGTCTAAAGGACGGTGGAGGACTAGACCTAATAATCACGAGATTCCAAGAATGGGGATAGCGGATTTTACCAAAGTAGTCTAAAAAGCTAAGGAACTGGTGGAAGTTCTAAAATCCAAGGACCAGGCTAAGGCGGGGCCCGGACCCGCCACGGTAGATAGGGAGGCCTAGGAGTTAGAAAGGCGGAAGTTAAGGGAACATGAGTTGACCCTCATTTGAGAAGCTCGGCGTAGGTCGAGTGGGGTTCTTAGTATGCAGATTCCTACTACACCATGGCCAAGGTCGTATCCCGAAGCGATAGCTCAGGGAACCTCTCCTCTTGCACGCCCTCAGTGCGACGTTCCTTCCTCAAAGACCGGCCGAGGGCCTCCTCTTCCGCGGGCAGTGGGGGAAAACATCGAACCTAACAGGAAGAGCTTAGGTGCAGATTTAGCTTTTCAATCTATTGTTGTTCCCTGGGAGGAGCTTACATTTGTCTTGGTGGAGGTGTCCTCCACCGTGGAGGTTTTGGTGGAGTTACGACCGGACGTGAGGATTCACATTCCCTTGAGGGAGTCAACACCTCCTTCGCCATCTCCCAAAGTGTTCCGAGATCATTCATCTTCATCCCCTCGTTCCTCTCCTTCCCCATCCCTCTCTTCCGCTGCAGCAATCCGTGGGTCACCGGATCTGCCTGTTTTACCCTATAAACATGTCCCTGCCTACTCTCCTCCTTACACGCATTCCCTTTCTTCCCATTTAGGAACTCTTCCGCTCGAGACTTCGGGAAGGCGACCTATGAGACAGACACCTTTTCCTCAAAGCCCCAAGTCGTCCTCTACTCCGCCACCATATATTCCCCAAGGTCCTCGACCTCGTTTCCACATCCCATCAGTGGAGCAAGTTTTCAGGGAAGAACAATACTCTCCAGGATATAGAAGAGCAGTGGGGAACATCCTTTCTCCAACCATATTTTCAAGCGCTGGAACTTCCACTGTGGGAAGGGGATCCACACATCTCAAGGCAGCACCTTCTACCGCAGGAGGAAACGGTCCTAGTCCCGAGGAAAAGGATATAGGAGTCATCTCTCCGCCTCAGTTTGTAACTCCCACCGGGCCTTCCTCTTCCCCTTTAACGAATTCTGTTGAGGAAAAAAAGGAAATGGGGGACATATGGATCTTTACAGGAGATAGCTCAGTGATCGATTTTTTGGATTTTTAGTTGCTATAGAAATTTTTCACAAAATCAGAGATCAACAAATACACAAAAGGAGTCATTACGTATGACATCGAGACTACATTTTTCCCTATGATGGTCAACTACCTTTTTGGAGGGGCGTTGGCGGATTACAAGGAGCGTCAACCACTCTTGATGGCTCTTATCATTAAGATCTCGGATCCAAATCTCGACGCGGCGCTTTTACAAGCGCAGGCCGACTTGGCTGCAACAGTGGCAAAACGTGTGATTGCCCACTTTACAGATGACATGAAGCTGCAAGCCTAAGGAAGGGCCTATGTCAATCAGCTACAAGCCATTATGGCCGCCGGAGCTGCGACTCGGATGGTCGCAAATCCCAACCCTTATCCCCACCCTTGTACCACTCTACTGAACATATAGAGACTCCAATACACCGAAAGGAATGAGTCTGCCATAAAGGAATTTACGGAATTTGAATGCTTCAAGAATGAAACCCCACAGACGCTCTTCAATCTACTTTCCACCCTTTGCCATAAAACAAAGCTGTCAACTATTGACCTTCTGGCGATGGTAACAAAATATTTTATCGTTGTCTAAAATTCCTTAGGGCCCACAAAGCAAACCGCTCTGGACAATTGGATTGCTGGACAGGCAATCCAAGATATTAACCCCTCCGCGAAGGATATTTTGCTGGTGGCTATGAAGTTGTAGGACCACTTTGTTCACAGTAAGGGGAGGGAGAAGGCCGTGATCGGGAAGGCCCGCTCCAATTTTGCAAGATTTGCCAAGGAGACCTCCTTAAGCGAGGAGGAACAAGCTGAACTTCAAGCTTTGTGGAAACTTAAAGGGAAGTAGGTGGCGGACAGCGGGCCTGAACCAGCAATAGGAGTAGAAAGTCGAATATTCCTTTTCAATTGTCTGAATTGTCAACAAACTAGTCATGGGTGGAAGCTATGCACCCGGAAACTCAAACCGGAACTGGCTATAAAACTAAAGGAATGGGAAAATGAACGGGCAGAGAGGACCCGGAAACAGCTGGAACGGCTCAAAGGGGAATGGGGGGGGAGATAAAACATCAGTGACCAAGGATAGCTACCATCCTAATCCCCGGAACGAAATATCTAAAATGTCCTCATCTCAACTACGGCAAATCAAACTTCCCAAGTTTGATGACGCCCAAATATCAAATGAAATCCGCAGCAAATATACCACCGAAGGATCAAAATGCAAAGCTTATGGTTTCATGGGGCATAAGGAAGGGCAATGCTTCCGCAATAATGGGGTCCCCAAAGAAATGTTGCAGTTTGCCCTGTTCACTGGAGAAGGAGAAACTGCCGTTAACCCTCTCCCACTTCAACTTATTTATCCTTGGGGACGCAGAGTTCCGCTAAACCAAGAGGATCCAGAACGAGCACCAGTTGCTCCTACGAGGCTTAGACTAAAGACAAATATCTAGCAGCAGAGCCAACGGTAGGCCGCCATGGCCTCAGAGTTGGCCGCCCTTTGTTTGGGATCTACATCATGGGCCGCCCCTCTCACTGTAGCACAATGACTGTAGAAACAAAAGCAAGAGTTGTTATAGAAGCTTGCGGAGCTTGAGCTTTAAAGCACAACGGGTACTAACGATGAAGATTTAATGGGCTGGGATTTGGAACCGCCAAATGCCCACCATGCACGAATTGTCCTTTCCGGAGCATGGAATATAGGGGTGGGAGATAACCGTCGACAACACGGCAATTCCACCTTGCATCAAAGGAAAGACAAGGAAATAATGGGCCAGAGAGACCACAACCGGAAGGCTACCGGGCCTTTATCATTTACTCCCCCGGCGGTGATCCTTAACAGCAACATCGGCCTCTGGATTAAACCATCTCAACCGCCATCTCTGACTACCAAACCTAAACTCCCTCACGGTTTCAAAAACCATAAGAGCGAGAAACAACAACGAGAAATAGAGTCATTGGAAAAAAAAACAGAGTAACAAAGACTAGTTTGAGAGATACATAGTAGAACGCCCGGACGATGATACACCTAGACTCAACCAGTCCTAGATTGCGACTCCGAGAGTGAAGACCGGGAAGGGAAAGAGCAGGAACCGGATTGGCGAACATCATCACCTAGAGATTTGCTTCGGCCCTCCAAGATTGTTGTCATGCTAGTCCGGCACTCATGCCATATGCCCTTACTCACGTCAAAACTCCGGCATTCTCCCACAATCTGCCTGAAGATATCCTCATTCGAGCCTTGGGGGAAGATATACACCCTGGATAAGAGAAAGTTGACACGGCAACCCTATCAACGACCGTATATTTGTCTACGGATCTGAAGACACCCATGGTGGATAGGGACTACAAAGCCTTATTTATGGCTCTCATCTTGAACCGGACAGGGAACTTCAAACTCAACGGGTACGGAGGATACCGAACGATGTGGTCGACACCAGAGCTCCCCAACCTAATCACCACATCCGCTTTGCAGAAAATGACCGAAAAACTCCGACCAGAAATCTGCCCAAGTAACATTTGCTTAAGCACGGTAAGCAGCGGCAGTCAACCCGTCGATGGAATTATCAAAGCCATGGACATTGAATTCTCCGATGATGCAGGCGAGAAAGTGAAAATTGAGCTATCTTTTCTAGTGGTTGAAGGGACTCAATCTGAAATTTGGTTGGGAATGGCCACCTAGACACGGCTAAATATAGATTTAAGCGTGTGGAAAAGACAATGTACCGTTCGGGACCTCAAAAATCCCGAATGAACCAAAGTGGTGGTCCCTTTAGATTAATGGAACCGGGGGAAAACCAATGTTCTGGTGTCTGGTTCCTACCCTGTGTATTCCACATCTTCTCCGGCGGAACTGTTTGACAGTTCTACAGATATAGCGGAAGAGATATAGTAATTCCCAATTTCCAAGCCGTGGGAAGAGGAATACAAAAACATATTATTACAGGTGGCGAAACTCCAGTTGGTGAAACTCTGAGTTCTCCATTGGCCGTTAGAGTAGGCAGCTCATTCGTAGCCCCTAGGATAACCGTGACCCCTTTCTGTTTCTACAAGAATAACTGCCACCTTGACAGATAAAAACTCTTACTAACTTCACCCCTGCGAAGATAAGAATACCCTGAGTCTTTTGCAAAAATAATCTATGAATTTGCTCCGTTGAGCAGTAAGTTATAAAGGGTTAAAGTTGACCTTTTGTATAGGTGCTCTATGGGAGAGAGGGGTCTACCTACCAAATTTTCTAAGTCCTAAATCCCTCCCTAAACCTTATACTACTAGAGTACGGACCAATCAGATTACTGTATCGTACATAAAAGTACAGGTGCGGATGTACTTTATGTACGACCATTGTACGGCATGGCCAAAATGTCGACGTTTGCCACATCCCGATTTGTTCCCGTATTCTCCGGAGATGACGCAGGCCAATGTGATTTTGCCACGTGTCATTTGACGTGGCGATGACCGAAAACTACGTAAGCGTCCATTCCATGATCTCTACATCTATCACGGCAGTTCGATCTAGATCGGCATTTAATTGTAGCCATCAAAACTAATTGCGTGGTATTTGTTTCGCAGTCGAAACAAATGCGCGATATTCATTTCATGAAGTAATGTACGCCGTACTATACAAAATTGTGTCTATGTCTTAAAAACTGTTCGCGTCGTAAAACGAACTTGCGTGGGAATAATAATTTAAATTAATGTCAAACCTAATATGTATCAACACCAATCCTAGACTAACATGATAAAGATCCTAGATTACCCCCTACAGCTGAATTTGACGGACGGTAGGTAGCAGGATCAAATCTTGGGTCCGTCAAGTAAGTTTTGGTAAATCTACCAAAATCTACCACCTGTCTCTCTATCTCTAAGCGACATAGGCAGCCATGGCTCTAGCTTCCTCTACTGCCTTTATTGATTGCGACACGTGTGGGGGCTAAAGAGAGGAGTTAGAGGCATACTCCCTCGCCTTCTTTTGTGCATTTTATTTTAGACCTATAAAATACTAAAAATATCCATTAATTTCTATACTCAACTTATTTTTTAGTCACTCTTTAATTTTAGACCACACTTCTCCCTACAGAATATAAGCTTAAGGGAAGGCACAGGTTTAGTCATCATATTTGCTACCATCTCGCTATCTGGTCTAAACTATAAACTGATTATTTTGTTTTCTACCTTTTCTCTAACAAAGCTGAGTCTAATGTCTATGTGTTTGGCTTTAAAATGGTGTTTAGGATTGGCAGCATTAGCGATTGCTGCTTGATTATCACAAAAATAATTTGCACACCACTCTTAAGGTGACCAAGCTCACTAAGCAAAGACTTGACCCACATCAATTCTTTTACAGCAGAGCAAGAGGCCATATACTCAGCCTCGATGGTGGACTGAGCAATAACCTTTTATTGTTTGCTACTCTAGCAACAAGCTCCATCACCCACATACAATACATATCCAGAAGTACATCTCCTCCTCAGAGCATCACTATAACTGACATCACTCCAAGTAGTGATGTCAGTATTCCCTCCACCCAAATGCAACCATAGATCCCTAGTTCCTATCAAATATCTGAGGAATCTCTTAGCTGCCCCCTAATCTCTCTTAGTGGGAGCATTTAGACTTTTACTCAGCACTCCTACAGCTGCAGCCAAATCCAGACAGGTATAATTCATAAAATAGATTAGGCTTCCCACTACTTGCCTGTAAGGAATAGTCTGCATGAACTTATGTTCTTACGAACCTTATTCTTTGTCTAAGATTATAACTCTTTCCACACTCCCCTCATTTCCCTTTTTCAACTCTATTGGAGTTGTAGAACTATTAGCCTTATCCATCTTAAACTTTTCCAACATGTTCCCTATTATTTCCTTTTGTGTTAGCCTTATAATCTTTCTTTCTTGGTCTCTTTTTACTTGAATTCCCAAAATAAATCTTGCCTCTCCCATATCCTTCATCTCAAATCTCCCGTTAAGATCCGTTTTCAGTTTACTAATTTTCTTCATTTATTTACTTAGAACAAGCAAATCATCAACATAAATTCCAATAAAAATAACGCCTTCTTCATCTTCGAAAACATAGATTGAGTGATCTGAGCTGATTTGGGTGTATCCCAGACCGGTAAGAAACTCATCAAGCTTCCTATTCCACTGTCGGGGCGCCTGTTTCAATCCATAAAGATATTTAATCAGCCGGCATACCTTACTCTCCTCTCCTTGCTCCACAAATGCTTGGGGTTGTTGC
The DNA here is from genome assembly GCA_037447655.1 of Zygnema cylindricum. Taxonomy (NCBI): domain Eukaryota; kingdom Viridiplantae; phylum Streptophyta; class Zygnematophyceae; order Zygnematales; family Zygnemataceae; genus Zygnema; species Zygnema cylindricum. The sequence continues at coordinate 109,730 of JBBHKE010000049.1, read as the reverse complement.
ACGAAGATCTCTATTTCTAATTCTCCATGCAAAAAGGTTGTTTTGATGTCCATCTGGTGCACTTCCATGTCTTCCGCTGCTGCCAGGCTGAGAAGTATGCGGATGGAAGGAAATCTAACGACCGGATAAAGGTTTCCTCGTAGTCAATTCCCTCTTTCTATGTAAATCCTTTGGCAACTAACCGGGCCTTGTAGCGCTCAATGGTGTTATTTGGGTTCATTTTTAGTTTGAACACCCACTTACACCCGATTAGTTTTCGGTTAGGTGGACAATCCACCAGCTCCCAAGTATCCGCTGCCATGATTGAGGCCATCTCCTCATTAACGGTTGTCTTCCACCTATTCCTTTCTGGACAATTCATCGCCTCTCCATAAGTTTGACGTTCATCCACATGAGAGAGTTTTGTTACCTTGTTATAAGTCCGTTTTTCTTGCAACATTTTGTTACTTCTCCTTCCCCCTTCAAAATTTTCGGCCGCTGTAGATGGTTGTCGTGGGTTCTTTCGAACAACCTCGGCTTCTCCCCTGTCCCTTGATTTCGAATCATTTTCCATCACGTCTTCCGCTTCCGATAGAGTTGTCACAAGAGTTTCTGCAGCCGAGTCCTTCTCGGTCTGATTTGTACATGCAAGAATGTTGTCTTCTCTGAATCTAAGATAGTTAAGAAGCTCAAAGTATTTCTGAATTTTTTGACTCAAATCTGATTTTTACTGACTTTGTATACTTGAAAGGGTCCACAAACTTTCTTTCATCCATAACTACTAGGTGTTTTACTAAGATTAAATCTTCTCTTTTTAGATCATAAACTCTCTATCCTCTTACATCCTCATCATATCCTATCAAGTACCCTAGTTTTTCTTTTGGATCTAACTTCTAGTTAGATTGATCTGTATCTTTAGGCCGAACACTTGACTGCTGAAAACCTTTAAGTGAGATATGTCTGGTTTTCAACCGGTCCATCTCTCATAAGGTGTTTAGCTTTTGCGGCTGAAGTAAGAACTCTATTTTTGAGGTAATTAGCATAGTTAATTGCTTCCGCCCAAAACCTTCTTCCTATTTTCTTGTTCGACAACATTCTTCTAGCAGTAGTGTCCTATTTAGTCTTTCAGCTACCCCATTCTGTTTCGGGTTTTCTGGAACCGTCTCTTGGTGTTGGAATCTATCTTCCCTCAAAAAATCCTCAAACTGGTTAGAGGTATACTCTCCTCCATTGTCACTCCTAACTCTCTTGATTGGGGTTTCATGGAGTTTTTCACTCCATGCTTTATATTGTCTAAAACATTCCTGAGCCTCTGACTTATTTTTCAAGAAATACACCTTGGAATACCGAGACCAATCATTGGTGATAGTCATTATAAATCTCTGCCCCCCGGGTGAGGGCACTTTGGCCGGTCCCCGAATATAGGTGTGTACTAAATCTAAGATCTTTTCTCCCTTATAGGTGGTAGTTTTTGGGAAGGGTAACTTGTGTGCTTTACCTTGAGGACATCCACTACAATCACTTAGATTCTCACTCTCACTCAACTGAATCCCTTCCACTACTCCCATCTTTTTCATCTCTCTTAACTTATCTAGATTCACATGCTCAAGCCTTTAAGCCACAACATTATATCATGAACACCAACAGAGTAAAGTTTCTTCTTTTCATTGCTTAAATTCAGCCTAAACATCCTTTGGGTCCTTTTTCAGGAGTGAATTAAAATTCCTCCTCAAAACTAGCAGTAAAGACTCCTTTCCTAGTGATACTATCAAAACCCTTATAATCTAATACAGATGTAGAGATGAGGTTTTTGTTCAGCTCCGGAATAAATAATACATTGAAGAATGTAACTATGGAGGTCTTTCCTTCTACTAACACTTTCAGATCTACTGACCCTACAAGAGTAGTGGTGACTATCCTCCCATCCACTTACTCTATCTATACCGTGGGAATCTTCCTTATTTTAGTGAACAGGTGTTTATCCTTACACATGTGCATGGAGGCACTTGAATCTACAATCTAGCATGCTTCACCTTTCAATCCACCGAAAGCCAGGTGAGGGAGAGGAGATCCCTGCATGATGGATTGGAGTGTTTCGAAGTCATTCTAGATATCCTTCTATCTGACACCTATGGGCGCTTGCCCCTCAACATCTGCCGCAAAAGTTGACCATTCCCCCCTTGATGGGGGAAGCCAGATTAAGGCGGAGGATGCTCGAATGAGTCCCAAACTCATTTCCTAGTCTTCATCATGTAGAGCCCCGATAGAATCCAGGGTAGAGGGATCGGGATTTCAGCTAAGTCCATTGGCATTCCCGTGGATTTCCCTTGCCCGGTGAACAATGCTGAAATCTAATTTTTATAGGATACGCTGTTGTTTTTAGAAAGCATTAGTCCTTTCTATGCCTCACTTGTGAGGGAGAGAGATTGTTCAGGACTTAAGTTATGTTTGGTTGAGTTCGGTTCATAACTTACCAAAATAAGTGTGACAGTGAAGTTGGGAGTTTAGGGTTTATTCACACTTGGGACACGCGACCTCACTTGAGAGAAATGATTGAGTATGTCCTCTGTGGACGAACAAAAATTCGGCGCGACCACTGTACTTCGTGAAGTCACATATATGGTGCCAAATCGTCTAATTGGACGGCTGACAGCCGCAAACCAACAAATATTGACAAGGCATGACTAGATCACTATCACTTTACGTTGTCGGAACTTTGGTGTAAATATTTGGTAGAACACAATTTTTTCTGTAGTGATTTAGTTGTTTAGTGTTGAGAATGTGATTTATGACATACCTTCAGTATAGAGGTATACTCACAATATTTGTTGTGTTAAAATGTTAGATGTACGGCTGGAATGCCTCGATAGAGCTTAGTGCAATTTTAGTGTATAGAAGTAGGACGAAGTAAATTTAATTCATTAGGAACAAATGATATGAAAAACTGTACATTCACTTTTTATGAAAATTCACCTCTGAATATCTCACAGATCTAATATCCAAATTAAGTGAAATGTTATGTGTATGTTCCTTTGTATGATATCTACACTGTGGTAGATTTGTAGGACTATTGTGTCCCCGTGTTGAAGTTATTGTCTGTCAAAAATGCTCTTTTGCCATCGGTATTTGTGGAAGCTTCTTCTCTTGATTTGTTCTACAATGACTACTACTGCTATTTCTTCTTCATCTTCAGTACCAACAGTTGCCTCATAACAATAGTTCACGGGCCCGCCTTCACGAATTCCAATCTTTGATGGAAGTGAATATCTATATTGGACAGATTTGGTTAAGTCTTACTTCAAGCAAGTGAAACTTATTGATGTGTTAAATGGATCCCAGGCAGAATCTGATGCCAGGTTTGATCACAAAAATGACGAAGCTTGGCATTTAGTGAAGCTTATCAATATCAAAAGAATTGCATATGACATATATTAATGTTACAAAGGCATCTAATTTGTGGGATGCTTTGAAATCTTCTTATATTAGAGCTAGTGACCAGCATGAGATTATAATTGTTGGTCAAATCTATGAGTATAAGTACACACGCGGTAGCATGGTGGAATACACTAATCTGTTTTGAATGTTATTGTTAGAAAATGCATGTTTTGGGGGGACTTTCTCCCCTTATCATCACGCCATGATTCTCTTAAAAGGGCTACTTAGTGAATATAAAGGAGCCTCAGATGAAATGAAAAAATTATCCAAACCTCTTTGGAATTTGCAAACAACTATACAGTTTATCTTGTCAGAAGAAACCACTCAAACACTTTTGGGATCTGGGAAACCAGCTGTAGCCTTCACGGCCCAATTTCAGAGGGAAAGTAGATATCAAAAGAATCAGTTTAATCCTCAGTTTGAGAAATGTGTTTATTGCTATAGTGATGGTCACTCTTTAAGAGCTTGTCCTTTGTATATAAAAGCTCTTGAAATAGGTATCTTCTGGAAAAGATGGAGACATTGCGGACCTTCCACTCCACAAAGACCCCCGAATAAAATTGTTGCGTTTTCAGCGGAGGATACGAAATTGGAAAAGAAGAAGATCGAGGAAAAAAAAACTGATGTAACCAATTTTCCAAAACTGATGACAAAGAGTTCTTTGCTCTTGCCAAACTCGACATTATGGAAGGAGAAAAGGACCTCGGATGGATAATGGATTCCGGCAGCTCTTCACACATGTGCTGGAACAAGTTTTAGTTTAAGAAGATGTCTTAAATTCCTTTACGTCAGATCTTTTATGCTTGTGGCTATTCTGTTGAATCAAATGCCAAAGGAAATGTAGATATGATTGTATGATAGATGGAAAGGTTGTTAAGAGAACTATGTACGATCTCTTATATATTCCAAAGTTTAAGAAAAAAATGTTTTCTACGTCTGTAGTTGAAAGCAAAGGCTTTGAGGTTCTCCAGAAAAATGGCAAGAAAATAGTGAGCAAGAATGGAAGAGTAGCTTTAGTAGGAACTAGAGGCCCAAACTTTTTGTACCGCATGGACCTGGCTAATAAAATTGATTTTTCTTACTCGAGTGTCCTATGTGATAATGTTTTGTGGCATAAAAGACTTGGTCATGTGCATCATGAAAGACTTACTAAGATGATAAAGAATGATACGATAGAGGGAGTCAAGCTTGGTCAAAAAGAGTCTAATTTTTGTGATGGTTGTGCTCTCGGAAAACTTCACAAGCTTCCCCTCCCACAAGTTTTTGATCATCGAGCCACAGATCTCCTTGGAATTATTCACTCTAATGTCTTCGGCCCTTCCAAAGTTCTCTCTCTTGGTGGCACCCGCTATTTTGTCACCTTTACAGACGACTACTCTCGGTATAGTTGTTTATACTTCATGAAGGAGAAGAGTGAAGTCTTTACTCATTTTAAGCACTACAAAATCTGGGCGGAGAAACTTCACGACAAATCTATTCTTGCTTTACGGACGGATAATGGAGGAGAGTATGTATCACATGCCTTTGTTGATTTCTTGAAAGAAAATGGCATCTCTCGCGAATTTAGTGCTCTGTACACACCGGAACAAAACGGTGTGGCCGAGAGACTTAATCGGACTTTAACTGAATGTGCTCGCTCTATGATGGCCGATAAGGGTGTGGATCCAAAGTTTTTGGGGGAAGCTTTTAATTGTGCTTCCAACATCAGAAATAGCGTGGAAACCCGAGCTGTTAAGGGTAAGACACCCTATGAAGTATGGACAGGCAGAAAACCAAATGTTGGTCATTTTAGAGTCTTCGCTAGCAAATGCTTTATCTTGGATAATCTTCCTAATTGGAAGCTTAGTCCAAAATCTGTACCTTGTGTCTTTTTAGGCTAAAATGATGAATCTGCAGGCTATAGAGTGTATAATCCTCAGAGAGGATGCCTTCAAAAAGCCAGGAATATTCAGATTAAAGATAAGAGTCAACCTGTGGATGTTTTTAGGATGGATGCGGCTGAAAGGAATGAGAAAATACAAAAGTATATCATTATTGAGCAGGTACCTTTTACTCTGTCTCCTTTTATTTCCTCTACCTCTTTTACGAATGTCTCTCGGCCGTCAGATCTTACTTTCGGAGCTACGCGTATCACTACACGCCCTCTGCGGAACACTAAGGGACCAATAATTCTTGCGTCAAATTTTCCAGGGGGAAGAATGCAAAGCAGCCGCCTTCGAGGCAACCGAGTGGAGAGTGCATTTTTTGCAAGCACAAGGGAGCCGCTTACTATTCAGGAATCCTTTTCCGTTCTTGAAAAGGATCATTGGATCTCCGCTGCAAATGATGAGATAAAGTCAATTATGGAAGCCCAAACTTGGAAACTTGTGGAGCACCCACCCAACCGGAAAGCTATCGATTGTAAGTGGGCCTTCAAATTAAAATTGAATCCTGATAATACAATTTAGAGATATAAAGCTAGACTGGTCGCAAACGGATTTAGTCAGAAAGAGGGAATTGATTATGAAAAGACCTTCTCTCTTGTGGTTTTCTTTCCTACTGTTAGAGTTTTGCTGTCTCTTGCTGCAATAAAGGATATGGAACTGCATCAAATGGACGTTAAGACAACTTTCTTGCATGGTGATTTAGAAGAAGTAATTTATATGAAGCAACCAAAAATGTATGCAGAAAAAGGGAAAGAAAATTTGGTCTTTAAACTGTTGAAGTCCTTGTATGGTCTGAAACAAGCTCCGAGACAATGGAACCTGAAGTTATATGAGTTTTTAACCAATTTTCGGTTTACCAGGATCAGTTCAGATCACTCAGTCTATGTAATGCAAGGTGAGGAAGGAGTAATTTATGTGGCAGTATGTGTAGATGATTTGCTGTTGATTAGCAAATCTATCAATGAAATTAATAAAATAAAATCATATCTGATTCTCGGTTTGAAATGAAAGACTTGGGTGAGGCTAAGTATATTCTAGGAATTCAAGTAGAAAGAGACAGGAAACCGAAAATTATTTATTTAACTCAAAAGGAAGCAATCAAGAACATGTTAGAAAAGTTTGGCATGTCAAAAGCAAAGGGGAGTGCCACCCATATGGAATTCATGCAGAAGTTAGAGGGTACGAAAACGGATGGTGGTGTTTTGGTTGATGATTTTCTGGATTCAAGGGAGACATATTATGTGTCCTCCATTCTTTACAGTCAGATTATCGGAAGCCTCATCTATTTCATGAACTATACTCGTCCGGACATCGCAGCCACATTTGGAGCCTTGAGCCGAAGCCTGCAAAATTCGAGGAAGTCAGACTATAAGGCAGTATTCACTATCTTGTAGGAACTTGAAATCTTAGACTCTCTCTCGGTGGAGAGGAAGTCGAAATTCATACTTGGAGCGATGCGAGCTACGGAGATATGCCCAGCCGACTCTCCACCACTCGATACATTCTGAAGAACAGAAGTGGAACTTGCTGCTGGAGCAGCAAACTTCAGAAGGTAACAGTTTAGTCTACCAGGAGCTACTTTGGGTAAAGTCTCTTCTCCAAGAGCTTCTCTTTATGCAATCTGGACCACAGATAGTCTGGTGTGACAATCAGGCAACAATCGCCATTGCATATACAAGTCATCACTTTAAGAGTAAGCATATTGATATCAAGCTACATTTTGTAAGAGAAAAGGTGATGGGAAAAGTCCTAAAATTGAGTTATTTACCGAATGAGCAAATGGTGGCTGATAGGATGACGAAACCCTTACCTACACCCTAATTGAAGTTATGTAGAGAGGCATGTGGACTGAGTGACTAGCAAAGTCTAAAGCTTTAGGGAGTGTTGTTTTTAGAAAGCTTTAGTCCTCTCTATGCCTCAGCTGTGAGGGAGAGAGAGTTGTTCAAGACTTAAGTTATTTTTGGTTGAGTTCGGTTCATTACTTACAAAAATTAGTGTGACACTGAAGTTGGGAGTTGAGTGTTCATTCACACTTAAGACACACGTTGTCACTTGAGAGAAATGCGTGAATATGTCCTCTGTGGACGTACGGAAATTCGACAGGACCACTGTACTTTATGAAGTCATATCTATGGTGCCAAATCCTCTAATTGGACGGTTGACAGCTGCGCCAACAAATACTGACGAGGCATGACTAGATCACTATCACTTTACGTTGTCGTTACTTCGGTGTAAATATTTAGTAGAACAAAATTTTGTCTGTAGTGAATTAGTTGTTTAGTGTTAAGAATGTGATTTATGACATACCTTCAGTGTACACGTATACTCACATTATTTGTTGTGTTAGAATGTTAGATGTACGGCTAAAATGCCTCTATACATCTTAGTGTAGTTTCAGTGTATAGAAGTAGTACTTAGTAAATTTAATTCATTAGGAACAAATGATATGAAAAACTGTACATTCTGTTTTTATGAAAATTCACCTATGAATATCTCACAAATCTAAAAGCAAAATTAAGTGAAAATTTATGTGAATGTTCATATTTATGATATCTATATTGTGGTAGATTCGTAGGACTATTGTGTTTCTGTGTTCAGAGTTATTGTCTGTCAAAGTTGCTCTTTTGCCTTCGGTATTTGTGGAAACTTCCTCTCTTGATTTGTTCTACAATGACTACTACTGCTGCTTCTTCTTCATCATCAGTACCAGCAGTTGCCTGATAACATCATAAGCACCCATCTGGCGAGTTTGCCGGTCAACTTACTAGTTTCCATGATCCATTTTAGTGGTTAGTGGTCGCTAATCAGGGTGAAATGGACCCCGTACATATAAGGCCGGAAATACTGTATGGCCCAAATAGCTGCCAAGAGCTCCCCATGCTAACTCCTATAATTCCCTTCCGCTCGGTTATTGCTCCGGCTGGCATAAGCCACCATGTACTCAGCCTCGGCGTCATCAACTTGAGCCAAAACTGCTCCCAATCGAAACGTGCTTGTATCAGTGTAAAGGAAGAAAGGCCTCTGGTGGTTTGGCATCCGGAGCACTTGGTGGTGTTTCAGAGCATCCTTTAAGAACAAGAAGGATATTTGTTACTCTTCGGCCCACTGCCATTCTTGGTCCTTCCGCAATAGCTGATTAAGGGGCTGGGCGTGACTACTAAACTCATGGATTTACCTCCGATAGTAGTTAGCCACGCTAAGAAAGGTGTGCAAGGCAGAGATGTCCTGCGGTGGAGGAAGAGAGTCAAGGGCCGCCACCTTGACCATATGGGGACCCGAAGTCCTAGGTGTCACCTCATGTTCGAGGTAAATAATTTTCTTCACCCCAAATATACCTTTGCTAGGGTGGCATTTCAAGCCCGCTACTTGGAGGGCTCGGAGGACGATCTGGATGTGCTCCAAGTGCTCTTCAAAGGTCTTTGAGAATATGATCACATCAAATCTACAGTTTTCTCGGATGAGTCATGCTTTGGAGGGAGAACTGTGGGGGAAGCAAACCCATGGAGTGTAGTACTTTCCTGCACCAATCCGACGTCTACCAAGGTTTGGACCTTAGCTGTAATGAACTCCTTCTCCTTGAAACTGAGAGGATACTGTTTCTGCCAAACAGTTGTCGTTTTGTCAATTAAGTCAATCTGACAAGGGGTTTCTTTGTAGATTCTGACATATGTTTCTGACCATGAAAACACCTGCTTGTTCTAGGCCAATATTTCTGTTAGCTGCGCCTTCTGGTGAGGGTCTAACTGCTCCCCCAAGGTCTAATCCATTTTTCTTCGCTCAACAACTACCGAAGCTTCTGGTGGTCTTCCTTAGAGATTTATGTTGACTTCCAGCTCTACCTATGGGTGTGCCTCTACTCTCTCGTATAAGACCCTACTGCTGACAACTTCCGCTAACGTGTCCCCTTCTAAACTACCCTCCATCCTCAGTGGCGAAACCCTCGGGTGTAGATTGTGATTTTTTCTCCTTTCTATCTCCCCCTCAAGCTGCAAAGTTGCTTGCATTCCCAACAATTTTGGAGCTTGAAGGTAACTTGTGAAACTCTGTGTGCTCCATTGCCCACAGAATCGCAGATCCAAAAGAAGCTTATCTAGATAGTGCCGACTCCAAGTTGATATAAACGTAAATGACTGACCCTTTGACAATCAAAGACCCATTATAGCTTCACACCTGTGAAATAAGACTTTTTGTGTGCTCAGTTCCACCACAGAATACAAAGTTAGAATATGAGTTTTGGACACATTCACCCACTTTGACTTTCCCTTAGAAATGCAGCCACCCTGGCAGGCGAAAACTCTGACCGACTACACCCTTGTGTAGCTTGGACTTCTTTGAGTTCGCAGCAAAACAAATCACTGAAAATGGTCAAGTAAATTGATAGTTATGGCTGCCCAAAGTAAGCCTTTTATACAAGGTGCTCTCTCACAGAGGCGACTACCTACCACAAATATTCTAAGTCCTATTCCCTCTCTTAAACTATATATTGACGTACGGCACCAATCAAATTACTGTGTCGTACATAAAAGTGCAGGTGCCGGTGTACTTTATGTACGGCCATCGTACGAAATGGCCAAAATGTTGACACATGTCATATCCGGATTTGTTCCCGTAATCTCTGAAGTTGCCGCGATCCAATGTCATTGTGCCACGTGTCATCCTATGTGGCGATGACCGCAAACCGCCGAGATCCTCTTCCGCGATCTCGGCATCCTTTCCGGCCGTCCGATCGAAACTAGATTTGAATCGTAGTTGTCATAATTACTTGCGCGGTATTTGTTTCGCTATCGAAACAAAGCGTGCGGTATCTGTTTCTTCTCCGTACTCTGCATAATTGGATCTATGTATCTCGAATAAAGTTTCAGTTGAATGACTTTGTCTACGTATAAGTCTATGTATAATTATCGAACCCTATATCATTTAACACTAGTCTTAGACTAAACGGATAAAGCTAACGTCTAGTTTGATGGACAGTAGGTACCTGGATCGAATCCTACGACCGTCAAGATTCATTTTAATAAAACCTACGTCAAGATTCATTTTAATAAAACCTACCACTATCTACTCCTGTCTCTTTGGAGAGCTTAGGCAGCCATGGCTCTAACTCCCTTTCCATCCTTCAGTGACTGCAACAAGTGTGGGGGCTTAGAGAAGGGAGTTAGAGGCAGAATGCCTCTGCTTTTTTTCCTATCCTAATAAAGACCTAGAAATACTCAAATATCAACACTCCCCTTATTTTCTAGTCTATTTCCTTTCAATTTTAAAAACAAATAAACAAACATTCTCTTCCCCTTTATCTTTTTCCTTTTCCTTTTCCTTTCATAAAACTTTAAGGCAACATTCTCATATTTAAAAAGTTCCATTAAATGAGCTGAAGTAAAAATTCCATCTTGCTGATCATACATTTTATTTAGCACCCCACTTCTTATAAATCCAAGCAAAGACAATATCCACCTCATCTCTTTTCCATCCACACGAAAACCGATTTCCCTCCTTCAATTCACCCAGCCAACCCCATCTCGAATCTGCAACACACACCCATATGTTAACCTTTTTACGGGTACATCTTCATAGATGACATCACTCCCATTAGTGATGTCAAAACAATTACCCCCAAAATTTATCCTTAAATCAAGAGTCCCCACTAAGTTCCTCATAAAATCTACATCTTTCGAACTCATATTTCTATCCATGACGATTACCCCATTTTTTGAACTTTCCTCACTCTCTCCTGTGGAATTCTTTCCACTATCACTTTCTAATTGTTATCCCAATAAATATTTCTCCTCCCCTAAACCTTTCATTAAATATTCCTCTTCTCCCCTATCTTTTAAAACTCCCTCTAAAATTATTTCTCCCCTTTCCTCGGAATCCGTTGAAGTCTCCCTTTCCGACCAGTTTTTTGTTTCCAGATTATCTATGAAACTATCCACAATATTTTGAACTCCCTCAAGTGTCTCCTCTCTCTTTACTTCCCTTATACCTCCAAAAGCACACTGTTTTTTCCGTGGAATTTCTGTGTGCTTTTCTCTCTTCCCCATACTATCGATGCGGAGAAGCTCCAACATATCTTCATCCTCTTTCTCCTCTTCCCGTTCTTCCTCCTCATCCACATTCCAACTTCTAAATTCTTCAAAACAAGGGCATTCCTCCATATAATGACCCGGTTTTCTACAAAAGACGCAAACCCCTTTTTTCAAAGCCTCGTTTCTTTTCCTCTCCCTCTCTTTCTACCAAAGTTCCGATAAGGATTACCTTTGTCTTTCTTCCACTCATCAGGCTCCCGCCAATCACCATGAGTTGTAAATGCATTCACCCTGTCAATTCCCCTACGAAGCTCCTAAGTGCTTTCCCTCACAAGAATTATCCCCATGGTAAAGCTCCAAGTCCATGAGGAGCCATTCATTGCCTGCATACGACAAATGATGTTTTCGTACTCATCTGGGAGTTTCATGAGTAGTGTATTAATCTTCCTCTCCTCAGATTCTACAGACCCTGCACTAGCAAGCTCAACATACAACGCTGCAATATCATTGCAAAACTCTATCATGCTACTGTCTTTTTAAACATATGCATCTATTTCCTGTTTTCCTAGCTACTGCCTCTGTATCGTCTCACTCTTGTAAATCTGACTTAATGTTTCCCAAATTTTCGAAGACTTGGTTAGATTCAAAAAAGTGATAGCTATGGACTTAGACACATTTCTACGTATAAGATGTTTTGCTATAGTGTTTTTATACTCCCAAATTTTACTATCATTTTCTTCAGTTTTACTTATAACCCCTCTAAGTGGAGCTGTGGTGGAGATCCTAGCTCCTCTCATCCTAGGTGTCCCTTTATCCTTCTTCCCTATTTTCCCTTCCACGGAAATGATTTTCCATTCACCTTCTGTTGCATTTGAACTCCGGTTGGTTTTCTGGGCAACCTCAGATGATTCTTCATAGTGAGCTCCTCCAAAGCACGGTGGCGGACACCTCACTTGTCCTGAAACATTTCCTCATAAGTGCTTCTGGAAAAGTAATCTCTCCATCGTAAATCCCCTATAAGTGAAGCATGTTCCCTCAAACATAGGCACCCTAGATGGTGGGCCCATAACCTAAAACTCTGTGTGCTCCATTGCCCATAGAAATCGCAGATGCAAAAGAAGCTTATCTAGATAATGTCGACTCCAAGTTGATATAAACCCAAATGACTGACCCTTTGATAATCAAAGACCCATTATAGCTTCACCCCTGTGAAATAAGACTTTTTGTGTGCTCAGTTCCACCACAGAATGCAAAGTTAGAATATGAGTTTTGGACACATTCACCCACTTTGAATTTCCCATAGGAATGCAGCCACCCTGGGAGGAAAAAACTCTGACCGACTACACCCTTGTGTAGCCTGGACTTCCGTGAGTCCGCAACAAAATGAATCACTGAAAATGGTCAAGTAAATTGATAGTTATTGCTGCCCAAAGTTAGCCGTTTATACAAGGTGCTCTCTTAGAGAGGCGACTACCTACCAAAAATATTCTAAGTCCTATTCCCTCTCTAAAACTCTATCTTCTGACGTAAGGCACCAATCAAATTACTGTGTTGTACAGAAAAGTACAGGTGTCGGTGTACTTTATGTATGGCCATCGTACGACATGGCCAAAATGTTGACACATGTCATATCCGGATTTGTTCCCGTAATCTCTGAAGTTGCCGCGATCCAATGTCATTGTGCCACGTGTCATCCTATGTGGCGATGACCGCAAACCGCTGAGATCCTCTTCCGCGATCTCGGCATCCTTTCCGACTGTCTGATCGAAACTATATTTCAATCGTAGCCGTTATAATTTCTTGCGCGATAGCTATATAAATAGTTACTATTGGAGAGCGCTCATTTAACGGGAAACGTTCAAACTGCTGCACATGAAACTTCAAATTTGACAAATGTACGGAGTAGTGCGCATGCAAAATTGTACAGCGCATTTTAACTAATTTTTCAGATCGTTAAATGCGAAACGCTCGTATTATTCGCGCGTTCATTTCGTTTGTACGATCTGTTTTTAAGATCTATGCTAATAGCGTTACACGGTGTAAGCTTGCACAACAACATTCCTTCTTGGTACTTTCTTGGTTTTCCAGGATTTGGATGGTGCTTTGAAGCATAGTTCAAAAGTAGGCGTTTTTTGGTAGGCCTTTTGTAGGCCGCCTTTAGCGTAAGTTGTGTTACGGGCTTTCCATGTGATCTTCTTAGATCGCTACTTTCATCAGCGACCGTCCGATCGTCCGAATCTGACGATAATCCTATCGTAAGTTGTGTTATGGGCTTTTCATGTGATCTTCTTAGATCGTTACTTTCATCAACGACCGTCAGATCGTCCAAATCTGACGGTTTAAATAAAAAATTGCTCAAAACTCACAGAAAAATATTTTTTTGTCCGATTTTTTTTTCAAATTTAGACATGACGTTTAATTCTCTATCGATCCATGTGCAACTCAACCCTATTACTATTTTATTTCATTTTGCGGCAAATACAATATGGGTCTTAAGGCCATATTGTATGTTTTGCATACAATAGGCATATTGTATGGGCGTACGGTCACCTACTTTTGAACTATGCTTTGAAGGTCTTTTAGGCATTTTTTTAAGGCGTTTTGGTTTTTCAGAGTTTCGAGAGTTTTTCCGGGTTTTTATATTGTTTGTTTAGCGTTTCTTTGAGGTACCTGGGTTTTTGTACGGTTTTTAAGGGTTTTCCTTTCTGCATTTTTATGTTTTTTTCGAGCATTTAAGGTCTTTAGACCTTTTTGGGAGTTTACAGTTTATTTTTTTCCTGAGCTTCTTTTGTTTTGTGAAATCAGGGTTTTTAAAACTCCCTTTTAGGGTTTAGGGTTTTTAATGGTTTTTTTACTTCAATTCAGCCTACGATTTTCTTGAAAGATAAGGGTTCTTTACAAGGTATATTGGGTTTTTCAGGGTTTTTTTGAGGGAAATAAAGACTTTTTTTGAAGATGTTTTTTTTAGGGTTTTTTTAAAATTTGTGTAGGGTTTTATCAACAAATTTTAGGTATGTTGTTGTTTTAGGGTTTTTTTAAGGTCTGTCAGGGTTTTTCCTTCCCCAGTTTTCACCTTTTTTTGGTGGAAGGGTTTTTTATGGTTTTTTTGCAAATTTATATTACTTTTTTTTATTAAACTTTTTGTCTATTTTTATCTTTTTCAAATAGGGGAGGGCGCTTTTGTACCTTTTTTAAATCTTTTCCTTTAATAATACCCTTATACTTTATATTGGGTTTTTCATAATTATCCTCTTAAATGTTTTGTTTTCTTTATATTTTGCTTGATTTTTCTCAATTGTTTACTGATTTTTAGTTGCCTCTTTTAGTCGCATTAGTTCCTATTCGTTTTTATATCTTCTGTCGCAGTTTCTGAAGGAAAGGTCGTCTTATAAAAGCCGTAACAAGCCGTGATTGGCCGATGATCTCTGTAAAAAATCCGTGAAGGAGAAAAAAAATTTGTACTTTTTTTGCAGTCTTTGCTTTCTTCTTCACGTTCTACACTTTTTGCACTCGCTCCCACTTCTCCATTTTGTTTAGGTTTTTCCACTTTCTTGATTTTCCACTCTCTCCACTCTTTTCATTCTCCACTCTCCTAACTCTCCTCACTCCACTCTTCAATGTCTTCGTTGTTCAGCCTCTCCACTGTCTCCTCTGTCTTAACTCTCCCTCTCCCCTCTGTTCACTCTCATCACTCTTTTTGCTCTGTCTGCACTAAAAGCATTTTGTGCCCTCTCTGCATTTTCTGCATTCCTCATTTTCAGAATTTCCAACAACTTTTGACATTTTGTGCATTTTAGGCCTTTTCTTTATTTCCGACATGTTCTTTTTGACATTTTCTGCATTTTCGAAATTATTTTCATTTCTAATGTAATCTTGTTTCAGATATTCCATTGGTTTATTTCTGTCATTTGGTTTCGTTCCGACATTTTCTATCCATTTTATTTATCTTCCATTCCATTCCATTCTCTTACCATTGTATTTCTTTTCGACTCCTTCATGCCTTCTTCCTCCTTCCTCCCTCCTCCCCCTACCCCTCTCCTTCCCCCTCTCCCTCCTCCCTCCTCTCCCTCTCCCTCCTCCCTCTCCCTCTCCCTCTCTCCCTCCCCCACCATTCATCAATTTTTGTGTGCTGAAACTCTGCTGCCTCTTGTCTCTTTTCTATGAAAACCCTCAGAACCTCTGAAAATCCTAAACACTCTAAACCCTAAAAAAATTAAAAAAAACCCTAAATTTTTTGGAACTCCTCAAACCCCCAGTCATAAAAAAACCCTAAAAACCCGTAGAAACTCTATATACTCGTCAAAACCCTAAAACTCTATTCATTACCCCAAGATTGTCGCAAATGATTTTTCAAAACTTATCATTTTTAAGAATTTACACCCCTTTTTTCTGTGTTTTCGGTGACTGCGGAACCTTAAATAAATTGATAAACTCTCATCCTGAGGAGGTGTTTCTTTTATTTGTAGAGATTCGTTATAAATCGGAACCAATTCCTCGATAACAATTCCTATTTTAATTCAGGAAATTCAGGAAAAATGGAATGCAAATAGTTCCATGTTTTATGAAAATTTTGGGAAAGCGGTTCAAGGTCTTTGGGTTAGTGGTAAATGAATTGCAAAAAGAATCAGAAAATGGAGAAAGTGGAGAAAATGGAAAAAATGGAGACATTGGAGAAGATGAGAAAATGGAGAAAATCGAGGAAATGTAGGAAGTTTGGAGATTTTGGATCCTACGATATTTTGGGCTGTGCTTCAAAGTTTGCTGTATTTTCCCTTGAATTATTATTGCTGAGGAAATGAAGGAAATTTAAGATCGAAGAGTTGAGAGAGAGAGAGAGAGAGAGAGAGAGAGAGAAAGAAGAGACTGTTGAAAATGGGCATAAAAATCATCAGCGAAGATGAGCGGAGGAGGAGGAAGAGGAGCAAGCGGAAGAAATGGAGGGAGGAGATGGCAACTATGTTGATAAGGAGAAAGTTCAAGTCTGGAGTTAGTCTTTTGGCATTTACGAGCTCCCACATTTATTTTGCAAATCATTTGTCGAATTTATTAAGATCTTTCCTCGAATTTTGTTCGACTGTTGGATATCGTTGTCAAAAAAATCCTTACGTTTTCCAAGCCGTTGTGAGTTTTTTTTAAATTATCTTCTCATTTTTTTCTTAAACTCAAAATCTTTTTCATTGTTATTATTATTTTGAAAGTCATTTTTTTCTCGTTATTGCAATGATCTTGGATTATAAAATCTTTTTCATTGTTTTGATTTTGAAACTCACATCTCTCTCATAATGTAGTGATTTTGAAGCTTAAACCTTTCTCGTTACCTTAGTTATTTATTTCCATCTCTGCATCTCTGAAAACGAGGGTTGCTTTGAGTTAGTTGACAATCGGTCAAGAATTGAAAAAGGTGAAAGCTTTAAGCTTTAAAAATTGAAACTGGGATATGGGAAATAAGAAATGAGCAATGGAATTTAAGAAAAATGCCAATGAAGGAAAATGGGTTTTAAGAAAAATGAGAAAAGAACATGGTTTTTAGGAATTGCAGAGAATTGAGGCTCAGCCATTATGTAAATTAAAAAGTAGTTGCTGATGCTCTATGGAGTAACAAAGGCTTTTTTAAATTTTTTTTTGTTCTGAGTTCCAGCCAACCGCAAAAAATGTATGCCACCTGTTTCCTGTTTGTATGCCCTATTTATTTTTACCCTTTTGTTATTTTGCAGTAAAATATCCAGATTTATGTCAAATTTTGCAGTTCAGTATTTAGATTTTGTCAAATTTTGCAGTATAATGTTCATTTTTTCAACCTTTTGCAGTTCGGTTTTTTGTCAAGTATTGCAATGAAACGTTGTCAACAATTTTTTGCCGTTAAATATTCATATTTTTGTCATTTTTGCAGTATAATTTTGAGTTTTTTGTCAGTTTTTGCAGTGAAATATGCAGATTTTTGTCAGGTGTTGTTGTGGAATATTCATATTGGTGTCATTTTACCGTAGTATAATTCAGATGTTCTTCAATTATTGCAGTAAAATATTCAAAAAAAATTGCTTTCTTAAGCCGCGGACTTTTTTTTACTATTATTAAGATGAGCTATGATGTGAGAAAATAATGCTGATGCTCTACGGAGCAATTGAGGCCTTTTTTTTAAAAAGTTTGTATTCCCTGAGCTCCAGTTCATCAAAACAAATTACATTTCTGTCATTTTTTCCATTTAAAATGCTCGGTTTTTTAGGGTTTTTCCTTGTTCAGGTTGGTCGATTTTTTTCAGTTTTTTTTTTAATTATATCGGATATAAAATGCTGATAGTCTGGTTGGCAATTGACTTTTCTTTTATAGTTTTTTAGTTCGTGGTTCCCAAGTTTGTATTCCTTTCCTGCGAAAATGATTATAATTTTTTTGGAGTTATTTTGGTGTAAGGATCTAACGGACAAGCTTGTTAACTTTTTAGTCAAACAAGCCGTTTAATTTTTTAGTTCTCAAGGTTTCCTTAGGACTCCCTAGAGTTTTTAAGTTTCTCCTTCGTTTTGCTCTCCACTTCTTTTGCTTTAACTGTTTATTATTATTTTTAAATCTGTTTAAAAAAACTGTTTAAAAACAGTCGATCCTGAATAGTTATTTGTAAGCGAATGAAGGTGGGAATATTTTTTAAGTGTTTAAGGACTTGGTGTTATGCGCGTGAATTTTTTTTTGGGGGACAATGTGATGTCTTATTTGTGGGTCTTTTTGGCTACTTTTCAGTTCTTTCCACGGTTTTCCTCGAATGAGAATGCAGGAAGTATGATAATTCTGGTTTCGTAAATTTTTATCTTTCGATGATCGGATCTCTAAACTGATATTGAAATAGTTTGACTTTTCACATGAAGCTTTTAATATTTCTTATTTCTTCTCCTTGTACCTTTTTTGTCTTTTCCTCCAGAACTACCACCTGTACGATACTGGCTGTACCGTTCAGATTGTAGTTGGATTTTCACTTCTCGTGCTAAAATGGAAAATTCAATATACCCCATGTCTATATATATTATATAATGGTTTTAATTATTGCGTTTTTAAATGATGCAACAATTATGGCCGTTTCTAAGAATCGAGAGGTCTTCTCAAAATCTGGACCATTCGGGATTGGTGGAAATTTTTGGTACCTGTATTGCTGTGGGACGCTATCAGGCTCTGTTTACTTACTATTCAATGGCGGTAGAGAATCACTACTTTGCGGTGGGCTCTCTCTCTCTCTCTCTCTCTCTCTCTCTCTCTCTCTCTCTTTCTCCCTCTCTTTCCTCTCTCTCCCTCTCTCTCTCTTTCTCTCTCTCTCTCTCTCTCTCTCTCTCTCTCTCTCTCTCTCTCTCTCTCTCTCTCTCTCTCTCTCTCTCTCTCTCTCTCTCTCTCTCTCTCTCTCTCTCTCTCTCTCTCCCTCTCTCTCTCTCTCTCTCTCTCTCTCTCTCTCTCTCTCTCTCTCTCTCTCTCTCTCTCTCTCTCTCTCTCTCTCTCTCTCTCTCTCTCTCTCTCTCTCTCTCTCTCTCTCCCTCTCTCTCTCTCTCTCTCTCTCTCTCTCTCTCTCTCCCTCTTTCTCTCTCTCTCTCTCTCTCTCTCTCTCTCTCTCTCTCTCTCTC